>JAUDYJ010000013.1:2097500-2507500 GCA_030761175.1 Masticophis lateralis | reverse complement strand
CCGTGTGTTGTGCAATTAAGGAGTTTTCATTATGTCTTCTGACTGCTAGTTGGTGTTCATGGATGTGGAGAGAAGGAAGCCAAGATAAAAACTTGAGTGTGGGATAGGGTTGTAATCTATGAAGGCATGGCTGTCTGGGAAATTCTGGGAGTTGAAGTCCATCCACCTGAAGTCCATCCATTCATTATATCTGTCTGTCTGCCTATCTATATAATCTATCAATCATCTCTCTCTCTCTCATATCTCTATCTATCGTCTATCTATCTATCATCAATATCATCTCTGTATTTTTATTTATCATCTCACATATATGTCTGTCTGTCTGTCTGTCTATCTATCTATCAATCTATCTATCTATCTATCAATCAACTGTCTGTCTCCATCCATCCATCCATCTTCCTTCTATTAGAAACGGTAGATGATAGATGGGTAGATATAGAATCTGTCTATTGTTTCTCTTTCCTATTTCTCTCTATATCCACCCAACTATCATCTGTCTGTCTGTCTGTCTATCTGTCTATCTTGTATGTTGCCCATCTCGCCAAACACGTCTCTTTTCTTCTGCTGAAACACAGAAGTCCTTCACTATTTTTCCATTAGAAGCCAGGACTAGCAATCTAATAAAACATTACCTATTAAAGAATTATTTGGTGTACCTTGTCACTTATAAGGAGCAGGTTACTAAACTGCTGATGGTTTTATGATGGCAAGTTGATTACCCTCCATAGTCTGAATGACTAATCTGTATCATAATGGTTCTCTGGTTATTAATCTGTATTTGTTAATATGTTCCCTGAGTAGAAAGGATCCAACTTGTGGGAGTACATATCAAAACAGAGCAGCACTTCAAACCGAGGTCTAATGTGTTTGTGAATTCAGAAATATATATTTAAAAAAATAGTGTTTGTGATACTAATTCATGTCTTCTAGCTCTATCCTTCATGAAGCACAGTGATCTTGAATCTATTGTGCATGAAGTTTTATCTCCTATTGACAAGTATATCTAGATATATCTTTTTATAAAAAAAAAAAAGCATATCCACGAAGGCTGAAATGAAAAACATACTGCTGTGGCCATGCTGTTAAAGTTTATATGCATGCAGAAAACATGATTTAGCAGCTGTCAAACCCAGGAGAGCCAGAGGTTGGGTTTGCAGATTAAAAGAGTAGCTTTATATCAAGAAAATAAGCATGTTTTAATTACTGTAAACGTCACAATTGGTAACAAGGAGAGAGAGAGAGAGAGAGATAGGCAGGCAGACAGACAGACAGACAAAGAGATACAGATATAGATAGATACATATGCAGAGTAGACAGAGAGAGAGACTGATAGATGATAGATGTAGAGAGATACAAAGATGGATGGATGGATGGATGGATAGAAAGAGGAAGAGGAGGAGAGAGAGAGAGAGAGATACCGAGATGGATGATGATAGATAGGTATAGATGATAGATAGATAGATAGATAGATAGATAGATAGATAGATAGATAGATAGACAGACATTCAGCAGCCAGTGTTCTCCAGATTTCTTAAGACCTCAGCTGACAAAATTCCCAGTCTGCATATCTACTTTTCATTCTTCGAAGGAAGTTAAATTAAATTAGGATGATTGAAAAGTAGGGAATTAAAACAGTTAAGGACAGGGCATTTCCCCCCCTTGTTCTAATCCATCATCAAATGTGAATTTCATCCCCACCTTAATTATAAAATCAATAAAGTTCTTCCCTAATGCAAATCTCCAATGATTTGGAAAATAGATTGCACTTTAATTCTCTTGGCTGGCTTTTGTAACCGGGAATCAGCCGTTGATAAAGTAGATGGATCCGATTCCCAGGCAGAGATACGGGTAACGCTCCCGGCATCCTTCCGAGCGCTTAATTGGGTTTCTGATTCTGTTGGAAGAAGGTCACTGGAGGCTTAGTTAGGACGCTGCATTATGCTTGAGCTTATTTAGAAGTCTATCCGTTGAACGTATGTGGAAGCTCAGCTTGAAATGTTCCTCTTGATGTTCGCTTCCGCTGCCCCGCATCCTATCTCTAGAAGAAGACAACCTTCTGGCCACCCAGAAAAGGAGACTTGAGCTTTATTTGTTTTGGCAAGTATCTAGGTTACATCAACATTCATAGAGAACTCATGACCCTACATTGTCTTGGCCTAAAATCTGCAGAAAGGCTGCTGTTTTCTCCATGATCGATCTTGAACTTCAGTCAGGTGCTAACTCAGTCCACGTAAGCTTTCAGAATATATTTTGGAAGATTAGAAAGATGGTGCTTTGGATTTTAAGGAAGGTGATGATAAGATTGAAATTTCTCACTGGGGTGTAGGGCGGAAGAAACAAGGGGCTGTCACAGAGAAAGAGTCAAGCTATTCTTCAAAGCACCTGAAGGCAGGACAAGAAGCAATGGATGGAAACTAACCAAGGAGAGAAGCAACCTAAAAGGAGTCAACCTATTTTCCAAAGCACTTGAGGGCAGGACAAGAAGCAATGGATGGAAACTAATCAAGGAGAGAAGCAACCAAGAACTAAGGTGAAATTTCTTGGCAGGGAGAACAATTAACCAGTGGAATGGCTTATCTCCAGAAGTTGTGGGTGCTCTATCACTGAGGGTTTTAAGAATGAGTAACCATTTGTCCAGAATAGTATAGGTTCTTCTACTTGAGCAGGGAGTTAGACTAGAAGACCTCCAAAGTCCCTTCCAATAACATTCCACATTCTGGTGTTACTCCTGATCCCCCTTGGGTTGTTATCAGCTGTCCAGCCTAACCAGTTGCTGGATATAAGTCTTGAGCATCCAGAAATATGAAAAATCATTTTTAGAATCCCATTATCACCTAGATTTCAGCTGCCAGCTCAGGAAACTCTTAAGTTCTCCTTCTTCGATAGGTTGAGTGCCAACCGAAGAACAGCCTGAAGGCACCTAATGGGATGCTTTGACTGGAGGTAAAATAGCTCCCTTTTTAACTTTGCCAGCTGGAAGCCAGGTGGAAGTTGCTCTGGGCAATCAGAAAACCCAGATTGGATCAAGCCGAATCCCTCCAAGCCTCTTGGACCATCATCCCCTACCCAGCACTCTGGTATCATCCGGTTTCCTTCCGGTTATACGGGAACTCTGTTTGCCAGTTAGCATTTTTTTCCCCCAAAACTTGTGATTTGGCTCTTGTTCAGGGGAACGAGCCTGTGCCATCTTCCTGAATCCCCAGCCAGTTTTCCCTGAAGAGGTTTCAGTCCTGCATGTTTTGGGGTTTGTTGTTGTTGTTGTTTGCTTCTTTTCCATCCTTGCAATGTGGCTTCCCAGTCTCATTTTTGATTGAGCACATTCCCAGAGCCGCCGTCCCGCACCCTTGCACACACAATCAGAAACAACCACAGAGCTCATTGGTGGAAGCGGCCAGCCATGGCGAGATTGATTAGAGATTGTGGGCCTCGATTAAGTTCTCATTCTGGTTAATTACCTGTTGTTTTATATTTTGGGGGGGTATTTTGTTTTCAATTTTCCCTGCACGGTTTCCTGCAAGATTTGGCCTCGGCTCGGCTCGGCTCAGCTCCGGAAGCAAATGCCATTCGAGAAGCAGCTTAATGTCTTTCTGTCAAATGAACGCTATCAGATTTTTGTAAGAAAGGTCAACCATGTGAATGGCTTTGTGTGTGCGTGTGTGTAGTGCCTGCCTTAATCCTCTGCGGCAAACAGGGCTTGGCCATCATGAATAACAGAGTTGGAAGGGGCCTTGAAATTCTTCTAGGCCAATCCTCTGCTCAAGCAGGAAATCCTATAGCATTTCACAAAAATGGCTTTCCAGTCTCTTCTACAAAGCCTCCAGTGATGGAGCACTCACAACTTCTGGAGGCAAACTGTTCCACTGGTTCATTGTCCCCACTGTTGGAAGTGTCTCCTCAATTCCAGGTTGCTTCTCTCCTTGATTAGTTTCCCTCCGTTGCTTCTTGTCCTGCCCTCAGGTGCTTTGGAGAATAGCTTGACTCCCTCTTCTTTGTGGGAGCCCCTGAGATATTGGAAGACTGCTATCACGTCTCCCCTAGTCCTTCATTTCACTAGACTTGTGGTTCTTAGTTGCAAAGTCATGTCCGATCCATCGCAACCCCATGGACAACATTCCTCCAGGCCTTCCTGTCCTCTACCATCCCCCGGAGTCCATTTAAGCTCATGCCGACTGCTTCAGTGACTCCATCCAGCCACCTCGTTCTCTGCCGTTCCCTTCTTCTTTTGCCCTTAATCTTTCCCAGCATTCGTCTCTTCTCCAGTGAGTCCTTCCTTCTCATTAGGTGGCCAAAGTAGTTGAGTTTCCTCTTCAGGATCTGGTCTTCTAAAGAGCAATCAGGGTTGATCTCCTCTAGGACTGACCGGTTGGATCATCTTGCAGTCCAAGGGACTCGCAGGAGGCTTCTCCAGCACCAGAGTTCCAAGACCTCCATTATTTGGCACTCAGCCTTTCTAATGGTCCAATTTCCAAATCCAAATCCTGCAACCGTTCTTCATACGTTTAAATCTCCAGGCCTTTAATCATCCTCGTTGCTCTTCTCTGCATGCTTTCTAGAGGCTCAACATCTTTTTTACATTGTGGTGCCCAAAACTGGATGCCTTATTCCAAGTGTGGTCTTACCAAGGCCTTATCAACACACCAGGTGATCCTGATTCGATCCCTCTGTGAATGCAGCCTCGGATTGCGTGGGCTTTTTTGCCGGCTGCACAATGAGGAGAAGCAGGAGGTCCAAGTCCCTTCTGGGGACCTTTTCACCATCCTTCCTTCCATCTCCCATTTTGCTCTAATCATTCCGACAAATTTATTCCCTTCCGTTCATTGTCTGTTTGATAGGCTTGGTCTCCCAGTGCTGTTTTACATTGTTCGTTTCCTTTCGCTATTTGGCTAAACAATTTCTTTACCTCCTGGTGGAATCTTAAGTGTTTTCTTTTCTTTCTTTTTTTACTTTTTAAATTAGTCTGATCTGCTAAAGAATAGTTTAATCTAAAAGAAAACTCAACAGAAAGATAATCCCCAAATCCCAGTGGACTAAGAGCTAACAAAGATCTCAGTTGTGCTCTGGATTGATTCTCTGGCGGAGGCTTTTAAGCCTTTAGAAATTTCAGGGGTTCAGGAGGGAGGGGGTTTGCATTTGCAGTCGGATAGCAAGGAGTTGAGGCTTTTATTTTATTTTATTTTTTAAATATTTGCCTGGTGGGAACCTTCAGCAGGAGCGACCTAGACTTTTTTCCTCAGTTCCTTGAAGTTGAAACAGAATAATTGTCAGATGTTTTTCAAAGTTACGCTCTAATTTTATGGACTTTTTAATATGTGCACGTACCATCAAGACCCAGGACGGTCTAATAGAGGGGGACCAACTTTGACAACTTTTGAGACTTGAGAATTTCAACTGCCAGAATTCCCCAGCCAATATTCTGGGTTTTAAAGTCCACACGTCTTAAGGTTGAGAAACTCTGCTCTAAAATCAGAGCTACGTCATAATCAATCGTTGCTTGAAATAAACAACTCCTAGGCCTGTGATGGCGAACCTATGGCACCGTGCCCAAAGTGGCACACGAAGACATCTCGCCCGGCACGCGTGGCCTTGCCTGTTTGTCTTCCGGGGTTCTGGCGTGCATGCGCGCGTGACCATCAGCTGTCCTTCGCATGTGCAGCACTGCCAAACACCGTTGTGCGCATGCGTGCCAGCCAGCTGATTGTTGGGCACGTATGCACACTAGAACCTGGAAGTTCAGCTTTTCCAGAGCGTCGCCCCAACGAGTGGGCACGCACGCACGCATGATATTTCTGTATATAGCGTCGTTTTGAGGGTAGGAATTGAAACAGTTTGTGTCCAAGATGCGAATGGTCTATAAATATTTTCACAGCCCTCTTTTTGACTCATGCAGTATACAGGTCCTCAATGGAAGGCCAGCTGACTCCCTCTTCTTTGGGGCAGCCTCTCCTATACTGGAAGACTGTTATCATGTCACCGCTAGTCCTTCTTTTCATTAAACCAGACATACCCAATTCCGTCAACCGTTCTTCGTAACGTTTTAGCCTCCAGCCCCCTAATCATCTTTGTTGCGCTTCTCTTGATTTCATCCGTGGCCTCTGCATAGATACTGGCAAATTCCTCAGAGAGCTGCTCAGTATGTGTGTGTTTGCTTTCATCCCACACGTCCATGCTCCATTCCTTCTTCAAGTGCGCAGAGAGAGAAGAGCTTAGTCCTACCATCCCGTGTAATAGGCTGTGTTCCCTCAGCATCTTTTCTATCTCGGATGAGAAAGTGGTATCAGTGCCTCACAGCCAGCCAAACAGAAATCCTTTCCCTAGACCTCAGCACACTCTAATAAAGATTTTACGCCCCAGTGGGTTGTGTTGTGTGGTGGTGGTGTTTTTTTTTACCTCAGCCTCACTCGTATTTAGCTATCAAAGAGCGTTAACACATCGTGCAGGTGGAACATTCGAGAAAAAAAGGAAGGCAGCCCCGCCAGGAATACAGAAAAACAATATCCAGGCAAAGAGAAACTTAAGGCTATAAAGAAACAAACACAACAATCACACCACACAGCTAAAGGAGGCCTTTATATAATTAGCCTTTCTGAGGATGACATTGTAAGGCAATCTGGAGATTGTGTGTGTGTGTGTGTGTGAGAGAGAGAGAGAGAGAGATTGATTGATTATTGGTCTTTCTTTGGGCAAAAATAAGTGATTAGAAGATTTTTCAGGTGTCTCGCGACCTTGCTGCACTCTCTTTAAAAGGCTTCGTTTCTTGGCAGAGTTTGGGAGAGAAAGCCGATTTTATTCTGGGAAGCAAAGGAGCGAGGCAAAGAGAGAGAGAGAGATCACGCCGGCTGATTGTAATGTGCATTAAATCCACCGAGACCTACGCTTGGTATCTGATCAAAGCTGGATGATCTTGAGTGAATAGACTGTTATTTTATTTCTGCATTCTTGGCTTGGAAATCGATTGCCCAACGAGTCCTTGTTCCTGTTTTTTTGCTGTACTCCAGGGCTTTTTTTGGAATTCAATCAGTCCAATTGGAACAGAGCTGAAAGGGATCTTGGAGGTCTTCTAGTCCAACCCCCTGCTTAGGCAGGAAACCCTCCACCACTTCAGACGAATGGTTATCCAACCTCTTCTTAAAAACTTCCAGTGTTGGAGCATTCACAACTTCTGGAGGCAAGGTGTTCCACTGATTAATTGTTTCTAACTGTCAGGAAATTTCTCCTTAGTTCTCAGTTGCTTCTCTCCTTGATGAGTTTCCACCCGTTGCTTCTTGTCCTGCCCTCAGGAGCTTTGGAGAATAGCTTGACTCCTTCTTCTTTGGGGCAGCCCCTGAGATATTGGAAGACTGCTCTCATGCCTCCCCTAGTCCTTCTTTTCATTAAACTAGACATACCCAGTTCCTGCAACTGTTCTTCATATGATTTAGCCTCCAGTCCCCTAATCATCTTCGTTGTTCTTCTCTGCACTCTTTCTAGAGTCTCCACATGTTTTTTTTACATCGTGATGACCAAAACTGGATGCAGTATTCCAAGTGTGGCCTTACCAAGGCCTTATAAAGTGGTATTAACACTTCACGTGATCTTGATTCTATCCTTCTGTTTATGCAGCCTAGAACTGTGTTGGTCTTTTTGGCAGCTGCTGCATATTTAAATGGTTGTCCACTAGGAGTCCAAGATCCCTCTCACAGTCACCACTATTGAGCAAGGTACCACATATTCTGTACCTGTGCATTTTGTTTTTCTTGCCTAAATGTAGAACCTTACTTTTTTCCCTATTGAATTTCATTTTGTTAGATAGCGCCCAATGTTCAAGTCTGTCAAGATCCTCCTGTATCTTAAACCTATCTTCTGGAGAGTTGGCTAGTCTTTCCAGCTTGGTGTCATCTGCAAATTTGATGAGTTCCCCATCTATCCGTTCATCCAAGTCATTGATGAAGATGTTGTCGAGTAGTGGGCCTAAAATAGAGCCTTGGGGTACTCCACTGCATAGTTCCCTCCATGTGATGATTCTTGGTTACTGAAAAAGAGGAAGATCTCATGATAACATCATCTCCAAAGCACCTGAGGGCAGGACAAGAAGCAATGGGTGGAAACTAATCAAGGAGAGAAGCAACTTAGAACTAAAGAGAAATTTCCTGACAGTGAGAATAATTAATCAGTGGAACGACTTGCCTCCAGAAGTTGTGGCTGTTCCACCATTGGAGGTTTTTAAGAAGATGTTGGATAATCATTTGTTTGAAGTGGTGTAGGATTTCCTCCCTAAGCAGGGGGTTGGACTAGAAGACCTCCAAGGTCCCTTCTGTTATTCTATTCTATCACTCTGGGTTTCAGAGAAAGAAGCACAGGACAGAATTTGGAACGATAGAAAATCTCTGCAGAAGGTGCACTCAATGCATTCCTAAACATCTCCTTTTAGCTTTAACCTTTTTCTTTGCAAAGTGCTAAATGCAATTTTTTTCCCCCTGAGTCTGCAAGAAGGCAGCAAACTTAAGAACAAATTCACGGGCGAAAGGAGGAGACTGGGCCAAAGCTACCATTCTGATGTTTTCTTTTGCAACTACATTCCCAGGTCACGGTGCCCTTCTGTATGTGTGAAGTATTTGAGAGAAACATCTCATTAGAGTTAATCATCCAAATCTCTCCACGCTTTGAATCTGTTTTGAAGGGGGGGATCTGGAGTTGGCATTTATGGTTCTGGAGAAGGCCTTAAGCTGTGAGGCGGGTGCTTTTAAGGGTTCGATGCTCCCAAACGTTCATTGGGAGCAGGCAAGATCAAGCGTGAGAGGGACAGGCGCAAGAAAATGGAACAGCAAATGTTCGTGGCACATTAGAATAGAATAGAATAGAATAGAATAGAATAGAATAGAATAGAATAGAATAGAATAGAATAGAATAGAATAGAATAGAATAGAATAGAATTCTTTATTGGCCAAGTGTGATTGGACACACAAGGAATTTGTCTTTGATGTATTTGCTCTCAGTGTATATAAGGAGAATAAAATACATTCATCAAGAATAAAAAGATACAACTCTTAGTGATAGTCAAGGTTACTAATAAGCTATCAAATCATACTAGGAAACAAATAAAAACAATATAATTGAAAGTTACAAGCAACATGGTTATAGTAATTAGTGGGAAGATATAGATACTAGTAAGGATAATAGTAATACAGTCTTAGTAAATTATTTGACAATGTTGAGGGAATTATTTGTTTAGCAGAGTGATGGCATTCGGGAAAAAACTGCCCTTGTGTCTAGTTGTTCTGGTGTGCAGGGCTCTGTAGCCTTATTTTGAGGGTAGAAGTTGAAACAATTTATGTCCAGGATGTGAGAGGTCTCTAGATATTTTCACAGCCCTCTTTTTGACTCGTGCAGTATACAGGTCCTCAGTGGAAGGCAGGTTGGTAGCCATTGTTTTTTCTCCACTTCTAATGATCCTCTGAAGTTTGTGTCTGTTTTGTTGGGTTGCAGAGCCAAACCGGGAAGTTATGGAGGTGCAGATGACAAACTCAATAATTCCTCTGTAGAACTGGATCAGCAGCTCCTTGGGCAGTTTGAGCTTTCTGAGTTGGCGCAGAAAGAACATTCTTTGTTGTGCTTTTTTGATGACGTTTTTGATGTTAGCTGTCCATTTTAGATCTTGCGATATGATAGAACCTAGAAATTTGAAGGTCTCTACTGTTGATACTGTGTTGTCTAGTATTGTGAGAGGTGGAAGTATGGGAGGGTTTCTCCTAAAGTCTACCACCATTTCTATGGTTTTGAGTGTATTTAGTTCAAGATTGTTCTGGTTGCACCACAAGGCTAGTTGTTCAACCTCCTGTCTGTATGCGGATTCCTCGTTGTCTCGAATGAGACCAATCACTGTTGTATCATTCATGGCACATTTGCATGGAACAACAGACCCTAGGACCCAGAACAACTCTTTTCTCTGTGAGAACAGGATGGGTTCAAAGTATCCGAGGAGCCAACTCAATGGGATTAGCCTGTCCATTCACTCCAGCAGAAGAGACCTACTTCAAACACCATCTGTCAAAAGTGTTTTGGGTGGTGAGGTCCAAGAGAAGAGCCTTTTCTGCTTGGACATCTGTCTTCCGAAAACTTCTCCCACCGGAAGTGAGGTCCGCCCCCACCTTCCTGGCCTTCCCTTAACCCCATGATGGTGAACCTATGGCATGCATGCCAGAGGTGGCATGCAAAGCCCTCTCTGTGGGCATGCGCGCCATTGCCCCAGTTCAGCCAGCTGGTCATCAGGTTTCCAAGGCACACATGCACGCCAGCCAGCTGGTCGTTTGATTTCCAAGGCATACATGCATGCCAGCCAGCTGATTGTTGGGTTTCCGACAGCCAGCTGGTCATCAGGTTTCCGAGGCACACATGCCCACTGGCCAGCTGGTTGTTGGGTTTCCGAGGCGCACATGCACGCCGGCCAGCTGGTCGTTGGATTTCCAAGGCATACATGCATGCCAGCCAGCTGATTGTTGGGTTTCCGATAGCCAGCTGGTCATCAGGTTTCCGAGGCACACATGCACACCGGCCAGCTGGTCGTTGAGTTTCCAAGGTGCACATTGCACTGGCTAGCTGGTCGTCAGGTTTATGGTGCTCTGGCAGCATGCATATGTGCGCCTTCTGGTTTGATCTGTGCCTAAAAGGTTCACCATCACTGTGTTAACCCCTGGAACTGCTGACTGTCCTGGGGTCCCAATGTGGGAAGGGGCTTTATGCTGGGGGTGGCTGACAGGGTAAAGAATAGGCCTACACACACACGCACACACACACAGAGAGAGAGAGAGAGAGAGAGAGAGAGAGAGAGAGAGAGAGAGAGATACACACACACACACCATGTTGCCCATCTTCTTGGTTTTAGCTTCTATTTAATATCTTCTCACTCTTCATCGTTTAATATGTCTTTTTATTGTTTTGTAAGTCTCCCAGGGTCGCTTGGACAAGCGAGATGGGGCAACATATAAATCTAATAAATAAATAAACAAATAAATAATAAATAATGTGAGGCCATGAATATGTAATACAATGTGATAAATAATGTGATAAATAAATAATTCAATAAGTCGTAACAGTCGTTTCATAAATGCGTAAATGCAAACAATGCAGTAAATAAATAATAATTCAATAAATAGTCATAGTAATTTAATAAATGCATTAAGCATATAAACGCAGGAGGAAATAATTTAGCAAGTAAATAATAATTCAATAAATAGCAATAGTAATTTAATAAATGTATATGCATTTAAATGCAGGAGGAAATAATTTAGTAAGTAAATAATAATTCAATAAGTAGCAATAGCAATTTAATAAATGCATACGCGTATAACCGCAGGAGCAAATAATTTAGTAAATAAATAATAATTCAATAGATAGTAATAGTAATTTAATAAATGCATAAGCATATGAATGCAAGAGCAAATAATTTAATATATAAATCATAAATAAAATGTCCTCTTCCAAGAAATTCTCGTTTCTAGACATGGATCTAGAGCATACTCTTGAGTAGGGATAGGCTGTGCCCTGGAAGAAGAGGAGATTTGGGGTCACCAAACAACAGCAGAGGGAAATGTGTAAGCCCCCACCATCCCAATACAACCCCTGTGGAGGTCCGTCCCCTCCCTCGCAAGTACTACTCATAGTGACAGCTGAGTAGGGCTCTCTGCCGTTTCTTCTCCGGCATGAGATGACTTGAAAGTCCCAGAGGGCAATTTGCTTGTCAGCTCTCTTGATATCATCTCCACCCCATCCAATTTATCTCCTAATTTGGGGGCTTGTGATACATACCCTGCCCGTTAATTACACTTCGCAATTAATCCTGGCTGCACCGCGGAGACAATCAAATCAGCGGGAGAGCAGGAGGTTAGGATTCAATCAACATTTGGAAGATCTTCTCCTTCCCAGAGGAATTGGCCGGTCCTTGCCAGAGGTCCTGGTTAAAGGACTAGATGACCTCTGGAATTATCGTTGATGTGGTTTGGAGAGAAGATGCAAAGCAAAATTAGGAGTTGGGAGTCCCCCACACTCCATTTTAGCAAAAATGCAATGCAATGTACACTGAGAGCATATACACCAGGGACAAATTCCTTATGTGTCCAATCACACTTGGCCAATAAAGAATTCTAATCTATTCTACTCTATTCTACTCTACTCTATTCTACTCTACATTCTATTCTATTCTATTCTATTCTATTCTATTCTATTCTATTCTATTCTATTCTATTCTATTCTATTCTATTCTATTCTATTCTATTCTATTCTATTCTATTCTATTCTGTACTATTCTTTTCTACTCTACCCTACTCTACTGTATTCTACTCTACTCTACTCTACTCTACTCTACTCTATTCTACTCTACTCTATTCCTGATTCTATTCTACTCTTCTCTACTCTACTCTATTCCTTATCCTATTCCTTATTCTACTCTACTCTACTCTACTCTACTCTACTCTACTCTACTCTACTCCTTATTCTGTTTTATTCTACTCTTCTCTTCTCTACTCTACTCTACTCTATTCCTTATCCTTATCCTATTCCTTATTCTACTCTACTCTACTCTATTCTAGTCAAAGGTTGAGAAACATTCAATGTTGGGAGGTTCCTGGTTCACTTTCTGTGTTGCTTTGCAACCCACCCATGACCGTCGAAAGATCTACCACTGCACTTTTGGAAGTTGAACTCTGGAAAGTAGATTTTTTTCCAGTTCAAAGCTTGGTTTTCTGATCCAAATTCTGGAGAACTTTTGCTTGGGTGGCGAACCAGGGCTGTGTGTGTGCGTGTGGAAAGGCAGTGACCTGCATTTTCATCCTGTTCCTTCCAGCTATAAAAGGGCAACAGCCGGTTCTGTAAGCTGCTGCCGTTCTATAGGGAAATGCAATTTTTTTTAATCAATTAATTTTTCAAGAACCAGAGAGCGGCTGGGTATAATCGTATCAGGAATTAATATAAGGAATTAGAAGCAACTGGGAGGAAAGCAGGAGGAGGAGGGCCTGGAAACCTGAGTTTTGGATCACAATGGGCCTTAGATTTTTCTTTCTTTCACTGAATTCTTCCTCATCCTCCTTAAAAGAGTACATTCCTTCACAATTAATTCTCTCTTCAAAATTAAGAATTTCTTGATCTCCGACCATAGGTAATGCTTGACTTGTGATCATCATTGGAACGAGAATGTCCATTGCTAACAAGGCAGTTGTGTTAAAGAGAGCCTTTCTCTGCCAGTGTTCAGCAAATTACTGCCGTTGTTAAGCAAATCACACGGTTGCTAAGTGAATCCGCCTTTCCCCCATCGACTTTGCTCGTCGGAAGCCAGCTGGAAAGGTTGCAAATGTTGACACAGGGACTCTCCAGCCGTCGTACTTATCCATTGCCCAGAATTTTGCCCAATGTGACCATGGGGATGCCATGATCGTCGTAAGTGTGAGGTCCGGTCATTAGCGCGAAGACCAGTCATAAGTCACTTGTTTCATTGCTGCGGCAGCTTCAAACAGTCACCCAAAAAAATGGTCGTAAACTGGGGCGTGCCTGTGTTATCCTTTCTTTTCGCCTCCATATTCCCAAGATTTCTTAGGTTGAAACAAGGGTTTGGCTCTCCAGAACAGAACAGACAAATTCAGGATTTAGTGTTCTATCCTTCTTATAAAGATCTAGCTAGGATCTTAAGAGCCTCAGTTGCGCAGTGGTCAGAGTGCAGTACTGCAGGCTACTCCTGCTGACTGCCGGCTGACTGCAAATTTGGCAGTTCAAATCTCACCAGGCTCAAGGTTGACTCAGCCTTCCCTCCTTCCAGGGTAGGTAAAATGAGGAGCCAGATTGTTGGGGGCAAGAGGCTGACTCTGTAAACTGCTTAGAGAGGGCTGTGAAGCGCTGTGAAGCGGGATATAAGTGCTATTGCTAAGTGGGAAGGAAGGAAGGAAGGAAGGAAGGAAGGAAGGGCCATGGTGGCACAGTGATTAGAATGCAGCACTGCAGACTATTACTGCTGACTGCAGTCTGCCTGCAATTTGCCTTCCTTCCTTCCTTCCTTCCTTCCTTCCTTCCTTCCTTCCTTCCTTCCTTCCTTCCTTCCTTCCTTCCTTCCTTCCCATTGTGCCATAGTGGCACAGTGATTAGAATATTTCAGGCTAATTCTGCCCACTGCCAGCAGTTCAGTCCTGGCTGGCTCAAGGTCGACTCAGCCTTCCATCCTTCCGAGGTAGGTAAAATGAGGAGCCAGTTTCTTGGGGGCAAGATGCTCACTCTGTAAACCACTTAGAGAGGGCTGTAAAGCACTGTGAAGCGGGATATAAGTCTAAGTGCTTGGACTGTGAAACACTGCCAGCCTGTGCATGGCACATTTTTGGGGGGATGGGTGGATTTGCAAGAAGGGTGAATGGAATTAACATCCCTTCCAGTTCAGGCACAGATTTCTGGGGCATCAGTAGCTCCTTGACAGCCTCATGCGGTGTGTCGTTCATAAGCTTGAGTAGACACATATGCCTCGCCAGCTGTCTCTTGAGTTAAAAATGGAGGAAGCGTAGTTTAGGCAGGGTTTGCAGATGGATTCATGTCGGAATCAAAGTTTGCCCTGAGCGGTTGTAAGATATACCTGAAATAGCACAGGTTGGGTTTACAAGGCGAGGTGTAAAGGCGTTTGATCAGCAGGAAGTGTAAGATAATGGCTAAAAGTCTTCCTCGCAGGACGTATACTTTGCTTAGAATGAGCTGTCAGAAGGTATGATGGCCACCACTAGCTTAAATTGCATTCTTGGGAGCGTCTTGGCTTCATGGAGGACAGCTCTGTCCATACCTATTAACTGTGACAGTTAATCTTCAGCTCCATCAGCCTATCTCTGGATTTCCAGGGAGCGCTAACACATCCGTCTCTTCTTGTCAGACGTCTGAAAGCTCCTTGTTGGAAGTAAAAGGTTGGGTTTAATGGGTCTGAGATTTGACCTGACCAGGGATAGCTGGGTTTTGCTCGGTCCTCATTAGCCCACGCACAATCCTAGGAAAGACGGCAAGGATTCCGATGGAATTTGATGAGTGGTTGGAGTAGATCTTCCCAAGGTGAGGTTAATTGCCAGGCATTTAACCCAGCCAAAAGGTTCCACCGACAAGGAGCAGAATGGAGATGTCGTTTAGGAATCAACGTTTGCAATTTTTGATTTACTAAACATCCTTCTAATAAAAGAAAAACGTTTCTGCGTTTTCTCTTTTGATATTGGCCAATCTCTTTGCAAGTCCTGCAGGTATTACTACATATACAAGTGTGTTGTTTTAAAAAAAAAGAAAAGAAAAGAAAGCAAACTAAAAGGATTATATATTGGCAAATCAATTAGAAATTGAAGCTCTCCTCCAATCTGCATAATGAATGTAGCCGGGGAAGAAAGCAACTTTCTCTCCCTTTCTAACAGATTGCAGGCAATTTGCCTGTGGACAGCACGCTCATAAATTATGGATCCTGCCACACATTTTTTTTTCTTTTTTTGCATGGAGAAATGCCTGTGCAGTCCCTCCTTTCCTCCTCCCCCCCCCCTTTTTTTTTTCCTGGAAAGCAAAGAGATCTGTTTGTTCACCTGCAGATGACAATGGGAGCAAGTCCTCATCACTATGTTGGTGCATAATTGACCCATCTGGATCTTTTGTGCTACATCCCCTCTGTAGTTCTCCCAAAAAAAAACTCTTCCCCCCAAAAAATGGACAGTCCATTCTTTACTTCCAGCTTCAGATGTGTGTTTCCCCCGGTATGGAGCAAAAAATGGGCCCTCACAGATGGGACTGGCCTTTTCATCTCTGGAAGGGTTTTTTCTCAGAGGCGACGGAGAGACAGAGTTTCCCGTCTTTCCATCTTGTAGATGTTTGCGGTGGCCAAAATACGGAATGGGAGCAGGTGTGGATGGGTGGAAATGATTTCACCGTGGTAGCAGGACGTTCCAGGAATGGAATGGTAGGGGTGCTATGCACCACGGGGAGCTTTGCTGGAAGCCGCGTTGACCCAGGGTGGGTTGAAAGTTTTGGAGACCTTCCCACTCGTTCAGTGTTTCAAAGAGGAGGCTGCCATTCCTGTGTTCCCAGGAGATAAGCGGGAAGAAGGCTGCAGGAAGGTCTCCAGAGAACCTTGCCAAAGGAAAGTGTGTGGCTCTTCTTGTTTATTATCCTATTCAGCCTCACTTCACCCTGTCCAAAACTCATCCACTGGAACTGAAGGAACAAACATCTCAAAAGCATCTCTCTGGCCACTGGACTCGAGTGTCAGGGGAGATGAGTCTATGTTCAAGTTGAAGCACAACAACTGAAGTCTTGTCTTCGTTTGGGTTTTTTCCTTCTTCTCCAAAAGTGCTCTTCAGTGGCATTATATTTTTTTTCAGGTGTGTAGCTCTGAGCTGACAGGATGATCCATCTGTCTGCAGAGGGAAAGGGATTGTGGGGGGAAGGGAATATATCTCCCCACATCTTCCTTGCTCATTTGTTTACTGGCATGTTGAAGGTATTATGAATTATGAGAGTGAAGGTTCCATTATTTCTGAAACGATCTCTTAGGGCTGGTTGTTCTGACCTTCAGAACTGTTTGGCATCATCTGTACCAATAGCTATGGTACCAAGGCTATGGTTTTCCCAGTTGCAATGTATGGCTGTGAAAGCTGGACCATAAGGAAGGCTGAGCGTCAAAGAATGGAGGCCTTTGAATGATGGTGCTGGAGAAGACTCCTGCAAGTCCCTTGGACTGCAAGGCCATCTAACCGGTCAGTCCTAGAGGAGATCAACCCTGACTGCTCTTTAGAAGACCAGATCCTGAAGAGGAAACTCAAATACTTTGGCCACCTAATGAGAAGGAGGGACTCCCTGGAGAAGAGCCTAATGCTGGGAACGATTGAGGGCAAAAGAAGAAGGGGATGGCAGAGAATGAGGTGGCTGGATGGAGTCCCTGAAACAGTTGGCGTGAATTTAAATGGACTCCAGAGGATGGTAGAGGACAGGAAGGCCTGGAGGAACATTGCCCATGGGGTCACGATGAGTTGGACACGACTTCACAACTAACAACAACAAGACGTACCAATAGCAGAAAAGCCAGAGATGGAAGCCAGGTCTTCCAAAATCATAGTTTGGACCAGCAACACCCCCACCCCCAGTCAGGTGTCTTGCTAGCTTTCTGGTCCTAAGATGAGGTCCTAAGACATAGCAGGCAACCAGAGACTTCAGGACACAGGAGTCTGCCTGAATCCAAGTAAGTCCTAGGTTGAAACCAAGCTTGAAATAGTAGATGAATGAGGCCACTCACATCTGGATTGGGTCCCTGGACAGTTCATGACACACAGGTTCATCAAAGAGGGGGGCCAACTTATTTTCCAAAGCACCAGAAGACTAAAGAAGCAACGGATGGAAACTAATCAGGGAGAGAAACAACCTGGAATTGAGGAGAAACTTTTTAACAATGAGGACGATTAACCAGTGGAACAGAAGTTGCCTCCAGAAGTGGTGAGTGCTCCATCCCTGGAGCTTTTTAAGAAGAGACTGCACAGCCACTTGTCTGAAATGGTCTAGCGTCTCCTGCTTGAACAGGGGGTTGGACTAGAAGACCTCCAAGGTCCCTTCCAGCTCTACTTGGATTGATTGATTGATTGAACTGAGTTACCATCCTGGTTGTTATCTATGTGGCAAGTGAGATCTTACAGGCACAAGTATTGTAGTGTACCTCTGTAATTATTCTCAGGTTCATAATTATTCAGAATTTGCCAGCTCCGTGTAGATTCACATAGAAACTTCTTGCTTCTATGACTTTGAAGATCCAAGGAAAATACTTGGCTGCCCCCCCACCCCAGATACTCCTCTAAATGAAAAGTGAGTATTTCTACCTTGTCTTGAGGTTTACAAAAGTATCTCTCACCTCTGCCATCGTCAATTTTTCCTTTACCAGCTCAATTAAGAAATGATTATTCAACCAGCCACTCATACTGACCGATTGGGTTTTCTGGACTTCTGTCTATGATGATGAAGAGCTGTCATCCGAACGTGGAAGAATTCCTCTTCTTCTGAGACCTTCTCTGATACCCAGAGAACTGACACCCTCTTGTTTTTTGCCTTCAAGATTGCTGTTGACTGTCTTCACCAACAGAGTGATGAAGAGATATAACCTGGTTCCTGACAGCTATTTAAAAGCCTGGGAGATTATTTCCTGAACTAGCACTTGAGTGCTGAATGGCTTGATTTAAAGACTGTGTCTTTGTGCTTTTAAAGATTGTGTCTTTGTGCTTTCTGCCTGTCTCTCCTGGCTTGGGGGCACCTCCCTGATTGAGCTGTGCTCTTCTGTTTCCCTTTGAGGCTGGCACTTCTAATTTTCATTCTCTCCCCCCCCCCCCAAGCATTTTCCTCCCATTCTTAGAATAACAGAATTGGAAGGGACCTTGGAGATCTTCTAGTCCAACCCCCTGACCAGGCAGGAAACCCTACACCACTTCAGACAAATGGTTATCCAACCTCTTCTTAAGTATTTCCAGTGTTGGAGCATTCACAACTTCTAGAGGCAAGTTGTTCCACTGATTAGTTGTTCACACTGACAGGAAATTTCTCCTTAGTTCTAGGTTGCTTCTCTCCTGGATTAGTTTCCACGCATTGCTTTTTGTCCTGCCCTCAGGTGCTTCGGAGAATAGCTTGACTCCCTCTTCTTTGGGGCAGCCCCTGAGATACTGGAAGACTGCTATCATGCCTCCCTGCTTTCTAGCGAAGCTAAACCGCTCGGCACTGCATCAACCCTGACTGCTCTTTAGAAGGCCAGATCCTGAAGAGGAAACTCAAATACTTTGGCCACCCAATGGGAAGGAAGGACTTACTGGAGAATAGCCTCATGCTGGGAAATGATTGAGGGCAAAAGAAGAAGGGGACGGCAGAGAACGAGGTGGCTGGATGGAGTCAATGAAGCAGTCGGCATGAGCCTAAATGGACTCCAGAGGATGGTAGAGAACAGGAAGGCCTGGAGGAATGTTGTCCATGAGGTTGCAATGGGTTGGACACGACTTCACAACTAACAGCAGCAACAACAACCAGAAAGTACTTAGTCCATTAGGGCAGGTCCTTCCTAAGTTTCTTCCTCTGACCATTAAGCAATTGTGGGCTCCTGCCTCTCTTCTCTGATTGCTTCCTAGACAGTATCTCCTATTCCCCCCCCCCCCAAGGTCATTCCTGTGACCCATTACGAGCTGACTCGTGAGTTATCTTGCTTCTTCACCTGGAAGTGCTGCAGCAAGCAGATCTCCCATGGGCACTGCAATCTGATCTGTAGTTGTGTCAACCTGTCTGGAGATGGGCAGTAGCTGTGCGTCAAATAAGCATAAATATCAAGAGGATGGGATCCTTTGCTTTGATGGCGTAGGGTGACAATTCTGTCCTTCAGTTGCGAATGATACAGAACAGGAGACTGCAAAACAATAAAACAAAAAAATAAAACAGTGCCCTGTCTTTGGATGGAAGGAATATTCATGAAGCTGTCCCAAGAGTCTTTGGTGCGAAAAGACAGTGTATAAATTGAAAAGGAGGGGGGGGGGAAAGCAAAGGTTAACCATGCTTCCCCCTCCCCCCCCAAAAAAAAAATAGGCACAGGAGACCTTCACTGCTCTGAAGAAAGAGATGCGAGGTTGAAGACGGAAAGCAATTTATATTTGGAAACCAGCGGCTTGACCCCCTGATCCTCCATGACACGCCGCTGGATCTGCAGCGGTCAAATTTGGGATGCAAAGGAAAGAGAATTCAAAGGGGGTAGAGGTTCCATTTTCTGCCCCTCTCTCAGCTTTGGTCAAATTGCATCGTGATATTTGGAGATAGAACAGAAAAGAGAGAAGTCGCAGTTGGCGACGGTGAGAGGTGACCCAGCTCGTTTCTTGGAAAATTGGTTTATCAATATTCTTCAAGGAGTAGGCTAACCCCAAAGATGGAAGGCAGTTTTGCATCTCTTCTCTACCCTGATGGTCATCTAAAGGCCAATGTTGTGGTCCACCAGCAGCCAGCAGAGCTGGCAGCAGATTCGGAGAGTGAGAAGGTTTGGGAGGAACATGGGCCAGTCCTGGAGTCTGGGGAGGGCTCGGATGAGGGCTCTGCCAGGCCCGTATGACAGTAATCAGCTGCCTTCAGAGTCAGACATCAGTGAGGCAGATGAACAGCTGGAGCCTGTTCCCAGTATATGCATGCGCAGAGTTTCCAGACGAAGGGAATAGCTAAAGAACAAGGGTCGACTTGGGAGTAAGGCCACAGGTGGACGATGAAGGGCCCCTCCCAGAGGGAATAAAAGAGGAGCGAAAGGAGAAGGGAGTTTGCAGGAGACAATTAGTTCACTTAATTGGTTCATGACTCTCAAGAGATTCCTTGCCAAGTGTTGAAGATATCGGCCTGGCAGCTTTCCAAGCCAGATAAAATCTGTGACTATAAATTCACCCTTGAAAGACTTTGCTGGATGTGAATGAGAAAAATTCACAATAACTTAATAAAAAGGTTTTTTTGTCAGGACATGAGTCTGCTTCGTGGTTTGGGGAAGCCTAGGTCACAACAGCCCATTTCATTTACAGTCTCTGTGTTTGTGCCTCATGCACAACATCATGTGTGTCTGAGCCAATTAAGCTGCTTTTGGAACACACAAGGACCCAGGAGGTCAGGGTTGTGTTGGCCAACCTCAACTTAGAGTCCATGATCCTATCTCCTCCCTTCACCCTGGCAACCTTGCATTTGAGGACAGAATCCTCAATTTCTAGTTTGGTCTGGTGGTTAAGGCACCAGGCTAGAAACAGGGAAACAGGGAATAATGAGTTCTAGTTCCCCATCAGGCATGAAAGCCACCTGGGTGACCTTGGGCCAGTCACCAGGCAACAATGAGTTCTAGTTCTGCCTTAGGCATGAAAGCTGTCAAAGTCACTGGGTGACTTTGGGCCAGTTACCAAGAGATGGTGAGTTCTAGTCCCTCCTTAGGCATGAAAGCCAATTGAGAGACTTCAGTTCAATCACCAGGAGACGATGAATTCTAGTTCTGCCTTCATCATGAAAGCCAACTGAGTGACCTTAAACCAGTCCCTCTCTCTCAACCCAAATCCACCTCACAGGGTTGTTGTTATGGGGGAAATAGGAGGAGGAAGGTCTGTTGGATATGTTCACCACCTTGAGTAATTTTTCCGTCCCGGGAAGATTTTTGGCTCGAAACCCCCTCCGGCTAACAGCTCTAACCATTCATTCTTTCGCCGAGGCTGCCAGGGGGGTTAATGACAGCAGGCTGTTGCTCTGAAGAAGGATGTGGCCCACTTAGGCGGAGACATGCACCGAGTAAAGGAAAAACAGATTAAATCTCTCCTAGATTCAGTGGGGAGGAGGGAGGGTGGAGAGAAGGAAATTGTCCATCAGTTGCTTGTCCTATTTTAGATCCAGTCTAATGAGATGCGAGACCCTTAGCTCTCAGCCCCCCTCCCCCCCCACTTTAATTTGGAGAGAAGCGTTATTATTTCAGGCTCCCCATGCCAGGTCTGTTAATTCGTTCTTTTAAAATTTTTCCTCCATCACAAATTCTTGTTGCCCTTTGCCCCGTCCCCCCATGCCCCCCCCAGCCAGTCTGCTGCCTTTGGTTCTTATAAAAATATAAAATAAAATAATGCCAGGCATCGGAGTCTGTTTTTTCCCTTATTAGTATCATCTCTTAGGAAAGGGATGCCGCTTTGATTATTTCATAAATCAAACGTCGCCTTAGACAGCATTAAGAGGTCAAGCCTTGGGCCCCACACGGCCACTCGAGTCTTAATGGATCCCTCTTGATCTCCAGTGACCTGCCAGAAGGATTTCAAGCACCCTTGGCTGGTAAAGCCAGAAGGATTGGAGTAGATTTCAAATACCAGATCAAGACAACTGGAGAGTTACACAGATAGTCCCCAATTTATGACCACAATTGAGCCCAAAATTTCCATGGCTAAGTGAGGCAGCGCTTAAGTGAATTTTGCCCTGTTCTACAACCTTTCTTAGAATAGAATAGAACTTCTTTTACTTCTACTTCTACTTCTTCTTCTACTTCTACTTCTACTTCTACTTCTACTTCTACTTCTACTTCTACTTCTACTTCTACTTCTAGTTTTTATTCTATATTCTATTCTATTCTAAATTCTATTCTGTTTATTCTATTCTATTCTATTCTTCACTGGAGGTTTTTAAGAAGAGACTGGACAGCCCCTTGTCTGAAATGGTAGAGGGCAGTGGTGGCTAACCTTTTTGCCATCACATGCCAGGAGCAGGGAGGGGACACCCATAATTCTAT
This sequence comes from Masticophis lateralis, assembly GCA_030761175.1. NCBI lineage: Eukaryota > Metazoa > Chordata > Lepidosauria > Squamata > Colubridae > Masticophis > Masticophis lateralis. The sequence continues at coordinate 2,485,254 of JAUDYJ010000013.1, read as the reverse complement.
GCGCCCTGCCTCCACACATGCGTGCGCGACCCCCCTGCACTCCCCTCTCTCCTAGCACACAATGGTACCGTAGGCTCGTGTTTCGATCTCCCCAGCCTCCAGAGCCTTTCTAGGAGTCTAGGGAGGGCGAAAATGGCCTTCCCCACCCCCACCCTCCCAGAGGCCCTCCAGAAGCCGAAAACAGCCCGTTTGCCAACTTCCAGTCTCACTCGCGTGCCCACCGATATGGCTACATGTGCTACCAGTGGCACATGTGCCATAGGTTCGCCATCATGGGTATAGGGTCTCCAGCTTGAGCAGGGGGTTGATCTAGAAGACCTCCAAGGTCCCTTCCGTCTAGTCAAGTCTAGTCTAGTCTATTCCATCCCATCCCATCCCATCCCATCCCATCCTCTATATTCTCCATTCTCCATTCCGTTCCATTCTAAATGAACCATTGTAAGTCAAGCACCACCTGCGGAGTCCTTCCCTCTGTTCCTTCCCGTCGGTATTCCGCTTTCCAAAGAATATAGTACCCTTTTCTCCCCCCGACGTCAGCATCTGTGGGGTAGATTTTTGAGAAGGTAGCAAAACGCTTGATCCAGGAGGGACAGGGAGGAAACCGAAGTCCAGCGGCCAGGCTGTGCAGCACCTTAAATCTGGAGTTAAACCGTTCCCATCTTGCCCAGAGGATTTTCCTCAAACCGGCAGTAGCACTTAGCAGAATTAACAATAGCTTGCAACCCAGCCGTCCTAGTCTCCTCTCATCTTGTTTTTATTGACAATATCCAGGATTATTTCTCTCCAAGGGAACCCGGAACTGTTGATTAACTTGGCTCGCTAGTCCACACCGAGCTGAACCTTTCACTCTAATTATCCATTGTCATTAATCTATCCCTTTCTTCTTTTTCCTACCTTTATTTGCTCTGGACAGCCTCGGAGGGTGGTAGAGTTTTATGGATAAATATGTCAAGGACTTAAGACCACAATTGCCACCGGCATTTGCTTTGCTCGGCAAGGCAGGGGTTGACGTGAGCCACGCCTGGATCTTACCGGCTTTTTTTGCCAGGGTTGTTGAGCAAATCACCGCAGTCGGGAAGGCCGTTCAGTGAATCCGACTTCTGCCATTGACTTCCCAGCTGCGTGGGAAGGTCGCAACTGGTGATCCTATGACCACTGGGATGCTAAATACGTACCAGGTGCCAAGCACCTAAATTTTAATCACACGACTTTGTGGACGCTCTGAATCAGGGGTCTCAAACTCGATTTCATTGAGGGCTGCATCAGAGTTGTGGTTGACTTGGGTTAGATCCCTCCCTCCCTCCCTTTCCTTCCTTCCCTCTCTCTCTCCATTTCCTTCCCTCCCTCTCTTCCTCCCTTTCTCCCTTTCTTCCTTCCTTCCTTCCTTCCTTCCTTCTTTCCTCCCTCCCTCGCTTCCTTCCCTCCCTCCCTCCCTCCCTCCCTCTCTTTCTTTCTTTCTTTCTTTCTTTCTTTCTTTCTTTCTTTCTTCCTTTTTCTTTCTTTCTCCTCCCCCCCTCCCTTTCATTTGTTCGTTCTTTCTTTCTTTTTCTTTCTTCCTTTCTTCCTCCCTTTCCTTCCTTCCCTCCTCCCTCCCTCCCTTTCCTTCCCTCCTTCCCTCTTTCTTTTTCTTTTTCCTCCCTCCTTCCCTTTCTTTCCTTCCTTCCCTCTCCCTCCATTTCCTTCCTTCCTTCCTCTCCTATTCTCCCCTTTCTGTCTTTCCTTCCTCTCTATTTCCTTCCTTCCTTCTCTTCTTTTTCCTTCCCTCTTCATTCTCCTGTCTTCTTCCCCCCTCTTTCCTTTTTTTTCCTTCCTTCCTTGCTCTCTTCCCATCCCTTCTTTTTGTCTTTCCTCTTTCCCTTTCTCCTTTCCTGTCCCTTCTTACATGCTCAAATGCAAAAGGGGAAACATTTCTCCTTTTGTTTCGTCTTTAGTTTGTTTTGATAGCCTTCTGCCAGCAAAAACGGAGGGCGGGGGAGTACGTGCGACACCCCTTCCCCAGCTCCGTTTTCGCTGGCAGAGGCACTGCGGGCCAGTCCTTCAGTTTGACACCCCTGCTCTAGATGGTTGTGAGCATGAAGACCAGTTGTGAGCCACTTTTTTCAGTGCCGCTGAAACTTCAAACGGTCTTAAACACATGGTGTTAAGTTGAGGATTAGCGCTACGTCTCTGGGCTTCAGCCTACTTAAATGGATTGATTGGTTCTGTGCCATCATCCCTCTTAGCAACTACATAAATATATTTTCTCCATCATAATTTCTCGGTAACCTGGCCTGCCCTCAACTGAACAGAATAGAACAGAGCTGGAAGGGACCTTGGAGGTCTTCTAGTCCAACCCTCTGCCATTTCAGACAAGTGGCTGTCCTGTCTCTTCTTCAAAGCCTCCAGTGTCGGAGCACCCACAACTTCTGGTGGCCAGATGTTCCACTGGTTAATTGTCCTCACTGTCAGGAAGTTTCTCCTTAATTCCAGGTTGCTTCTCTCCTTGATGAGCTTCCACCCATTGCTTCTTGTTCTGTCTTCAGGTGCCTTGGAGAATAGGCCTCTACTTGGTGGCAGCCCTTCAAATTTTGGACCACTGATATCATGTCATTCCTAGTCCTTTTCACTAGGCTAGACAGACCCAATTCCTCATTTAGAGCCTCGTTGGCGCAGTGGTCAGAGTGCAGTACTGCAGGCTACTTCTGCTGACTGCCGGCTGACTGCAATTTAGCAGTTCAAATCCCACGAGGCTCAAGGTTGACTCGGCCTTCCATCCTTCCGAGGTGGGTAAAGTGAGGACCCAGATTGTTAGGGGCAATAAGATGACTCTGTAAACAGCTTAGAGAGGGCTGTAAAAGCACTTTAAAGCGGTATATAAGTCTAAATGTGGTTGCTATTGCTATTCCACTGATTTTTAGGCATTGCACCATGGTTAATCCAGGTTTACCTCCAGACAAGCTGGAATGTTCCCTGCTCTAGCTAACCATGGATATCTTAATTTTCTTCTTCAACTTCGCCTTCGTGGCATTATAAATGTATCCCACCCAAATCTAAAGAGGAAGCTGAGGAAGGGACAGAGCATCGGAGAACTCAGTTCCATCTTCCACCATTGCTAAAACTCGGCCACATTTTGGTCTCAACTGGTTGCGTTCTCATCCCTACCACTCTCAGGTGTCCGTCTTCCTGACCTCACAGGTAAGCGATAGGCCTCCATAATTATAAAAGGGAATTGAAGATGAAACACCCTATTAAAATACTAAATGTTGTCACCCACAGGTTAAATTGCCTTTTTTCACACATATCAAAGCGCTTTCATATTGTTTTACATGCAAATTTAGAAGCAGCCTTAATTAGTGAGACCTCACTTTCGTAATTAATTCTCCTTATGCCGCTCCTCACCCTGACTTTCAGTCTGTAATTTTGAAACCCTTCTGCTTAACTCCTGGTGAGCCTCCTGCTTAATGATGCTTTTCGACACCTCCCTAACTTCTTTATAACCAACAATCATGGAATGAGAGAGCAATTCCTCAAAACTGTCCTGGCCTCCACATGTAATCAGACCTGCTTAAATTTGCAAGCTAAGAAACACGAGGGCTTTGTTCATTGGTCAGGGCCAGCGGTCCTCCAAGTATGGTACGGGGACCCCTGTGTTGTGACCTAAGCCCAGGGGTGAAATGCTCCCGGATCGGACCGGATCACCCGATCCGGTAGCAATTTTTCCCTGTGGTTCGGCGATCCGGTAGCAATCAGGTGTCATTACTTCCTAGTTTTAACCAGGAATTAATAAATAAATTGGTCCACCTTCCTCACCTCCATCCATAATAACATCAGGTTCTTCTCCAATATGTTCCTCTCTTCTCATTTGGTGGCCAAAGTTAGCTGAGCTTCAGCTTCAGGAGCTGTCCTTCCAGAGGACAGTCAGGGTTGATTTCCTTCGGGATCGACTGATTCGATCTCCTTGCTGTCCAAGGGACGCTCAGGAGTCTTCTCCAGCACCACAATTTGAAAGCATCCATTCTTTGGCTCTCAGCTTTCCTTATGGTCCAACTCTCAGAGCCAGACATCACTCCTGGGAAGAGCATAAGTTTTGACTATATTTTTCTTTGTTAGGAATATGGAAACGAATAAATAAATTGGTCCACCTTCCTCACCTCACCTCCATCCAAAATAACATCAGGGTCTACTCCAAGGAAATCCCACTCTTTCTTGAAGTCATTGAGCTTCAAATGTAAGGGCATAATAACAGAAAATTAGAAGCTTGAGAAGATTTCTCCTTCTCTCTCTCTCTCTCTCTCTCTCTACCTCATACAACCATCTTGAGGCAGAACCATCTTGAGTTTCTTTCTCACTCTTTCCGGGCCAAATTCCTGTTTTCTCAGTGGTCGCTTCTATTTTCTTCCAATTTTTTTTTTTAAATTGTTTTGACCACCTTTGTCATCCCACACAATTGCACCGATGGGCTTTCCCTCACGCAGCACACTCGGTAAGTAAGATCCTTATTACCGCAAACCCTTTTGTGCCCAAGCGACGGCCCGATATAAACAATGATTGAAAACATAGCTACTCCGATAAGTAGTGGATACGAAATACATGATTAATGAGCCTGCATTTCACAAGGTGCGAGCCGGCTGCTTTGATTTAGGTCCTGTCAATTATAAAGATTCATAACAGGGAATGACCTGGTTATAAACCATGATTTAAATTCAGCCAATATTCACTCTCGGGCAATATTTAACAAGGGGACATAAACTGCCTTCAGGCTTAATGTTTTCGTTTCTTTCCTAAGCTAGAAATTAGCTCAGCAACTGAAACTAAAAAAAGGGAGGTTTTTAAAGATATTTTGATCCCACCTTTATTACTTCCATAAAGAACTCCAGGCAGCAAATATACCGAATACTCCTTCCTTCTCCTATTTTCCCCGCAACCTTATGAAGTGAGTTGGGTTGAGAGAGAATGACTGGCCCAAAGTCACCCAGCTCTTTCTTTCCTTCCTTCCTTCCTTCCTTCCTTCCTTCCTTCCTTCCTTCCTTCCTCCCTCCCTCCTTCCCTCCCTCCCTCCCTCCCTCCCTATTTTCTCCCTCCATCCTTCCTCACTTACTTCTTTCCTCCCTCCTTCCCATTCTCTCCTCTATCTCTCCCATTCTCCACTCCCTCACTCCCTTTCTCTCTTCCTTCCTATTCTCTTCTTTCTTCCTCTCTTCCTTCCTTCTTTTCTTCCTTCCTCCCTTTCTCTCTTTTCTTCCCTTCTTTCCTTCCTCCATCCCTTCCACAAATAATTTTTTTTTAACTTTGAATTCCTAATAATTTCAAACTCTTCCCTCCATCGCCACCCTCCCCAAAATTACTGGACTCCGTCAGGAACAGATGTTACCATTCAGAGCTCCACAATGGATTCCCTTCAAGATTTTGCTTCTCTTCTCCTCCCCCCCCCCCCCAGGTATTTGTTTACTGAACAATATAAGAAAACCATGCCCTGGGTGTGTTGTCTCCTACTTTTCTATAGGTCTTCTTTTATTTTAATATTAATTGCCCATCAAAGCATGAGGCTCCCATCACATTTTCTTAGTCTTGATTAACTTGGTAATTTATATTGTTAAGAGGCATCCGAGCGGCTTGATTTTTGCAATCAAGAAAAAGCATGCATATTCTTTCCTTCTTTATAATTTTGGAAAGCTGAGTTTCTGTAGGTAAATTCACTCCACCCTGGTACAGATGAGCGATTTTCCTTGTATTTGTTGTATTCAAACAGAGGGACAGAATCAAGATCGCGTGAAGTGTTAATACCACTTTATAAGGCCTTGGTAAGGCCACGATGTAAAAAAAGATGTTGAGACTCTAGAAAGAGTGCAGAGAAGAGCAACAAGAATGATTAGGGGGTTGGAGGCTAAAACATACGAAGAACGGTTGCAGGAACTGGGTATGTCTTGGTAGCGCAGCAGACTAAAGTGCTGTTAAGTAACACCAGCTGCCTGCAATTACTGCAAGTTTGAATCTCACCAGGCTCAAGGTTGACTCAGCCTTCCATCCTTCTGAGGTAAGTAAAATGAGGACCCGGACTGTGGAGACAATAAGTTGACTTTGAATAAAAAAGAACAGCACTTTGGAGGGGGGGGGGGCGAAAGCCCTACTAAGCAGGTATATACAAAAGTATGAAGGCTATTGCTTAACGCATTGTCAGCTGCCCTGATTCTCCAGAGAAGGGTGGCATATAAATCGAACCAATAAATAAATAAATAAATGTCTAGTTTAATGAAGAGAAGGACTAGGGGAAACATGAGAGCAGTCGTCCAATATCTCAGGGGTTGCCACAAAGAAGAGAGAGTCAAGCTATTCTCCAAGGCACCTGAAGACAGGACAAGAAGCAATGGGTGGAAACTAATCAAGGAGAGAAGCAACTAGGAACTAAGGAGAAATTTCCTGACAGTGAGAACAATTCATCAGTGGAACAACTTGCCTTTAGAAGTTGTGAATGCTCCAACACTGGGAGTTTTTAAGAAGAGGTTGCATAACCATTTGTCTGAAATGCTGTAGGGTTTCCTGCCTAAGCAGGGGGTTGGACTAGAAGACCTCCAAGGTCCCTTCCAACTCTGTTATTCTATTCTATTCTATTCATTCAGGGCTTTGATCAGTTGAATTTCCAAGCTGGCCTTCAAGATCCTTTCCTGAAGCAACCACTTGACTTTCCACCCGGAGAGATTCTTTGTGACATTCATGACATCTCTTACATTTGATATTTAAAAAAGGGAAATATGATTGAGCACAACGTTAAAGAATATATTCATACCATTCTCCACAATGGGCTTATGATACCTCTTCTGTGTAGGATCACAACAGAGGTAATTGAAACTTCTCTTTGGAGACCATCCGAAATCTTTCTGTCCTAAATCCATCAACCAGAATCTTGCTCAGTGGTAGAAAGCAATTTCAGCTGATCCCCAAGAACTTGGTCCCATATGTCAAAAGTGCTGAATGGTAAACTTTTCAACCCGGGAGAGCATAATTGCAAGGCGATTTCCCCTGTAGTTTTTATGTGGTGCAGGAAACAGTCCTGTAATTGGATGTGTCTCACGGTAGGATAATTATCTCCCAGGTAAGAACTTCAGTAACTAGAGCTCCTTCAACAAATGCAAAAGTACCAGGGGTGAAAAATTCTTCCGTCAACCCGTGCGAGATTTTATTGCTGTGATTAGTCAGGACAATTGGTGGTTCTGTTTACCTCTTCATATTCTTAGCGGAAAAGAAACTGGGTTTTGTTTGCAACTCTTCTATTTCAATATATATATATATATATATGTATGTATGTATGTATGTATGTATGTATGTATGTATGTATGTGTAAGTTTTCATGGGTATATATGTGTGTACAGGTAATATCTCGGGTTTCTTCCCGTGTAATTGTAAACATATCTTTAGAAGGGTAGTAGCTTCTAAAGATATGTTTACAATTACACGGGAAGAAACCCGAGATATTACCTGTACACACACACACACACACACACACACATATACACACCCCATCGAAAGTTGATCTCTGCAGCTCTCTCCGTCTTAAAGGGGTGGTTTGAGTTTCTTAGACTCTTAGTTGTTCCTTGTCGCTTAGTTGTTCCTGGTTGCCTCTAAATTTTTTTCAAACTTGTCAGAATCCTCCCTGAGATGGATGAGAGGTTGAGGACAAGAAGGAATCTCTCTCTCTCCAAAAAAAAAAAAAAAAAAAAAAAAAAAAAAAAAAAAAAAAAGGGATCAGCCACATGGGATTTTGTATCATTTTTACCTACTGCAAGCTGCTAGAATTGTTTTTATGGGATGGGCATCTGTGTCTCTGACTGTCTTTCTCTCGTTCTCTCCCCTTTTTCTTTACTCAGATTAGGGTTTGCATCATTATCATCTCTCTCTCTCTCTCTCTCTCTCTTTCTTTCTTTTTCTGTGGCTCAGCAATGGTACTGTACGATTTCTGCATCCTTACACAGTCTGTTTTCCATAAGACATGAGATATCATCCATCCTGCAAGGGATACCAACAGCCCTATCTCAATGTGCACTTGCTTGGAGTTCCAAAATGAATCCCTTCCACCTTCTGAGTGGGACCAGCCAGAGGTGGCATTTGCCCATTCTCCGAACTACTCAAATTTTCCGTTACTGCTTCTCCAGAACCTGTCAGAACCTGCTGGATTTCACCCCTGGAACATTCTTACATTCTTCTAAGATTCTACTTTAGGCCTAATCCATTGTTTTTTCTTTACTTAATATATGAATTCAAATATCAGAAGAAAACCAGCTATAAAACGGGCATCTAGATTACTGTTTTAAAGAATTTTTTAAAGAGCAGTTCAAGCATTTACGTTTTAAGAATGGGTAAAGTATTTTAAGAATAACATGGCAAGTATGGCTCTTATAGATGAGAAAACTTAAACAGGTAAAGAGAATTAAATTACCTAATGTTGCATAATCTTGGTTAAGAGCCTTCTAGCTAAGGAATGACATGATAAACCCATCCAAGGCATCCAGGGACACAATCTCCAATTTTTCATCCTTTCCTGCTGATGGATGGCTTTTCTAATTTTCTGTAGCTGCCATTCAGGAGTGAAACGCACTGATTTGTGTGGGAAGTGGAATTCCTTGAGGGACTCCAAGAAAGATTCTCTTGATTCCAGAAACCATCTGATTTCTCCCCCTTATCTGTTTCCAAGCAAGGGTTCTTGTCGAATTCCAGTCAAAGTTGGCCTAGAGTGTCTTTCCTCTATTACAGGAATATCAAACTCAATTTCTGTGAGGGCCGCATCAGGATTGTGTTTGACCTTGGGGGGGGCCAGGGTGAGCGTGGCCAGGGCGAGGGCATGGCCAGCTCAACGTCACTCGTGTCGGGGGGGGGGGGGGCTGTGGTGGCCTGAATGCTCTGCCAGCAAAAATGGGCTCCCGAGCTCCATTTTTGGCTGAGACGGCCTCCTGCAACCCTCTGCCAGTGAAAACTGGTTCCCGAGCTCCGTTTTTGGCTGCAATGGCCTCCTGCAACCCTCTGCCAGTGGAATCAGGTTCCCGAGCTCCGTTTTTGGCTGCGATGGCCTCCTGCAACCCTCTGCCAGTGGAAACAGGTTCCCGAGCTCCGTTTTCAGCTGCAACGGCCTCCTGCAACCCTCTGCCAGTGAAAACAGGCTCCCAAGTTCAGTTTTCAGCTATGACGGCCCTCCCAAGCTTTGTTTTCGCTGGCAGAGGCACCGCGGGCCGGTCCTTCACTGTTTCCAGGCTGGCCCCGCGGGCCAGATCTAAGCACCCCGTGGGCCAGATGCGGACCTTGAGTTTGGCACCCTTGCTCTATTACAATTACATCTCCGTGCCAGTTGCTCCCCTGCTTCATCTCTTTGGCGAGGAGAAGGTGGAACATTGCTAAATGCCATGGAAGAAAAGAGGCTGCCTTAAGAGCAGAGCTGTATTTTATGAGCTCGGTTAGAAACAGCCCCGGCATCTTGAGAAGCTCTTAAGGGAACGTCGGGTGAGGGAGAAACAATGAAACTTTTCAAATATAAATGATCTCTTCTATGTTTTGATTGCCGCACTCTTGCCGGCACGTGCTCTCCATATAATGAGGGGTGACGGAACAGAGTTTGTGGGGAAGATCACAAGGAGCAAATGTTCCCTGGCTCAATTTTGAGTTAAAATCCCAGGCATTTGTTGAAAGACCAGCCTAAAAAAAAACTAAAAACAGGAGAATGAGTGGTTTTACAGGCAGGAGAATTAGGTTCAGCAGAAGAGTGGAATGAAGCGAGACTTTGGAGTGGTTCTTGCTGACTTGATTATCTAATCTGGGAGGCCGTTGGTGCTCTCTGAGCTTGGTTGTTTCGTGCAGATGTTTCATTACCCAACTAGGTAATTTCATCTATGCAAACCCTACTCCCCTTCAAACACTGGTAATTTTCTCTAGTTGGGTAATGAAACATCTGCAAGAAAACAGCCAAGCTCAGAGAGCACCAAGGACCCCACAGTTGCTGTCCTCCTCTTCCTCCTCCTCCTCCTCCTGTTATGGAATGAAGTGACCAAGCAACATCCCTGGGTCAGCCAGAGAGAGGATTTATTTGCGCAAAGACTCAAGCTAGGTTTGTCATCTTAGCTTTGAGTAAAGACTCCACGCTTGTATGACACATTATATACTTTTCTAAACAAAGGATTCTGCTAACACAGCAACTTTCCATATATAGTTAACATACATTTGTTATTTTTAATTGACATCTCCTAATTACTAAGTTTTACATTATCCTTGCCAAACAATCATTATTCTTCTGTAACTGGCTAAAGTACAAATTCTTCTTTTGATATTTGCTTCCCGTCCAGGTGCTATTCTCTGGCCTAATCTCCTTTAACAAAGTTTCATTAAGATGCTTCCTTTTCTTCTGACAAGTTAGGGGGTCACTTAGAATATCAAGGAGGTGATGTTGACTCTGTATTCTCTCCAGCTGGAGGTATTTCCTGCCTTCAGAATATAGTTGCTTTTAGAATATTTTTTAGAATATAGTGAATATAAAGTTATCCAGTGGCCATCCAACCGCTCCCACTTTACTCCCATGGTCTTTCTCTTCCTCCCCCTTCTGTCTTAACACTGATGATGTTGACACTGACCTAGATGGTAGTGGTGAAATCTGAATCAGTTTGCTGGCCGCGCAGGCGCAATGGCACCAAACAAATATGTGTGCATGTGCAGTGCACAACAAACACGTGTTGTGTGCTCATGTGCAGTGTGCGCCAAAAGGAGCCTTGGGAAGGTAAGTAGAACAGCGAGGGAGAGATCAGCTGTGCTGCGCGATAAACCGTGCGGCACAGCTGATTGTCGGAAATACTGGTTCAGAGGAACCAGTAGCTTTTTAAACTACCAATTCGCCCGAACTGGTAGCATTTCACCCCTACTAGATGGGCAATGAAACATCTGCAAGAATAACCAAGCTCAGAGAGCACCAAGGACCCCCCTCCTTCTCCCTGCAAACCTCATTCCCTTTTATCACTGATGATGTTACCTAGCTGGGTCATGGAATGACTGCAAGAAAATCACCAAGCTCAGAGAGCACCAAGGACGTCACAGTCATCGTCCTCCTCCTCTCTGAGTTTTCTCTTTTTAATCTCTTCTGGATTCCACCCAGTTTTCAGAAGAGTTTAGGTGTCAGTTGAGGGTATTTGTCACTCGATAAAAGATTTGCCTTTCTCAGCTCTTTTTAATTAGTGAGGGAAATGCATGAACTGTGTTCTCTGACACTTTTGTAGTTGTGTGAGAATTATTCTCCTCCCAGGTTGCAGCTTCCAAAACAAGATAAATTCTTAAGCCAAGGGATGAAGATGTTTCTCCCTGGAAAATGTAAATAAAATAAAATCAGAAAGTTGGTATTTGGACCGTGAAGGAACTCTGTGTCTGTTCCATTGTTGATGATACTCCTTGCAAGTTTTTTTGCTTTGTATTTTGTTTTGATAAAGAGGTCTCGTTGGAGACCAGCGCTTCAGAGAAGATCCCCAAATCCTAACACAAATACCTATGGGCAGGAGTCTGCAACCTTAAACACTCAAAAGAGCCATTTGGACCCGTTTCCCACAGAAAAGAAAACACCGGGAGCCACAAAACCCTTCCCGTGCCTGACTATTTCTTGAGCGGCCACAAAACTAGCATATGTAGTTGAATTAAACATTATGTTTTCTTCTGAAACTTTTCTTGGATTTATCTATGGTTGGCCTACCTGGGGTTGAAAAGCTCAATAAATCGCGTGTCGGCAGGTGTCACACATTGGCAGTTGTGATGCTTTTTTAAAAAAAATTTGATCTATATGTCGCCCTTCTCTGGAAACTCAGGACGGCTTACAATGCGTTAAGCAAAAGCCTTCATACTTTTATATATTTTATACAAAGTCAGCTTATTGCCCCCACAGACTGGGTCCTCAATTGACCTACTTTAGAAAGCATGGAAGGCTGAGTCAACCTTGAGCCTGATGAGATTCGAACTTACTAATTGCAGACAGCTGGAATTAAATTACAGGGCATTAGTCTGCTGAGCTATCCAGGCTCCTAAGCTATTTTGAGTGACAGGGAGCCGCAGCAGAGGGGTGAAAGAACCACATGCGGCTCCAGAGCTGCAGGTTGCTGACCCCTGCCTCTGGGGAACTAAAACTCCTTCCCAACAAGTCACAAAAACCAGCCGATATGATAGAGAAGCAAACGGAAAATCTTACCGTTTCAGAGGAATCTTTTTGATAGTAAAAGACTCTTGTTGGCAAAAAACAAAAACAAAAACAAAAAAAATTAGAAAGGATTCGGTAGCATCTTTTCCAAATAGCATGTTTTGCAAAAAGGTGTAAGCTTTTGGAAACTTCAGCTCACAAAAATGTATTGCTTGAAAATAATAGAATAGAATAGAATAGAAAATAATAATGGAATGGAATGGAATGGAATGGAATGGAATGGAATGGAATGGAATGGAATGGAATGGAATGGAATGGAATAGAATAGCAAAGTGGGAAGGGACCTTGGAGGTCTTCTAGTCCAACCCCCTGCTCAAGCCCCAAGCCCCTGAGGGCAGGACAAGAAGCAACGGATGGAAACTAATCAAAGAGAGAAGCAACCTAGAACTAAGGAGAAATTTCCTGACAGTGAGAACAATTAACCAGTGGAATGGCTTATCTCCAGAAGTTGTAGTGGTCCCTTACTGGAGGTTTTCAAGAAGAGATTTGTCTGAAATGGTACAGGGTTTCTTGCTTGCGCAGGGGGTGAGACTAGAGGACCTCCAAGGTCCCTTCCAACCCTGCTATTCTGTTAAACGTTGCAAACAAGCTTGGATTCTCATCAGCAATTATGAACTCTGCAGGTAGTCATCAGTGTAATTTACTCATGACGCAAACCCGAATATCTGGGAAAGCAATGCAGGGGGGAAAAAAATCCTATTAGGAGGGATTAGAAACCCAGAGAATCGGTTAAGTCCTGCAAAAGATGCTCCTTCCTGAAGAGCATGGGGCTCTGCGCATGAGCATGTCCCCGCGAGTCTCGCGGTATGCAATCTTTGGGCTGCAGGGTCCTGGATTTTTAGCTGAAGCCGCCTCTGCATAAACACAGCTGGAAACAACTGGAGATTTTGTAATTATTTGTTGCCAACTCCGAGCAAGGAAATGCCAGGGCTTAATTGCATATGTTAATTAATTTAAATGTATGCAGATTTGAAATTGCACAGCGTCAAGCCTGAGCATAAAAATAAATAAGACCATTGAGCTTCAGGAGCGGTGATATCTTAAAACTAGTAGTTTCAGAGTAGAATTGCACCAGGAGAGTTTGAATGAACCGGGTCAAATGGGTTGGATCATCGCATGTCACGAGTCCGACAAGTCGCCAAAAAATGCTGCAACAGGTGAGCTCACGCACCAACGGATCTGGAGTTTGGCGCTGCAATTATTTCTACCACGCAAGACCTTCTTTTGAAACGGTTGGAAAGCTTCCAGAAAGAAGTGCCGGAGAATTATAGGGGTATTTATTTAGGGGGCGGTAGCATGTTTTTGAGATGGGGACTTCGGATCTTGCACAGATTTTTAGCTTCGTTTCATTTGCTTCTGGAAGTTAATACTTCTGCCATCCAGTTTTAATTTTAAAAATATGTTTTAAAAAACAAAACAAAACAATGGAGAAGCTTCATGGGTGAGAAATGAAATGTCTTCAAGGAAAAACAAAGTCCAGTTGCCTTTTGAAAAAGCACCTTTGGGACAATTAAAAAAAATGAACTATGCCCCAAGTCCCTCTAGAAATCTTAGTCTATTGATACAGAAGAGAAAAAAAAATCAGTTGAGGTACGTAAACCCTAAGGTAGCTTCTCATGTTCCTTCAGAATGTAAAAATGGTCTTTGTGAATCAAGCCGAGATCCATCTTAGTTCATTGTTGTGAGTGAGTCATACAATGACCGATTTGAATTGTGTGATAATCCAAGTCCCGTACTACAAATATGGTTTTCTAAGATGGAAAGGTTGAATTCAATAAGAATTTGGAATTATACCTTGGATGTGTTTCGGATGGAAGGAAGGAAGCAAATGGGTTATTTGCATAAAAGAAGAGGATTGATTGATCCAGCTAGTTAATGCTATTTCAGAAGTAACCAATAATCTACCATCCAGATCTATCATCCAGACCGGTACCATGCCATAGTCTTAACAGATGTCTGTACTGGCTAGAAATAACAGCAATTATAACTCCAAAATTCCCAGAGGCCCCCAAATGGACAAACCTAGCATTATTTTCACCCAACTTCTGAAGCCTTACAGCAATCGGCCAACTTCAGAGACAAAATATTGTGAAATCCTACTACGAATGCATGATTACTAATCGGGTTTCTGAGAATGAAGCAGAGATTTGTTCTTTCTGCACATACTCCAAACTGTTGAAATGCCTAAAGAAAGACTGTTCACATGTCTCTAAGAAGATGTTTGGATCAGTTGAGTATCCAACTAACAGTTCAAGGTCTTTCCAGGTCCAATTCCTCACAAAACCTGAAGTGCTAATACCACTTTATAAGGCCTTGGTAAGGCCACACTTGGAATACTCCATCCAGTTTTGGTCTCCACGATATAAAAAAGATGTGGAGACTCTAGAAAGAGTGCAGAGAAGAGCAACCAAGAGGATTAGGGGACTGGAAGCTAAAAACTTATCAAGAATGGTCGCAGGAACTGGGTATGGCTAGTCTGATGAAAAGAAGGACTAGGGGAGACATGATAGCAGTTTTCCGATATCTCAGGGGCTGCCCCAAAGACGAGGGAGTCAAACTATTCTCCAAAGCACTTGAGGGCAGGATAAGAAGGGTGGAAACTCATCAAGGAGAGAAGCAACCGAGAACTAAGGAGAAATTTCCTGACAGTTAGAACAATTAATCAGTGGAACAACTTGCCTCCAGAAGTGAATGCTCCAACACTGGAAGTTTTTAAGAAGAGGTTGGATAACCATTTGTCTGAAGTGGTGTAGGGTTTCCTGCCTAAGCAGGGGGTTGGACTAGAAGACCTCCAAGGTCCCTTCCAACTCTGTTATTCTATTCTATTCTATTCTATTCTATTCTATTCTATTCTATTCTATTCTATTCTATTCTATTCTATTCTATTCTATTCTATTCTAAAACCTATGACAGAACTGTACTGCAAAATTCCCAGAGATGAAGGGAAGTACATGGTGGCCTTGAAGCATCACGGATGCATTTTTTAAAACCATTTTTGAATGAAGTGTCACCGATCCATTTTAGACCCATTTTCTTTCAGAAAACCATTGCTGGCTCGGGTGCTTGAAGGACTAAGCTACTCGAAAATAGATGAGAGTGTCTAAAACTGCAGAAAGGAAAGAGAAACCAACACCTAAAAAAACCCCCCTCTTAGCTGAAAAGAAAGTTTTGTCGCCAGTTGATATTTCCCACCCAACATGCACAATAGTCGAGGTTGAGCTTCTGTTATAGCTTGCTTGCGGTTCACTGGGATTGATGTAGCTGTTTTTTTCTGATGGATCGTTAATACATCCTGATTCCTAGCAGCTGGGCTAATAAAAGTAATAAGTTTCTCGGTAGTCATCTTGCACCACGGCGAGATTTATAGCTCCAAACAGTGGGAAAGCAGCTAGGGAAGAGGAGAGGGCTGCGGAAGGAAAGTTTTAATATTTCAAGCTCTCACCTTCCGTGGCTTCTCCTCAGCCTTGGCCAAGGAAAACATCAAATTAGAAGACCTAACGGGAACATGAAAAGACGTCAGCTTCTTGCCACCTTAGTCAAGAATCCATCAGCAGTCCTCCTTAGAAATTATAGCTCTTCGCATGGTTGAACAAATGTGCTGAAGTTGTGTGTGTGTGTTTGTGCCTTTAAGTCAATCTTGACTCTTGGCAGCTACACAGATAAATAAAAGAGAATATTTATAGCTCAGGGTTGAGCTGTGGGGTCCTTGGTGCTCGGTTATTTTCTTGCAAACGTTTCATGACCCAACTAGGGAACACCATCAGTGCAAGAAGGAAGTGGGGTTTGTAGAGAGGAGGAAGAGGAGGAGAATTAGAAATAGAAATAGAATAACAGAGTTGGAAGGGACCTTGGAGGTCTTCTAGTCCATCCCCCTGCTTAGGCAGGAAACCCTACACCACTTCAGGCAAATGGTTATCCAACCTCTTCTTAAAAACTTCCAGTGTTGGAGCATTCACAACTTCTGGAGGCAAGTTGTTCCACTGATGAATTGTTCTCACTGTCAGGAAATTTCTCCTTAGTTCCTAGTTGCTTCTCTCCTTGATTAGTTTCCACCCATTGCTTCTTGTCCTGTCTTCAGGTGCCTTGGAGAATAGCTTGACTCTCTCTTCTTTGTGGCAACCCCTGAGATATTGGACGACTGCTCTCATGTTTCCCCTAGTCCTTCTTTTCATTAAACTAGACATAGCCAGTTCCTGCAACCGTTCTTCATAGGTTTTAGCCTCCAGTCCCCTAATTTGGTCCACCTTGAGACCAAAACTTTCTGTTCCGGCATCATGATATGGTTCTCAAGTTCCTTACCGTTGCTCCTAGAGATAGTGGCTTTGGAAAAGTTCTCCTCAACCCTCTGAGATGTTGAGGGAGCCAGCTTGGCAGGCCTTCTGCGATGGAGCCAGGGACTATCATCTCAATATGATGCTTTGAGCCCATCATCCAGCTTGCTTTGTTTGGCCTTTGCAGGCCTTTCGACATCTCCCAACTTTCTTTGCAGCTTCAGAGGTTTTCTTGGCACCTGTTGAGCCTAATCGACATGCAGTTGATCCAGAACTAAAGGGCCTGTGGGCTTTAGCTACCCCATTAGCTTCCTGGGCTCACCACTTCCTCTTTTAATTGCGAAGCTAACGGATTAATAGAATTTACTGTTGCATACAGGTTCTCCTCACTGTCAGTCGTTCGGAATCCAATTTTCCAAACCAAATCTATTCAAGTCGTTAAGGATTCCTTGGATGCCAGGTTCAAGAGTCAGCTATTTTCCCATCATTGTGAAAGTTGGGCAGCGGTCCAAACTCACTCTACTTTTCTGAAAATGCAGTTAGGATGGACCCAACCTGCTGCTTAATAATGCCTGACTTGCTGAGTGTGGCTCTCTCCTTCTTCTCCTTCTTCCTCCTCCTCCTCCTCCTCCTCCTTCGTCCCCTCCTCCTCCTCCTCCTCCTCCTCCTCCTCCTCCTCCTCCTCTCTGTAAACCCCATACCCTCTTATCACTGATAAAGTTATCTAGTTGGCTCATGAAACACAAGAAAATAACCAAGCTCAGAGAACACCAAGGATTCCACTCTCCTTCTCCTTCACCTTCTCCTCCTTCTCTTCCTCCTCCTCCTCCCTCACTCCCTCTTGATCTACAAATGTTCTTCTTCTTCCTCTTCTCCCCCTCCTCCTCCTCGTCCCCCTCCTCCTCCTTCCTCCTCCTCCTCCTTCTCTTCTTCCTTCTCTTTCTCCTTCTCCTTCTCCTCCCAAACTCACCCTCCGTTTCCAACCGAGTGTGGTGGCTGTGAAAAATTCCTGCTCCCGAACATTAAAATTCTGTTTTAAAATTAGCATAATGTTGTAGGGAAAATGTGCAAATGAATTCATTGCTCCAAGTAACATTTTTGGGGGTTTTTTTTTTCTCAGAGAGTAATGTAGTCAGAATCCGGTTTCCCCCATACCTCTGAGCTATTGCAATCAAATTATGTCATTCTGAGCTGCAATTTTCTGATTTTCTCGTGTGTGATGTTTTCGGGAACAAGGGGAAATGAGGAAAGACGTGCGGGAGGCACCGAAATATTAAAAAGCACACACTTGGTTTTTTGAAGAAGAGGTGTAAGAGCTCTATTATTAATCATGTTTAAGGGAATTAAATCCAATTCAAGGTAATAGCCGACCCTATATAATAGGGACCTCCTCCCCGACTTCAGTTTTTTCTACCGTTATGGTCATATTTGTCTCTTTCAAATATTCTCCTTTCAACTATCTCTTTCTAGCATTCTACCTTGAAACCTGGAAAATGCTTTGCAGGGGACATCAATTCATGATTCTGGAGGTCCATCATATGATAAGGAAGCCTTGAGGAATTCCAGTACATCACTTTGAGGATCTCCTTCAAAGGACAATATTGATTTATTTGTCAAAAAAAAAATTATTTAGCTGCCCAACAATGACTCACACGCAAGGCCGAAGGCTGGTTGACCAGTCCTGCATTAGGAATGTTGCTGAACACCATCCAAAGATAGGGGCAGAAATGGCCATCTGTGGAGTCAAGGAATAGGAACTGACTCTGGAGGAGCAGATTTAGGACAAGGTAGAGTAAGAGGGACTCCAGTGGGAAGTTTTCTAGAGCAGCATTTGTGAGTAGAAAATGCATATGTACAAAGTAGTAAACACCTTTGTCACGTGATTGACCAACATTTGGGGACATTGATTTTTGAGGGCATTCCATTGAAGACTTCTGGAGAACATTGTTCAGTGGTGCTGCGAATGGTCTTTCTAGGTCTTCCTAGGTCTTTAATTTTGTTTTGTATTCCTTTTTTTTTTTTTTTTGTCAGTTGATTCAAGCTTTGCTAACTCCTTCCTCACTTTCTTTCCAGTGCAGCTTGCAAAAGCCCCGTATTTGTTCTGACTTTTCTTTTTCATCAGAGGAAATTAATAATCCTGAACAGCAGAAGGATGCTATTAATCCACCTATTAGTAAGCAAAATGCTGGCTGGGGAATTCTGGGAGTTGAAGTCCACACGTCTTAAAGTTGCCAAGGTTGGGAAACTCTCTTTGATAATAACCAAAACCAGCCGAACAAAACAGAAATCACTTTATCAGTGAGCTGCTGAAAGCCCTTCCAGGTCCCTTTTCCCTCTATTTGGTGAACACTGGTCTTTTTGAAACCAATGCATTCATTTTACGTTGGAAGTCCGCAGCACCATAAATGCTTTTGTAATGGATGGTGAGCCTCAGGACATCTATTGCTCCTTTCCACTGCTCAATAGAACAGTAGACTAACAGAGTCAGAAGGGACCTTGGAGGTCTACTAGTCCAACCCCCTGCTTAGGCAGGAAACCCTGCACCACTTCAGACAAACGGTTAGCCAACATCTTCTTAAAAGCTTCCAGTGTTGGAGCATTCACAACTTCTGGAGGCAAGATCTTTTGATCTTCTGATTATCTGATCTTCTTCTATATTTGCCTTGCTTTCTTCTGTATACATGGCACACCCAGTTGGCTTCTTCCTGGAACCAACCCTAAAGGCTTTTAAAAGAATTTATTTTACATCTGAAAGCCCATCCTTCTTTCAAAGAGCTTAGGCTGCCCTAAAGATCAACCCTCAGTTTTGCCTCCTGGTTGCTCCCAACAAATCGTGGCCGTGGTTTAGGGGGGGGGGAGTGTCTCTGATTTCCTGAACCCCTGATTTCTCACGTCAGGAGATGGTTGCCTTGGGCAACCCCGCTAAAGCCAACAGCCACACATTTCAAAAAGTGTTTTGATTTTACAGAGCCCTTCGCCTTTCTTATCTCTATCCCGAGAGGATTACATTCCAGCGAATGAGTTGAAAAGGTTTTCTATAACCAAGCCCGGATTGAATCTCGTCCCCAGGGCCTTCCGTTTTTCCTTCCAATAGAAACCAGCAAAGATTTGAAGCCTGCAAGAAATGATCCCTTTTCAACCTGACACGTGCTGCGCTTGGGAAAAATAATAATAATAATAATAAAACTTCTGATATTTCTCCATTGCTGGCAGGTTGTTAGACAGCCAGCCTTGGTATATTTATGTCCCGCATCCGTAAACTCCTATCATAAAATGCTTGGATGCAAACATTGGTGAAGGAAGGCAGGGGAAGGGAGATTTAATACTGAGAGTATGTTTGTAATTAAGCCAGCCTGACAATGGTAGTTTACTAACTACCCTCTGTTCATTGCCGACTCGGACGTGATGGTGCTAATTGGTGATTGTAATTCATTCCAAATGCACCCTAATTAAATTACCCATCAGTAGCTGTGAGATTAATGTTCATCATCTAGGTGAGGGCATGATTAAATTTAGGCTTGTCAGATTTTTCAGTTATTAGGAAAAGGGTCACGGAGGACAAGGAAGGAGGTGGTGCCAAAACCCGTTGAATAGATCTACTCAGTCTTTTTCCTGGTGGCAAATCCCAAAACAAGGGATTAGGCAAATTCATAGAAGAGAAGACTAGCCACGGCTACTGCTTCCAAGAATTACATCCTATCTCTCTATCTATCGCTTAAATGTTGTCTGAAAGAGTATAGGGCAGGGGTCTGCAACCTTACACACTCAAAGAGCCATTTGGACCTGTTTCCCACAGAAAAGAAAACACCGGGAGCCACAAAACCCTTCCCGTGCCTGACTATTTCTTGAGCGGCCACAAAACTAGCATATGTAGTTGAATTAAACATTCTGTTTTCCTCTGAAACTTTTCTTTTTTGGGATTTATCCATGGTTGGCCTACCCGGAGGTTGAAAAGCTCAATAAATTGCGTGCCGGCAGGTGTTGCACATTGGCGGTTGTGAGTGACAGGGAACCGCAGCAGAGGGGTGAAAGAGCCACATGCGGCTCCAGAGCCACAGGTTGCTGACCCCTGGTATAGCGTCTCCTGCTTAAGCAGGGAGTTGGACTAGAAGACCTCCAAGGTCCCTCTCAGCTCTATTCTGATTGATTGATTGATTGATTGATTGATCCTAATTAACAGAATAAAAAAATTGGAAGGAACCTTAGAGGTCTTCCGGCCCAATCCTATACCATTTCAGAGAAGGAGTGGTTGAGCTCTTCTTGAAAACACCCAGTAATGGATGTCTAAGGAGATTCTCAGTCATCCAGGTCATGGTTGCCCCAAAGATGCTTTTCCAAGCGGCAACTGGACTTCCTTGATTTCTTTGAACACATTTTGCTTCTCATCCAAGAAGCTTTTTCAGTGAGGAAGCACCCACAACATCTGGAGGCACTGGTTAATTGTTCTCACTGTCAGGAAGTTTCTCCTTAGTTCCAGGTTGCTTCTCTCCTTGTTTACTTTCCATCCATTGCTTCTTGCCCTACCTTCTGGTGCTTCGGAGAATAGGCTGACATCCCCCCCCCCTCCATTCTTTGTGGCAGCCCCTTACATATTGGAACGCTGCTATCATATCACTCCTAGGCCTTCCTTTCACTGAAGTAGATATGCCAAGCGTTGGGGAACAAAAACTTTTGTGGGTTTCCAAGAGTCAACATCTGGTTGGCCACCATGTGAACAGCAGCATTCTGTTCACATGGTGGCCAACCAGATGTTGACTCTTGATGGCCAACCAGATGTTGGCTGGTTCACATGGTGGCCAATCAGATGTTGACTCTTGGTGGCCAACCAGATGTTGGCTGGTTCACATGGTGGCCAACCAGATGTTGACTCTTGGTAGCCAACCAGATGTTGACCCTTGGATTGACCCTCCCCCACCCCACCCCCCAAAAATTCCATTGCATAAGAACAAGGCTCCTCCAAAACGGAAGAGCATTTTTTTTCCAGAAGATATTTAGTGGAATGGGTCATTCAGAAGCTTCTGACAAGGGCATGGTGTTGGCATGAGAATTTTAAGAAAGGCTATCGAGGTTAGTTCCAGAGAAGCAGTGAGGTTGAAGCTAGTTGAAAAAACATTGTTCCAAACCCTGTAAAAAAAAACCTGCTTCTTCTGTTCATCCCCGGGAGCTTTTTAGAGGCAAAACCTGAAGAGGAAGCCTTCTTCTCAGTTTTGGCCTCCCACACAAAGAATCTCGTTACCTCGCTGGATGTTTAAATGTGTCTTCTCTTTTCTCTTTTTAATGATAGCCTAAGGAGATTTTATTTAGTCTCTCCTGCCTCGGTTAATGGCTTTCAGCTTCTTTGAGAATTCTCTGCTCTTGTTGAATTAAAAAAAAAATATGGTTGATTGACAGTCCCGATGTTCTCGGGGAACGGATCTTTAAATTTCCAGCATTCTCTTTGTGCCAAGGGGCAGGTGGCCATAACTTAAACGCTCTTCCTGAGGTCAGAATGGGGCAACCGCCTTTGTGTCACCCTCTTCCCTGTTTATGTTGTTGTTGGGATTGCAGGGGAAGGTGTTGAAAATACAACGCAACTGTGCTTGGACTCCGTAGGCCAGCACTTCACAATCTTGGCGGCTCGAAGAGCTGTGGCCTTCACACAACCCACAACAGCTGGGGAATTCTGGGGAGCTGAAGTCCAGACATCTTCAAGTTGCCAAGGTTGAGAACAGGGATGAAATCCAGCCGGTTCTATCCATCTTGGATAGAAACCGGTAGTGGCAGCTGCGGTAGGCTCCGCCCATCCGCGCGGATTTCATGACGTCGCTATTTTGCAACGATTTTAAACCTCTGCGCATGCAAATGTGCGGACGACGGCGCTTGCGAGCAAAGTGAGCATGTGCATGGCAAGCGCCCATTTGCAAAGTGGGAGGGAAGGTAAGTGAACTTCACCCCTGGTTGAGAAACACTGAATCTGAATCAGATTCAGAATAGAGCTGGAAGGGACCTTGGAGGTCTTCTAGTCCAGCCCTTCTGCTCAAGGAGGAGACCTGTAGCATTTCAGACAACTGACTGTCCAGTCTCTTCTTAAAAGCCTCCAGTGATGGAGCACTCACTTTGTAGGATGCTATAGGCTTGCATGGAGAACAACTACAGACTGTGCTCCATGCAGGAGCCAGGTTGGTTAGGATAGCGTGGTGGGGGTGGGGGTGTCCTTGGTGCTCTCTTGGTTGTTTTCTTGCAGGTATTTCATTACCCAACTAAGTAACTTCATCAGTGCTAGAAGAGAGTGAGATTTGCGAGGAGGAGGAGGAGCAGGAGAACTGTGAGGTCCTTGGTGCTCTCTGAGCTTGCTCGTTTTCTTGCAGATGTTTCATGACCCAGCCAGGTAACATCATCAGTACTACCTGTTGGTAATAACACTAACAGCACTGATGATGTTACCTAGTTACCTCTGTAAGAAAGCAGCCAAGCTCAGAGAGCACCAAGGACCCTACAGTCATCGTCTTCTCCTCCTCCTCCTCCTCCTCCTTTTCCACCTCCTCCTTCCTCTCCTCCTCCTCCTCTTCCTCTTCTTCTTCTTCTCCTCCTCCTCCTCCTTCTTTTTCTCCTTCTTCTTCTTCTTTTTCTCCTCCTCCTCCTCCTCCTCCTTCTCCTCCTCCTCCTCCTTCTCCTTCTCCTTCTCCTTCTCCTCCTCCTCCTCCTCCTTCTTGATCTACAAATGTTCTTCTTCTCTCCTCCTCCTCACAAACTCCTCTCTGCAAAAGAAAAACCCTACTGCCTTCTAGCACTGATGATGTTACCTAGTTGGGTCTTGGAACGTCTGCAAGAAAGCAGCCAAGCTCAGAGAGCACCAAGGGCTGCCCAAATCAACCCTGATCTACAGATGTTCTCATCCATTCGTCTAGCAGCCCGCCCCCCCCCCCCATCGTAGATTCAAGGAGCTAACATGTAGGTGATCTGCATGAAGACAGAACCTTGCTGGAGCTGTCCAAAGAATGATTTTCCCTGCCCCTGTTTCAATCTCCATCCCCCTCGTGCATTGCTGATGCACCACCGGCTCTCAGTGATGCATAGCTTATTAGTCTGGACTCTACGGTTGATTGAGATTCATTAATCAAGGGGAGATCTCAACTGTCCAGCTCTGTTATGTGTCATCGAAAGCAGATTTATTTGCTAAATGTGGGGCTGCAGCCAAGGACGGGAATCTTCCACACCAGCTGGAATGGTTCCCTTCCCCACCCCCCACCCCCTTTCGAATGAGATGAGTCGCCACAGAAAATGAGATGCGAAGTTATGGCTCCTTTGTCACCGTACATAAACCGATGGATGGAATCCGGGGAGGATAGGAAAGGATTAGGCGAGATCGACTTGTCGTATTGATGGAAGCTGAATTTCCCGCTCTCCTCCTTCCCCCCCCCCCCCCCTTGGAGTAGTAGCTCTGCAAAGACTAGCAACCAGCCAGCTGCTCAGTCCGACGGGGGGGGGGGGTCAGCCCCAAAGCTACAGCAGGATGCTATCAGATCATGCATTCCTCTATGCCAGGCTCCCTCCCTCCTTCCCTCCGTCTCTCATGTTGGCATGGTGGTACTGATTGACGTGCTCTGTGATTGCCTTGCCTAGGAGAAGGGGCTGGGGTCTAGTGCAGGGGATCCTTTCTAAAGCTATTTATATGCTTCCTGGGGGTTCTGACCAGTTCTGGAGAACTGATAGAGGAAATTTTGAGTAGTTCGGAGAACCGGTAGTAAAAATTCTAACTGGCCCCGCCCCCATCTATTCTCTGCCTCCCAAGTCCCAGATGATTAGGAGGAAATGGGGATTTTGCAGTATCCTTCCCCTGAAGTGGGGTGGGAATGGAGATTTTATAGTATCCTTCTCCTGCCACACCCACCAAGCCATGCCATGCCCACCAAGCCAGTAGTAAAAAGCAGAACCAGTAGTAAAAAATTTTTGAAACCCACCACTGGTACAGACATAACTGTACATAAACTTTAGTTTTATAAATTCTCGTCGGACTCTTCCTCCTCCAAGATCTGGTGAAAAGGAGCATTGGTGGTTCTTCTTTGCTTCTGCTATGTTTCACAACGGTCTAGAATTTTTTTCACACACCGCCTCACTTCTTCTTCTCCTGCGCCTCTTCTTCTGCACTGAGAGCTGGAGAACATTGTGTAACCAGTTGAAAAAAATCTTGCTCCACAGTTTGGTGTTAGTTAAAAGTTTTAAGAAGGGTAAATTGCAGGCATCTTTTCTCTTCATCATTTGCCTAGCAGCCAGGGGTGGGGATTCAGCCGGTTTGGGTAAATCAGATGCTAATTTTACATCTGATTCGCCGAACCGGTACTTGCAAGGACTGCCTGGCCCCACCCACCCCGCCCCTCCCCTCCCAGGAGTCTCCACGCGGCCTATTTTGGATGCCAGATAGTGCAACGCCTGTGTGGAGGCTCTGAGAGGGCGAAAATCGGGCCTCCCAGAACTTCTAGAAGACTGGAAACGGGCCCGTTTCCAGCCTCCGGAGGGCCTCCAGAGCCCAGGGGTGGCCATTTTTGTCCTCCCGGAGGCTCAAACAAAGCCTCCTGAGCTTGGGGAGGGCACAAACGCCCCCCCTCCCCGCCGTGGTGTAGGAGGTCAAGTAGGCGATGCCCACCATGGCCACACCCACCCAGCAACCAGGCAGAGAACTGGTGGCTAAAATGTTTGAATCCCACCCCTGCTAGCAACCCTTCCCCCCCCCCCCAAAAAAAGCCTTATTTATGGAATAAGGGGAAATGCCCTATGATTTAGACGCTCATGATCTCTGAATTAAGTTACAGCAAAAAAATGGGTGAATGCATTCTTCCTTTGCTTGCTTTCCTGCTTTATTGCACTTTTCATTTCATTGTTATAAACTGCCTTGAGTAACAAGGAGGAGGAAGCCAGCCACCCAGACAACCGTCTCCATAAAAGAAATGAATCCACGCGTCTTCTCTGGTGGCAGCAGATGGGAAGAGCAAACTCTGCGTAACCCATTCCTGGCATGAAGCAGAGAAGAAGGTGAGGAACTGAAGCTTAGATGTCACTCAGAAGAAGAGACTCAAGTGTGTCACTAAGTCAGTTCCTTCCTAACTGATTGAGGACACAAAGTTCTGAAGAGCCCTTACGTGTAGTACTACTGTTTAGCTGCTCCTGCTTTTAGCAGAGCGGATCGTCATGAGCTCTCAGCCAGGCCGAACTTTGCAATTCCAGATCGCTCTTAAGTGGCAGGTCTTCTGCAG
The DNA here is from genome assembly GCA_030761175.1 of Masticophis lateralis. Taxonomy (NCBI): domain Eukaryota; kingdom Metazoa; phylum Chordata; class Lepidosauria; order Squamata; family Colubridae; genus Masticophis; species Masticophis lateralis. The sequence continues at coordinate 2,459,569 of JAUDYJ010000013.1, read as the reverse complement.
CCGACCGTAGTTGGCTCCTCGCCTGACATTGGAAGCTAAGCTGCTATTTTGCTGTCTGTTCTGTGCTTAATGTCTGTCTCCCTGGAGCAGGGGTTTCCAACCTTGGCAACTTTTAAGACTTGTGGACTTCAACTCCCAGAATTCCCCAGCAATGCTTAATATGCCCACCAAAGCTGCTTTGCTTTGAACTGTTGGGTTAGGCCCATCTCAACCCAAAAAATGAGATTCTCATTGTGAATAATTCACGCTTGCTGCAATGGAAAAGTTTGAGTTACAAAATCTTGAAACGTAGATATGGCCCTCATTTATGATCTATATTCTGACCTGAGCTTCCTAAGTCAGTAAAACACACGAGTAGTCCCAAAGATGGGTCAGGTGGGGGTCTTGTCAAGTGGGGGTCTTGTGATGGGTCAGATATGGGTTGTGTCAAATGGGGGTCTTGTGATGGGTCAGATATGGGTTATGTCAAGTGGGGATCTTGCGATGGATCAGGTGTGGGTCATGTCAAGTGGGGGTCTTGTGATGGGAGGCCACATCAGCTGAGGGTCATCAGGAGGTGAAGTGCTGGTTGGGGGGCTTGCGTGGGTTGGTTGAGGGCCGGTTCCATCACTGGTTAGCTGTGCAGTTGATTTGAATTGTGTGGGGCTCGTAGGCTGCTTGTTGGTCGATGTGACTGTTGACGGAATGGCTTGTGGCATATTAACTTTCCTCCTCACTGACCTTTTGGCGTTCTTGAGAAACATTTTCCTTTTAATTTTGCAAACGGCGGAGGTGGGAGAGAGCAACTTTCGGCAATCTCTCTTGCAAATTCCCGGGAAAGGGCCATTAAGCATGTGTCACCGGCCTTATTAATTCCATCGTTGTGTTGTTTATTAGGCAGGAAAGTGTGGGAAACCCACCTCTGGATTTTCTAACAAGTCAGCTAATGAAATGTAAATGGTGTAATTGGTCGTGTTCTGGAAGAATTTATTCTTCACCTGTGACCTACCTGATTGCAGTTTGACAACACGAAGGAGCACACAACTCTTCATTAATGACAACAGAACCCTTCAAATTAACGGGCTGGGATGCCCAGGTGCCAGGTTGTGGGAACGATAGGTCACATTGGCGCTCTACCGTGATTGGTTCCGGTCTAACCACGGTATAACTCTTAATTACAACCATTCCAGGTCAGGAGGGTTGGGGAGAGGAAGCGTTCGGTGGTGAAGCTGCCTGATGTCACCAACCATAGATAAGATAAATACGGGGTGGAGTTGAGAAGAATGCTGGTACCATTGCCCACTCTTAACTCCATGAAGATGAGTGGGCACGGTGGCATCATAAGGTTGCCCGTATGGCATTGCTTCTGTCATATTCAGACGTTGCAGAAAAAATAGACACCGGATGATAATGCTTTCTGCACCCATGTGTAAGATGTTTTCTGCAGGATTTTATCAGAGTTTGTTGCAGAAAATCAAATCTAGAAAGCACACACAGGCAAACTGATTCAGCAGGATTCATTAACTTCTTTATATACATAATAACACATGAAGATAAATGTACAATACCAATAGCTGAGTCTTACAACGTGATAGAGAGGAGAGGTTGCTATCAGTTCCAGCAGTTCAGAGCAGACTAGACTAGTTCAGACTTGTTTGCAGCTTCAGAGCCTCAGAGTTTAATACCTAAGCCACGCCCAGACTCCTTGCTTAAGTTTCTGTTTCTAAACAGCTCTCATTGGCTGACCCAGTTGCTATGCCTATCCATTGGCTGACCTTGTTACCATGTCTTCCCAGTCGTGAATATTCTGACAGATTTTTTTCTTCTCTGGTTCTCCAAGCTTCTCTTTTGCTTGTTTTGCAGTTCTTCTGTCTGCTTCTAGGAACTCTTTCTACCAGGGGTGAAATCCAGCAGGTTCGGACAGGTTCTGGAGAACCGGTAGCGGAAATTTTGAGTAGTTCGGAGAACCAGCAAATACCACCTCTGGCTGGCCCCAGAGTGGGGAGGGAATGGGGATTTTGCAGTATCCTTCCCCTGTCATGCCCGCCAAGCCACACCAAGCCACGCCCACAGAATCGCTAGTAAAAAAAAATTGGATTTCACCATTGCTTTCTACCCTAGCTTTGAAAGTTCTCCAGATACAAAAGATTGGTTCTTCTGATTGTCTCAGAGGAAGAAAACTGGCTCAAAGCTACAACCTGCATCTATCACAGTGGCGTCCCACCCTTGGCAACTTTAAGGCTTGTGGAAGACTTGCTCTTCCCCATGTTGGCTGGGGAATTCTGGGAGTTGAAGTCCACAAGTTTTCATGGTTGGACATCCCTGTTCTGATTTCATCTTCACAGCATTATCGCACCCGCTTGATAAATCTAGGCTCTTGGGCTCTTGTAACTTTGAAATACACCTGATTAAATGTGTGGTGTAGCATCTCAACATCCTTTCTCAGCCTGGTTGCCTCCAGCCGTCCTAGACTTCTGCTCTCATAATTCTCCAGCCATCAGAGATTATGAAGAGTCGGAGGTTATCTCATACACGAGGACACCAGAGGATGGGGAAATCTACCTTATCAAAAGAACGTAGGTTTCTCCAGGACTTGTAGACACACCTCACGTGTGTGTGTCTCTTTGGAGGAAAAGTGGGCACGTGTGAGCTTGAGACCCACTCCCCAAAAATGGACAGTCCACACACTTCTTCAGCACTCGATCTTCCTTGGAGCTTCTCTTCAGATGGACGATTCCAGTTGGTGGCCCTTCTTGACAAGCTCTCAACATGTCAAATTCAGGCACCAGGCCTTTTCTGTAGGTTTTGGGAGGTTTTTTTTACAATTATCCCCCCGATGGTTGCCTGAGCAAGTTCTTATATGTTTGAGTACCTGGAAGAGCGATGGATGTTGCGCGTGGAAGAATCGGAGGTGCTGATTTTATAAGTGGCACTTGATGAAAAACCTGTGGCGTCGCATGAATTCATGCGCAGACGCTGAGCCACTTCAGCCGCCTCTAAGAAATTTACTTCACCACAAACCCGCACAACGATTAGGAAGAAGCGGTGCGGCTGAAAAATTGCAGCCAGGAGCCAGGAGGGTGTGTGTGTGTGTTGTGTGTGTGAGTGTGTGTATGTGTATGTGTGTGTGTGAGAGAGAGAGGTTGCCAAGTCACTAGCATTTTATTTCCTGAAGCTGCTTCGTTTCTCACATCGGATTGCAGGGTTGTCCTCAGTTTACAACTACAATTGGGACCAGAATTTCGGTTGTTAAGCATGGTGGCCGTTAAGTGAGTCATGCTTGATTTTATAATCTTTTTTGGGGGTGGTCATGGTTGTTAAGTGAATCCAACTTTTGCCATTGACTTTGCTCGTCAGTGGTGAACACACTGGCACACATTAAAAAATGAAATTCTGTGTGTGTGTGTGTGTGTGTGTGTGTGTGTGTGTGTGTGTATTTATTTATTTATCGGTTCGATTTATATGCACACACATATATAAAGGCTGTGAGTTTGATTCTAGGTAGAGGCAGATACTTCTCTCTCTGGGCACATTGAGAATTTATATGCCGAAAAAAACTCCACATTGGCGATAAGAAGGGCATCCGGCCAGCAAACACTCGGCTCCATTCAGTTGCCCAGACTCCACCCTGCAAGGGATTCTGGAGTCATTAAATGAGAATGCTGATGATGATATATATTCATCATAGACCAACGATTACTTAATGGTTGTAAGTCAAGGAGTACCTATGTTTACCTCGTGTCTTCTGCCCCAAAAGCAGAAACCTGGTGCTTCTATCTATTATGTAAGGGAAATTTAAGCAGAGGTGAACTACTTACAAACTGACTCAGCTTGTAACGGCCCAATCTGTGTATGTTTGCTCTGAAGCACATCTTACTATATTTAGTTCACGCTTTTCACCACGGAAGCGTGCATCACACACAGTGGAGGAGAGGATCAGCGCGATAAATAATGAGCAGTGCAGCCAGAAGTGCTAAACGGCTCTCGATATCAAGATGTTTCTGGGTGCTTTGGACAGCTGGGATGTCACTGAGCTGTGGCCTCTACATTGGTCAATGGGGAGAAGAGGACGAAATCTCTCGTTATCTCACGCCCTCCCCTTGTGCCTCCCCTGACCTTTCGTGCAATTTCCATCCGTGTAGCTAAGAGAACGAGACAAGGATGAGTCACACCCTGTGAGTCAAGAGGAAGAACATCAAAAGATATTCCTAATTCTTCCCCTAGGGTTTCGGCTAATTCTAGGATTTTGCTAGCTGAAGGGAGCCGGAAGATCTGGTGGGACTTCTGGAAGCTCGTAAACTTATCTCCTTTCAGTAGATGGGAATCTCTGCAATTCTTTGGTGTTCTCTGAGCTTGGTTTCATGATGGAACTAGAGAACATCACCAATGCTTGAAGGAAGTGGGGTTGTGGATAGGAGAAAGGAGCAGGGAAGGAGGAAAGAGAGGAGGAAGAAGTGGAGGAGGAGGAACTGTGAGGTCCTTGGTGCTCTCTGAGCTCATTTGTTTTCTTGCAGGTGTTTCAATACCCAACTAGGTAACGTCATCAATGCTAGAAGGAAGTGGGGTTTGTGGAGAGGAGAAAGGAGGAGAGGAAGAGGAAGGAGCAGGGAGGAAGGAGGAGCACAATGACCACAACAATGATTCTGGGGTTCTTCCTCCTCTCCATCCAATAATAAAATTTGTTCCAGATTTCATAATACTCTTATCCTTGAGTTCCAGCGTCAACCTGTCCATTTCCGCACAAATTAAGATTTTAGCTAATAGTTCTCCTTCTATGAGCGTCTCTTTATTTTTCCATAAGAATGCTGAGATAAAAGAGCATTGATGAGTTGAACGTTGAGAAACTTTTTTGTTAGTAAAAGTCTGTGATAGAACCTACGTCTTTGAAATGTGATAAATAACGTGAATATGTATAGCAATAAGAAATTGTATTTGTTGCAAGGTAAAAATTGATGAAAATGTCTAAACCGAAGAAGTCAAACCATGTCCAATGTTCTTAAATTTGTATTATTAACAAAAAGCTTTTTTAAAAAAAAAAACACCAATGATTCTGGGGTGTTTTTCTTGGGTTCTGAAGCTTGACACTTGCCAGTCTAATCTCTGGTGCTTTTTTTTTTTTTAGTTTTTAATTTGGCTGTCTTTGACACATCTATTGTTTTTATACTTTTTTTTAAATTTTGCTACACACCGACCAGAGTCCCTTCTAGTGAGATTAGAAGCCGTATAAATTCGATAAATAAATTGGGGTCTTCCTGCCCAGCTTTCCTACAGAACCTTCAGCCGGCTTCCAATCGAGATGCTCTGCTTTGCGCCATCCGAAATGAGCCACCCTGGTCTCGGAAGGGCCTTTCGATGCCCCGCTCCACGCTGCCCCTCTGGCCGGAAGTAGTAAAACACCGTTGCTTGGAGTAGCTTCTCCTCCTGCATTTTGCAGAGATTAAAACTCCATCTGGGGCCATTGGAAAGTCCGCTGTGATGGAATAGCAGGCAATGAGGCCTAAGAGGGTCATTAATAGAAGAGAATTTATGTTCAGAGTGTTGAGTTTTACTAAAGGGAACTAGCTCTAAAGGCCGATTCCTTTCCTTCTGCAATTTTTGCCTAAAAGGCTGTCTGGGGAGGCGCCGCTTCTATTTAACAATCGTCCGTGTTCAGGGTGGAATATTTTGATCTGTGCTCTGCCATCCTGGCAGGGATGAAAGCGTCCTCCAGGATTCTGAAATACCCTACCTGCTTTGTGCTTTGAAGCTACTGTGATTAAGCTGGAGAAAGTAACCAGGGCTGATGTTGAACATTTAATTAAAGTTAAGGTTGGTGGAGGTATCTTGCAGCTACGTTTCAGGGAGGTTGACTTGTTATGTGGAGAAGGTCCATGCTTAGCTTGGGGGGGGGGGTGTCAGCTCTTAACTATGGGCCAACGTTTAGATAGAATAACAGAGTTGGAAGGGACCTTGGAGGTCTTCTAGTCCAACCCCCTGCTTAGTCAGGAAACCCTACACCACTTCAGACAAATGGTTATCCAACATCTTAAAAACTTCCAATGTTGGAGCATTCACAACTTCTGGAGGCAAGTCGTTCCACTGATTAATTGTTCTCACTGTGAGGAAATTTCTCTTTAGTTTCTAGTTGCTTCTCTCCTTGATTAGTTTCTACCCATTGCTTCTTGTCCTACCCTCAGGTGCTTTGGAGAATAGCTTGACTGCCTCCTCTCTGTGGCAGCCCCTCACATATCAGAAGACTGCTATCCTGTCTCACCTGATCCTTCTCTTCACTAGACTAGCCATGCCCAGTTCCTGCCATTCTTCCTATGTTTTAGCCTCCAGCCCCCTAATCATTTTTGTTGCTCTTCTCTGCACTCTTTCCAGAGTCTCCACATCTTTTTTACATCGTGGCGACCAAAACTGGATGCCGTATTCCAAGTGTTATAAAGTGGCATTAACACTTCACGTGATCTCTAAGTGTTTGTTTCCAAGGAAATGTTACTAGCCTTGATGGTCCAACTTTTGTGTTACTGAAAATAAATCCTCTTCCTCTTAACCTGTCCAGAATCTAGAGTCTGTCAGTGGTTTTACATGATCACAGCAGCAACACAGAGAGATGGGGATATTTGTCGCAGACCGTGGATACTTGCTGAGGTGGTCGGGTTCCTTGAATTCTCTTTTGTAGTCCATAAATAGTGAATTATGGTGCAGCTTTGCAGAGTGGCTGTCAATCAACATATTTAAAATCTGTGTGACGCCATAAGAACAGGTATCCCCCAACTTGGAGTGAAGTGTCATTGGTATGATGATGACACCTAGCTGTATGTTGCAACCCCAGGCTTACTGTGGGCATTTTGACCAGTAATTGGAAGCCACGAAGGACTGGATGAGTAGAAAGAAGCTCTGACTTAACCAAGATGGAATCTCTATAGATTCAAGAACATGGAATGTAAATTCTAGGGGGACTTCTGGATGAGACTGCTCTTCTCCAGAAGGAAGAAGCCCTTGATCTGAGGGTCTTCTTAGATTCATAACTTCTGTTGGAACAACAGGTGGGTTCCATGAGCAGACGGCTTTTGCCCAGTTTAGTCTGGTGTCCCAATCATAGCTCAACCTCCACAGGGGAAGGATACTGCAAAATCCCCATTCCCACCTCACTCTGGGGCCAGCCAGAGGTGGTTTTTGCCGGTTCTCCAAACTACTCAAAATTTCCGCTACCCGTTCTCCAGAACCTGTCCGAACCAGTTCAGGGGTGAAATCCAGCAGGTTCTCACAGGTTCTGGAGAACAGGTAGTGGAAATTTTGAGTAGTTTGGAGAACCAGCAAATACCACCTCTGGCTGGCCCCAGAGTGGGGTGGGAATGGGGATTTTGCAGTATCCTTCCCCTGTCACGCCCATCAAGCCATACCACGCCACCAAGCCACACCCACAGAACTGGTAGTAAAAAAAAAAATTGGATTTCACCACTGGAACCTGCTGAATTTCACCCATGGGTCAAAGACTGTCCTTCTCTTGGGTAGCTTGGCATCCTTCCTCCTAATCTTTCAAGTAGTTGTTAAGACAAAGTTGTTTCTACAGGTGGTTAGATCTTGACTGTAAATGCTCTTTTGAAATGATTTTAGGACGAACAGGTCGATGTTTTATTTTTGATAGGGGCTGCTGGTGGGTAGGACTTTTATTAAATTTTGGTCATTCGTCTGTGTTTTAATTCCTGTTAGTCGTGGGCGTTGGGGTGGTAGAAATGGATGTGATAAATAAATAAGCAGAAGGAGAAGAATTAAACGCTGCCTCAGGACAGTGCCAATTTGATAGCAAAACTCCAGTAATGACTTCAATCCGGCCCTTTGGGGAGGGAAATCTTTTATTTTTTTTAATTAAAACAAATATCAGATGTTAACGCAATCAATTAAAAAGAGCAATCCAAACAGAAATGTGCTCTCTCTCGCTCTCTCTTTTTGCTGTTTTCTATTCTTTTCTTTTTTTTTTTTACTCTTCCATAATTAATTCAGGCAGGAAACTTTTGTTTGTGCAAATCGGTTGTTAAATTGATCACGAGTCGCCGAGAAGTCAAAGAGGCACTTGAATACCCAGAGAAGCAGAATTTCAGCTTCAAAACCAATAAACTTTGGCAGCCTTGCAGAAGATCTGCAACATCTGAACAAGTACACATATTTTCCTCCGTCAACCATCAGCAACTCCTTGTCTTACCCATGTGTAGCTACGTCACTTTGGACGAGTTCTGCTGGTTTATTTTTCTTCTGTCTTATATTCTAGCTCAGTGTTTCTTCAATCTTTTGCTCCCCTCTTTAAAAAAATAATAATTAAAAAATAACACTGGAGTATTGATACAGTATTGATTTATTGATATGTGTAAAAATAGCAGTTAAACCCATGGGACCCTAACATCAATAAAACGTGTTTCATGGAAGAAGAACCTATATTTTTTAGCAAGTAAAATAATAATAATAAGAAGAAGAAGAAGAAGAGGAGGAGGAGGAGGAGGAGGAGGAGGAGGAGGAGGAGGAGGAGGAGGAGGAGGAGTGGCATTGGTTCGCTTTTTGGAAATATCTTCAATACCTGAGAAATTTTATTTCATGGACCCCCAAGAAAGGGGAAGGGGGGTCCCCAGACCAGGTTAGAAAAATGTCTGTTCCATTTGATTTGCATGAAGACCCACCTTGCAAAAGTGACTTTGGGGGGCTAAGAGAATTTAAAATACCAATACTATGACTCTACTTACCGATTCAGAAGTATGTGCGTGCCTCATGCACGCATGTACTCCGCTTATGTGTGCGCCATCACAAAGGGTAAAAAATGGGTTACTTCCTGGTTAAAACCAGGAAGTAATGAAGTCTGGGCGGGTGGGCGGAGCCTCACGCTGCCGCCGCTACCGGTTCACCAAATCACGCTCCACCAGCACTACCAACTCACGCGAGCTGCACAGAACCGACAGGATTTCACCACCGCTATGACCATAAGGTGGTCCTTGACTTACAACGGTTCGTTTCCAGACCATTCAAAGTTACAACATCACTGAAAAATTAAGTTTACTTTAGGAAGTAGCCCAGCTGAAGTGTAACTAAGAGATGAAGATGGTGTCTATTAATGGGAAATTTGTGAGCTTTCTCCTTGGTAAGCCAGGAAGCATTGATTGTCAAAAGGATGAGTAAGAGTATTGAACTGCTCGGCTGTTTCATCTCTCTAGGTTGTTTGTTCAGTTCCAATCTTAGACTTCAAGCAGTTGCTCCCAGTTAGCATCCTCCAGTACATTTCTTTATTAATTAATCCTATCTTTATTCACACCGTGCTCTCTTAGCTGCAGACAGCAGGTAATAAGCACAGATCAAGCAGGCGGAGATGATAAATTATCTATTGAATAATTAACAAATTAGCCCCAACAGATGGAACCAAAGCTCAGATTTGTTTAGAGCATGAAGTAGGTTGTTCCTACCTCTTCGGCCACGGTGTGATATTTTTTCTTTGAAGAGTGACATCTTGAAAAGCTTTCCTGGGTTCGTTCATCCCTGGTTTACATTTGTGGACAAAGTCCCTTGTTAGGCGTCTTAAATACCTGGGGGTTCCAGACATAGACCTGGTGAGATGGAGAATGCAGAAGATTTTGATTTGAGAAGAAGACACGGCCAGGGGTGAAATCCAGCAGGGTCTGACAGGTTCTGGAGAACCAATAGCAGAAATTTTGAGCAGTTTGGAGAAATACCACCTCTGGCTGGCTCCAGAGTGGGGTGGGAATAGGGATTTTGCAATATGCTTTCCCTGCCATGCCCACCAAGCCACACCAGACCCACAGAACCGGTAGTAAAAAAATTGGGATTTCACCACTGGACACCGCCATCCACTAGTGGTGGGAAATATCATAGCATCAATGATGGATGGAAACCTTCCTGTGGGCTTTGCAAGTACCACCTGTCCAATATGATCCATCACCAAAGAAAAATAGACCCCTTTTCTTCTCCAACACAACTGTCGTGGGCTTTTCACCTTTAGCAGAATCGCAACGCAGAAACAATTTAAATAAATATGAGGTTCTACTGCCATCGTGTGCAGTAGGGTGGCTCAAGATCTACATTATTTATTACGACTTGATTTCCCCGGCCCTTCCCTCCCCACTGCCCGTGTCTCCATTTTTCATGAACCTACAAGGTCATCAATAATGTGGGGAAATTAATAATGTATCTTCAGCTCCACCTCGTAGCTCTATTTACCGCATCCATAATATATTCAAATAACAGATGAATTGACACACAGTTTAAAAAGTGAAATTGGTGGGATGCTCCATTGATTCTTCGGTGCTTTTTCAAAAGGCGGCCATTTGACCCGTGGGTGAGAGCTGTTGTGCCACATCTCCCGTTTTTAGGGCTGTACGGAGTCCTGATTGGCTACTGCACTGCTTAAAAGTGACCTCAATTCAAAACCGTAAATGGCATTGTTGAGTGAGTGGGAAAAGGCCAGCCAAAGAATAGATGTGGATCTTTGTTGACAGTGACACCCACAATTGCTGGCGGAGACACACTACATAAAACACTGTTTCTTTCCACTTTACTTGGGTCAGTTGTTTGTAAAATCACCATGAGTAATGCACTTCCTTACCACTCAACTATCGATAGTTTTTTTTTGTAGGAACCGTATCACTGAACATAAGATATTTGATCGACATCTAGAAGGAGATGCTAGACTCTCCAACTATAACATATGTGGACTTCAACTCTTAGGATTCCCCAGTTGATAGGTAGGTAGGTAGATAGGTGTGTGGAACAAAGGAAAATGACAGACAGACAGACAGACAGACAGACAGACAGACAGACAGATAGATAGATAGATAGATAGATAGATGATGGTTGGTGAGTGGAAGATGATAGAGAGAGACAGGCAGACAGAGATGGATGGATGGAGGGATGGACGGACAGATAGATAGATAGATGATGGATGGATGGTGAGTGAAAGATGATAGAGAGAGAAAGGCAGATAGAGATGGATGGATGGATGGATGGACATATAGAGATGAGAGAGAGAAAGAGTTCCCCTTCTCTGCAGATCACCTTAGTTATCTGCAAATGGTCCTGTTAAATTCATTCCTTAACACAGTACAGTTTAACAATGCTATTTTGAGAAGTGAAAATATAGGCAAATTAAAACTCCTGGCTTTCCCTTGCTGTTTATATAAATAAAATTTGCTGTAAAGCAGTGGTGAAACCCACTTACCTTCAGTACCGGTTCAGGAACCAGTAGCATGCGCATGCCTCTTCTTCGTATGTGCAGAGCCTTCTGTGCATGCGCAGAAGGACAAAAACGGGACATAACAACATCCTGGCGGGTGGGAGGAGCCTCCCACCACTGGCGCTACCAATTCACGCGAGCCGGATAGATCCGGCTGGATTTCACTGCTGCTGTAAAGCGAATAAAATTATAAATACAGGAAGATTCTCCTTGTCTAGAATCTTCTTGCAACTAATTTAAGAATGGGGAACTTGAAGTCTTTTGACTGTTGCTGAACTGAAGTCCCCAACATCCCTCACTGGCCTCGCCAGCATGATGGACCTGGAGTTGTAGTTCAGCAAACTCCGGAGAGCCGCCACCTCAACAATTATGTATATAATTCTGCCCTCTCCCATCCTAGTTGTCCAGCTACTCCTTCTCCCCTTTCCTCGGAGGTCACATTCCACTTTGCCAGCGTGGTGTTTGGCTGCCCTCTTCACCTGCCTTCCTCCGTTTGCTCCCCTGCTCAGAAAGAGTCTGCCATGTGCCAGCCGGTTTCACGAAGCGCTGGAGGTGAGCTTGAGCGATTTCGAACCGGATGCCACTGTCAACACCAGCTTGTGGGTGACTGATACGGTCCAGAGTCTGCCAGGGTACAGAATGGATAAGTGTGCCTGACGCTTTGTGATAGAGCTGGTAATTACATTTCTCCATGAGTGATATTAATAGTGAAAGGAGATGTCAGCTCGCTGCACGAGAATCGGTCGGACAAGAGGCTGCGGGGAGCGATGGAGCCATTTATTAACCTGATGAATTATAGAAAAACGGGCTTTTCTTTAGGGACGCCAAAGGCTTCCTTAATCATGAGCATCCAAGTCCCTAAGGCCCTTCTGAAGACACATTATCCCAACCCTCTCTTCCGCCATCCTGGAGAAGGACCAAGGAGACAACTCTGCAATCTGTCTTCCTGGCAAGGATGGCACTTTGCATCTCTTGAGAAGGAGGTGGAACATGGTCAGTTGGTTCCTGATGATGTTGTTCGTTGAGTCGTGCCTGACTCCTGGTGAGTCTATTGTCGAGGTCTCTCCACCTCTTCCAATCTTGCACCGCTTCTTTGAGTTTTCCTCCAGCTGGTGTCAGCTATCCAGCTACTGACTTCTTCGATGGCCTGATTTCCCTTTACCGCTAACCCTTCCCAACATAATTGCTTTCTCCAGTGAAATTGCCCACATGACACGGCCAAAATAAGTGTTAGACTCAAATCTTGTGATTTTTTCCCCTACCTTATTGCCACGAATGAAAATAGCAAATATTCCGGCTTCACGATGGATAAATGCCAAGCGTGAACTAAAATCGCACAAATTGTTACTTGAGCCCTGGCTTTCTAACTCAAATCGCATCAGGATGTTTGATAATACTAATTCCCCAACCTCTGTCCTAATGGAGGATGTTATCTTAATGGATTATGGTGGTAGGCTTTTTTTAGTGGTGTTTTTTTTTGGGGGGGGGGTGCGTTGGTAGTTAAAAAACCAACTTTGAGTTACATCAGTCTGCTGTTTGGATATAAGTCTCGGTCTTTGCTTGATTGGTATTATCTACATAGTAACCTGTTTCCCCAAAAATAAGACATCCCCTGATAATAAGCCTAATCAGGCTTTTGAGTTCATGCAGTAAAATAAGCCTCCCCCCCAAAAATATTTAAACGCAGAGCTGGAAATCAGGTAAGACAGAAAGAGGAGCCCTGTCTTGTTCCATACGCCCCAAAATAATAAGACCTCCCCAAAAATAAGGCCAAGCACTTATTTCGGGGTTCAAAAAAAAATATAAGACAGGGTCTTATTTTCGGGGAAACACAGTAGTAAAACTCTCATTCCTGTAACCTTTAACCAAGTGTATCTCAGGGGAGTAATTTTTCAACCAAGGTATCCCAAATGGGCTGACTTACAGAACGCATCTAAAATCTGGAACCGTGATTTCCATGGGTCGAAATTCGGCAAAGTTCTACCATTGTTGAAGGTATTGAAGAATCTGGTAAAGAAATATCTCTGAAAGGATGATCCAACTGGTTACGGATTGTCTGGTTCCTTCTAATTACACTCCTAAAAAGCAACATTTGGGATGTTTGAAATGGATCTGTTATCTGGTAGCTTCCTTCCTACCTTCCTTTCACAATGTTCCTTTTGTTCATTTCCCCTCTTCTGCAGTTTTATCCTTCATACTCAGGTATTTCATCATCCTTGTTCTTCGTGAGATGCAACTGTCCTCCTCGGTGAGAATAGCAATCCTTCTTTCCTCCCCATTTTTGTCAGCTACTTTTTGGTGAAAGTATTGTTGTTGTAGAAGACTTATTGCCTTCTTGGCTTTCTCTGCCAGGTGGCACCATTTCTCCTGGGTGTCCTTCAAAGCCGCGATCCACAAAATCTTTGGAGACCAGAAAGGAAAACAATAGAAATGATGTGAAATTAGTAGAAGTTCTCCAGAACCAGAATGATCTCGTTCACAGGGAACAATTCACAGGGAAGTTTATTAGATGCTGTCCTCCAAGCCATCTCCTTAACCATTGTTCGTCTCCTGCCCTTCTTTCCTTCCTTCAAAACAGTACAGAAATAACTAGGTGGAAGTAAACACCTGAGGCTGTGATACGTTATGGTGCTCCGTTAATTGACTTTTAAATCAGAGTGTCACTGGGGTAGCTTTAAATCCCCTGTTCAGTGTGCTTGACAAAATGCAAGTTGCTCTGATCTCTTTCAGATGTTATTTCTTGGGAGGCTGGCAGGATCTAGCCAGACCCTAGGTTTTTCTAACCAGTGGTGTCGAGTGACCATGCTTTGGCCATGAAGCTTTTGAGGTCTTTGGTAATAATTAAAGAAGATGTTCTCCGTGGACCATCGTGTTGGTGCCTCTCTAATAGACCTGCTTTCTTGATAGTTGGACCTCCTTAGGTAGACTCAGAAAGCTCAAACTGCCCAAGGAGCTGCTGATAACAGTTCTACAGAGGAATGATTGAGTCGGTCATCTGCACCTCTATAACTGTCTGATTTAGTTCTGCAACCCAACAAGACAGACGCAGACTTCAGAGGATTTATTAGAACTGCAGAAAAAACAATTACTACCAACCTGCCTTCCATGGAGGATCTGTATACTGCATGAGTCAAAAAGAGGGCTGTGAAAATATCTACAGACCCCTCGCATCCTGGACATAAACTGTTTCAACTCCTACCCTCAAAACGACTCTATAGAGAACTGCACACCAGAACAACTAGACACAAGGACAGTTTTTTCCCAAATGCCATCACTCTGCTAAACAAATAAATCCTTCAACACTGTCAAACTATTCACTAAGTCTGCATTACTAGTAATCTTTTCATCGTTCCCATCACCCATCTCCTTTCACTTATGACTGTATGACTGTAACTTTGTTGCTTGTATCTTTACCATTTATATTGATTGTTTTCTAGTATGATTCAATTGCTTATTTGTATCCTATGACTATCATTCAGTCATACCTTGATTCTTGATGAATGTATCTTTTCTTTTATGTACACTGAGAGCATATGCACCAAGACAAATTCCTTGTATGTCCAGTCACACTTGGCCAATAAAAATCTATCCTATCCTATCCTATCCTATCCTATCCTATCCTATCCTATCCTATCCTATCCTATCCTATCCTATCCCTGTCCAGAAGTCCATTTTGAACCTTGGGCAAGCCAAGCTTCAGCTTCCTAAACTCAATCATTTTTGGTGGGATGAGGTTTATTGGGTCAACCCAAACAACAGACTAATTTGCAGCTCAAACCTCCTAGGTTTGTCTGCTGAACCTAGCTCTTCAGACTGCCTACATTTTCATTAAAGCTTCCCTCCTTTCTTTTCCTCCCCTCTCATAATCCGTGAGCTTCTGTGTGAATCTAAGAGCCATTTCCCCAGAGTCTTCCCCATCACGCCAGAAGGTCGCTGCTCCATGCCACAATTATAGAGAAGGGTTGGTTCACACGTGTTGGGTGAAAAGGGGGATAAAGCAACCCACATTGGAATGGATAGAAGGTAAAAATGACCTCCAGTTCAGTTTCCTGATTCAATTTATTGTTTGCTAACAAGGTGGCTAAATCCTTAAGTTGCTTTGTATTGATTTGGGGACTGTCAATAAGTCAATTTGGAGGCTATCTTTCTCAGATGGAGAAGTCAAGGATAGTCGGTTGTAAACCAACAAGATTTATCTTGTCTTTTCAAAAAAAAAAAAAAAGATGACTACTCTTCCTTCTGAAGAATTCCTCTGCCTAGGGAAGTGCAGAATTTGCCAGTTCTCCTTGTAATCTTCAGGTAGTACAAATTGCCAGGAGCCCACAAAACAATGGGTTTAAACCTGCTCTGAGAAATTGTGATCTTCAAACAAGGATCTCCGTCACAACTAAAAAGAGGCAGCTAAAACTTTCTAAGATTTCGACAATCCATTCCGTCTTCTGATAGCGGTAAAAAGAAGTTATTTTTATCTTAAGACTTGGCTGAAAATAGTGGGTGGAATTATAAGGTGTATCCAAGCTCCTATTTGGAGGGAGGCATATCAGAATAGAAGGGAAGAGACCTTGGAGGTCTTCTAATCCAACTCAAGCAGGAGACCCCACACAATTCTGGATGACTGGCTGCCCAATCTCTTCTCGAAAATCTCCAGGGATGGATCACCCACAATTTCGGAAGGCAAACCGTTCCACTGGATTATTGTCTTTGCTGTCAGGAAATTTCTCCTTAGTTCTAGGTTGCTTCTCTCCTTGCTTAGTTTCCATCTGTTGCTTCTTGTTCTGCCTTCAGGTGCTTTGGAGAACAGCTTGACTCCCTCTTCTTCGGGGCCCTTCAAATATTGGAACACTGCTATCACGTCACCCCTAGTCCATCTTTTCTCTAGACTAGGTTTTATTTCCTTTTTAAAGGAAACTTAACTTAACTTAACTGCCCAAAACTAACCTGATCTTTGAACAACGTTGCTTCATGATGGGAATATGTAGTTTATCCCTCTTAAGGTTATCGAGTCCCCAAGGGAGGATGGAGTAGCTTGAGGGTACCTTTTCATCTTCCAAAAAGAGTTTGTGTCATCAACACATGTCTTCAAGTTGTCAGGAATACTATAAATGCTACAGAAATCCGTATGTAGAGCAGAAATTTATGCAGGGTGATGCAAGATTCTTTGCAATCAACGTCAACATACAGATCCACCTTGGAGGCAGTCCACGATGGAGCTCGCTTAATTTGATAACTAGGTTAAGGATGTGATGTGAACATAACCGGTTGCTGCCCCTTGCATAGACGTGATGCTCTGTGCCTCAAATTGCTTTACATATTTACGCTGTTCTCTGTGTGAATGCCTTTTGCAAAATAGGTACAATGGTTGGGCAATTTCTTCAACGCCCTGAAATAGTTCGGATCCAGAAACTTACCGGGAGTAGCTATATTTTCTTGAAAATCCTGATGAGTCAATCTTTCAGTAAGGTAAAGGTTCCCCTCGCACAGGCATACTAGTTGTTCCCGACTCTAGGGGGCGGTGCTCATCTCTGTTTCAAAGCCGAAGAGCCAGCGCTGTCCAAAGACATCTCCGTTGTCATGTGGCCAGCATGACTAAATGCCAAAGTCGCATGGAACGCTGTTCCCTTCCCACCAAAGGTGGTCCCTATTTTTCTACTTGCATTTTTTACATGCTTTCGAACTGCTAGGTTAGCAGAAGCTGGGACAAGTTAACAGGAGCTCACCCTGTTACGTGGCACTAGGGATTCAAACCTCTGAACTGCCGACCTTTCGATCGACAACCTCAGCGTCTTAGCCACTGAGCCACCGCGTTTTTAATCTTTCAGTAGGGAATCACAACTAATGGGAGCCAAGGGATACTGGGCTCACTTTCTGGGACAGTACCGATTTATCCTGCAGTTTATGAAATTGGCAACAAAAACATTGTGCCATTTCATGGGGCAAGGAAATCAAAAGCACACGGAAAAGCAATCTCTGTATGTAATTGAAGCAGTGGTGTAATTCAATTTTTTTTACTACCGGTTCTGTGGGCGTGGCTTGGTGGGCGTGGTGTGGCTTGGCAGGGGAAGGATACTTCAAAATCCCCATTCCCACTCCACTTCAGGGGAAGAATATTGCAAAATTCCCATTCCCAACCCACTCCAGGAGAAAGATACTGCAAAATCCCCATTCTCTCCCCACTCCAGGGGGAGGATATTGCAAAATCAATAACTGATGGACCTAGCAAGCAGCTCCCGAAGATCCCAGAACATGTTAGATGTTTGTGGGGAGGTGAACCTAACAAGAGCCATAAGGGGTAGAAATGGAGGAACCTCTGGTCAGCAGACTAAAAGTTCTCAAGGTCTCTAGAATACCCTTGATTCCAGAGAACAGGACCCAAGCTTGTAGATCTTGGTCAAGGACACCTATCTTAAGTACTTAATTAAAGTCATTTAATTACAACGTGATGGGCCACTCTATTAAAAATAAACCCTCAAAGCAATTTACAATAAAGTAATTGCAAACATATTAAGAATATGGGAAGTACCATCAAATCTGTGCACCAAGTTACAATCATGATTAGGTAGCTCAATCAGGGCAAGGAGAAAGACAGGCAAATATTTGCAAGAGTTGGCAAGTAAGTGGGTGAGTTATCCGACCTCAACGTTGAGTAGGGAACATTGGGGAGAAATTCGCTTCATTAGATACTGATAACCTCGTGGTGGATGTGGTAGGATCCAAATTCACTTGCCAATTGGACTCAGAACAAACCCAGTTAAGCTTGGAAGGAGGATTTCTTCCCTATTCATCCTCCAACAGGGAGCATTTACCGCATCAGTAAACGTAATTCTAAAGCTATGAGGAGATGGTTGCACTTCTGGTTTGGGAATTGAGCTAATAAAAGCTTTTGTGGAAAGGCTGTGTAGGACTTCGTTTAAATCAGAGCTAGTTCTCAGAATCCAGGGAAATCATGGTTAATCTTGTTATTGTATTGGGAAAAATCTAAGCATCTTATCGGTGTCCTACTTTTGGTCCCAGCCTAGGAAACCAGCCAACATTTCTATTTAGATTTTGAAAAGAAATGTTTGGTTTTAACCTGTCTCCCTCTCTCACCCATAGTGGGGGAGGAAAGGGTTGTAAAATCAGGTGTGACTTACTTAAGAATCATCTTGTTTAGCCATGGAAATTCTGGCCGCGATTGTGGCCGTACATCAAAGACTACGTAAAGTTAGAAAAAAAAGATGGATCATGATCAAACCATTCTGGTGAGGGCCTTTAGGTGGTGGGGGTTGTTTTTTTTAAGATTCAGGGAGGCCTGAAGACTTAAATTCCATTTGAGTTCCTCCCCGTCTCGCTCTGATCTTTCTCTATTGTTTTTGTCCATTGAAGTCAATGGCCCGGTAAATAGAAGTCTCTTCGCAGACCTAAAATATGGGAAGCCCATCCGGATGTATATTTTCACTGACTCTTTTACAGCCTTGAATAAAAGCCTTCCTGTCTCTGGTCATTTCAAAAACTAAACGAGATTTTGGAGAAGTTTCTCCTCCATCTTTGTGGCCTGGAGCAATTAATCCCATGTTGCCATACACACACCTACAAAAAAAAAAATATAGAGAGAGAGTTGATCCAGCTGAATGTTTTATCATTCTATCTTTAGACTCCAAAATCAGATGGTTTCCTTTGTATGTCCTTCCAGGAGGAAGGAAGGAAAGAAGGAAGGAAGGAAGGAAGATGGAGAAGACAGAGAAAGATGGGGGAGGGAGGGAGGAGAAGGGAAGAAGGAAGGAAGGGAGATGGAGAAGACAGAGAAAGAAAGGGAAGGCAGGCAAGGAGGGAGGGAGGGGAAGGAAGGAAGGAAGGAAGGAAAAGAAAAAAGATGATTTTGTGACACAACCTTCAACCACAATATTTTAAGCTGTGGTTCTAGCAGTAGAGTCCACAATGCTATCATCTTATGCACAATATGGGGAGGGGGTGGAGAGAGAGAGAAATTTGCTGCCCCTATTGTTGCATATTGTGGTGAAATGTAGTCTGGATTCCCAGGAGGGAGAGGACTCCCTTCAGATAGTTTGTGGGAGAGAAAGAGGATGAAGAGGACTCTTTCTCAATGGTTCCCAGAGTATATGTTTTATGGTGCAGGTAATCTGCTTTAGTTCGGCAAGATCTCTGTCTTTAGGCAAGGAGCAACGAAGGACGCTGTCAGGAAGAATCTCAACATGTCTTTCCTGGGTTTTTGGAGCCTATAATAAATAATTCTCCCCTCTTCCCCCTATTTGGACCCAAAAGTTCTTTCATCACCATGCATTGTTAAATAAATTGGGTAGCAGAACACAGTCCTATGTAGTCCTGTTAACTTTCCAGATGGACCCACTGGATTTATCTTGGAGCACACATGCGCTTTGGGGTAATTGCCAGCCTGTGGCTGTTGTGTACATCTTGTTGGGGTGGGGTCCACAAATGAGCAAGATAAAGGCCCCCTGATAGGCAGGCTGGGTTGCAAATGCTGGCTTTTTCTCTTTCCTCCCGCTAATTGCCTTTTTAATCATAGTGAAATTGCTCCTATTTGCATGAATATTCTAGCACTGGAATTGACTTGGCAGTTGTCACAGATACCGCATATCATATTCATTGTCGTTGTTTAATCTCCCTCATTTCGGAGAATCAAACTTCATAGTTCCTTATGCTCGCCAGAGGATAATGGGCCTTTTTCCTCCGTGTGTGTGTGTGTATGTGTGTGTGTATTTAAATTTATATTTCCTCCCCGCACCACCCAAATTGGAAAAGGAGGTACCTTTTAAACCAAAAGTGCAAAGACTTGACTGAATCAGCGAGCGCCAAACCGACAGGCTCGGTTGGGCAGTAAAGATGGCATCTGTAGAAATGTTATGAAAATGGGATGGGTCTCTATCCAGATGGAAACATTCCAGGCATATCTGTGATGGAATGTGTAGCTGGAGAAGGAACACTGGGGACGGGATCTTGACAGCACTGCAGTTTCCCAGGAAGGAGGCAGCCCGTTCCAGAGAGGAGGCCAAGACAAGAGACTGCACAGTCGTGCTGGGAAGAAAGAACTCTGGCTAGACCCAGGCTAGCGTGTATCTGTTAGCTTAGACAGTTATAGCTTTAGCCTGGCAAGATTCTGTCTATTTTAAAAAAAAGATAAATATTTCTCTCATCCAGTCATGTCCAACTGTAGGGAGCGGTACTCATCCCCACTTCCTAGCCAAGGAAGCCAGCATTGTCTGAAGATGCTTCTGTGGTCATATGGTCAGCATGCTCAGAATAGACCCAGCCTAGAATCTCCCAGGTTATATCTATTGGCTTAGAAGACTATAGCTTTAGCCTGGCAAGATTCTGTCCATTTAAAAAAAAAAGGTAAAAGTTTTCCCTTCTCCAATCATGTCCAACTCCAGGAAATGGTGCTCATCTCTGGTTCCTAGCTGAGGAAGTCGGCATTGTCTAAAAACATGTCCATGGTCATGTGGCCAATATAGTATGACTGTACATCGAGGCACACAGAACGCTATTATCTTCCCACCAAAGTGGTGCCTATTTATCTACTTGCATTTGCATGCTTCTGAATTGCTAGGTTGGCAGGAGCTGGTGCAGGAACGGGAGCTCATCCCATCATGTGGTGCTTGGGTCTCGAACTTTCCAGCCTTCTGGTTGACAAGCCCAGTGTCTTAACCACTAGGTCACCCACGCCTATTAGGTGTAAGCAAATTAGTAAACTCTTCCCAATTTACAAACCCGTGCACTTTTGCTCCGATATATCACACCATTTCTGGTCGTCTTCGGAGGAACCCTTCTCATCAGTGGTGAAATGTAAAATTTGTTACTACCAGTTCGGTGGGGGTGGCTTGGTGGGAGGGTAATGTGACTGGGTGGGCGTGGCCTGCTATTTTTTTTATACTTTTTTAAAGCATTTTTTTACAGCCGAATAGGTTGTAAAAAAAATGCTTTTCAAAGGTAAAAAAAGGCTCTAAAGATCACAGCTGTGGCGCACGATCGTCACAGCCTTTTTTCCTAACTTTTTAAAAGCAGGAAGTAATGACACCCAGGTGGGTGGGCAGAGTCTCATGCTGCCATCGCGATCGGTTCTCTGAACCACCTGCCACAATCGCTACCAGATCGCCTGATCCGATCCGAACCGGGAGCATTTCACCCCTGCTTCTCATGCTTCATTGTTTAGGCAATGGTCCCACCAAGAGACCAGAGTGAAAAGAGGAAGAGATAATAGATGAGTGGGTGGGTAGGATTTGAGCAGACAAAGAAAGAGTAAGTAAAATAAACCACGATTGTCCTAAGAGCTGTCCCAGGCTGATCTTTTGAGGCTGGAGCACATGAATACGGGGGAAATATTCTCTCTCGGAGTTGAAGACGCTATCTAAAATTAACTGAACCGCTCAGACTGCTGATATGCAAACGGTGAATCCCTGTGGATTGTGAGCATTGAAGAGAGCGATGAGATGGGAGGTGTGTGTGTGTATAGGGGGGCTGTGAACGCGTTGAGCATGATACATATCCTGTGAGGAGCCTCTTGTCTGTTCCTGAACACGATATTGTGGGTTGAGCGCAACAGGAACGGAGAAAAGGGGATTTTTCTGAAAACGCAGAATTTGCTGCTTCTGACTTAATTACAGTTGCTAGGTTGAAATGTTTCTTTAAAAGCCTTTGTGAGTAATTAGTGTCAAAAATATAAGATCTACAAAGCCATAAACTCACAGCTTGGTAATATTACCAAGTGCTAATTAAAAAGAAGGGAGGGGGAGGGGAAAGCATCTCTTTCCTTATCAGACTTCCAGGGTAGCAAAAAAGAAAAAAACAATGCAATTTTTAAAATATTTTTGTTTCGTTGGTGTGCAAAAAGGTGCAAACTGGAGCTGGAAGATTTGGGACACCATTGAAGGTGGACCACATGGTGGTCAAATTTGGAGGGAGCGGGGAAATTGGGAGGCTTTAAATGAAATATATCTTCTCCACCTTTTCCATCTCCATCTTCTCCACTTTCTCCACCTTCTCTATCTTCTCCACCTTCTCCATTTTATCTTCTCCACCTCCACCTTCTCCATCCTTTCCACCTTCTCTATCTTCTCTACCTTCTCCATTTCCATCTTCTCCATCCTTTCCACCTCCTTTAACTACTCCATCTTCTCCACTTTCTCTATCTTCTCCACTTCTCCACTTTATCTTCTCCACCTTCTCCATCTTCTCCACTTTCTTCTCCTTCTCCACTTTCTCCATCTTCTCCACTTTCTCTATCTTCTCCACTTCTCCACTTTATCTTCTCCACTTTCTCCATCTTCATCTTCTCCACTTTCTTCTCCTTCTCCACTTTCTCCATCTTCTCCACTTTCTCTATCTTCTCCACTTCTCCACTTTATCTTCTCCACCTTCTCCATCTTCATCTTCTCCACTTTCTTCTCCTTCTCCACTTTCTCCATCTTCTCCACTTTCTCTATCTTCTCCACTTCTCCACTTTATCTTCTCCACCTTCTCCACCTTCATCTTCTCCACTTTCTTCCCTTTCTCCACTTTCTCCATCCTCTTTATCTTCTCCACCTTCTCCACTTCCTCCACTCTCTCCGTCTTCTTTCAGTGGTAGCCAAATCGTGTGCGCCACAGTTTTCTAAAAATGGGAGCTGGAAGATGTCCCTCAAAGGGGGACGGGCACTGAGAAGGCCACTCTAAGTAAGTTGGGTAGGAACCTCCTCATCTGGATTTCAGTGGGTTGATCCCCCTTTCTTCTGCATAGCTCATCTTGCAGTTTGTTTCTAACTTTCTCTACAAGGCTTAGTCATTGAAACCTGACTCGGCATCAATTGCAAGAGGTGACTCTCTTTGTGCTGCAGTGGAGAATGTCCAAGGGATGAGAGTGAGTGGGAGTAGTGACTACAGAAGCAGAATACAAGCTCATCAGCCAGCCAGATGCTTACACTGGATTTGGCAATGTTGTCCACCTAACAAGTCCTTCCCAAGGAGTCTGAGACAGGCAGATATGGATGTTTGATGGTGTTCAAGATACCACTGCAGGATGCAGGGTCTTCTTATGTTGCCCCTAGTCATAGTCCTCACTGTCTTCTTCAAGGCAGGCTTCAAACCGTCTGATGACAGGCTTGCTAATCTTGGGATCCACAAAAACGAGCGCTTGGTGGAAAGAAAAGGTTGCCTTCCAGGTCACAGCAGGCTGACTCTTAATTGGTAAGTGGGGGAGGAAGAGATTCTTGCTTCTCTCCAACTTGTGACACGTCCTAATGGCCTCTTCCAAGCTGAGCATGGTAGCTCATACTTCTATCATCGGAACATGCTGAGAATTTGCTCATCTTGGATAACAACTTGTGGGTGGGGGAAATCAGAGGACACGGTTGCTCTCAAGGGAACCACAATCTGACAAGTGCCAAGAACCTCCCCTTCCACACGATTTTGTGAATCGGCAAAGTTCACCTCCTTTCCCAGTACGCAGGTTGCCTGCTCACTTCTTTCCCAACCGGCTCATTTCTCATCCCTCGGGCACACTTATTATGATGCCCCTGGTCATAGAATCTAGCTGAAAACCACCAAGCTCAGAGAGCACCAAGTTCCTCCTCTCCATCCACAGACCCACTCCTTTCTAGCACTGATGATGTTACCTAGCTGGGTCATGAAACGTCTTCAAGAAAACCACCAAGCTCAGAGAGCACCAAAGACCCCACAGTTCCTCCTCCTCTCCTTTTCCTCCTCTGCTCCTTCTCTTCCTGCCCTTCTCCTCCTCCTCTCCTTTTTCTCTCCTCCTTTTCCTCTTCCTCCTCCCCCTTCCTCTTCTCTTTCTCCATCCACAAACCCACTCCTTTCTAGCACTGATGATGTTACCTAGCTGGGTCATGAAACATCTGCAAGAAACCCACCCAGCTCAGAGAGCACCCCCACAGTTCAACCCTGAGCTACAAAGATTCTCTTCTTCTGATAGTTTTAAAAAATGGGATGTGAAAAACACCAGCATGGGTACATTGTTCCATCTGCCTCCTTGCTACTCGGATTTTGTCCTGCCATCTTCCTTCCTTCCTGAAGCCCTGGACTTCAGTTCAACAGAAGTAGCCCAAAAGTGGACTTTGCCTCGTCCCTCTGCTGGGAATTACAAACCACAACTTCCCTCTTCCTTCCACTGTTCACACGTACTACCCATTTCTGTTTTAAAATCATTGAAGCCTATTTGTGAAATAAAGGAAAATTGATAGATGCAGCCACCGGATGCAGCTGTTTCTGACTAACCATTGCAGTCTGCTTTCATAAATCTGTCCAATTTCATCAAATTACTCTGCTGGCCATCTCCCCATCCCATTGCTGCAAATTCCAAAAAATATAGTATACATGTGTGTGTGTGTGTGTGTGTGTGTGTGTGTGCGTATAGCACAATGTGGGTGGAAATTTCCTTTTTTTCCTTCTAAATTCATCTTTGAAACCTGGATTTTGGCCGACAATTTGCCCAAACATAAAATCCAACAAATGCTTTTGAAATGGTTTGGAGGAGTTGGCGCTGTCCGGATAAGCGTGCTGATGGATGGGAAACGAACCAGTTGGGAAAGCAACCATGGAGATAACTTGTGAAAGGAAGAAGCTACCATCGCTCGGATCTGGAGCATCGATCCAAGATTCGGGCGGACCTGATTTAAAATGACTTCGGTTCCCTTCTTATTAGAAGAATTAGGGGCGACATGATAGTAGTCTTCCAGTATTTGAGGGGCTGTCACAAAGAAGAGGGAGTCAACCTCTTCTCTAAAGCACCCGAGGGCAGGACAAGAAACAACGGATGGAAATTAATCAAGGAGAGAAGCAACCTGGAATTAAGGAGGAACTTCCCAACAGGGAGGACAATTGGCATGCAACAGCAAAAAAGTTAGACATCACTGATATAGGTTCTCTTGCTTGAGCAGGTCCCTTCCAGCTCTCTTCTATTTATTCATTCCTTCATTCTTCCATTCATCCATTCATTCATTCTTATGATGTTTTTCTTGTTAAAAGGATGTGAGTGATGGGGGATGCTTGATCAGTGCATTTCTTTGTTATGAGTTACTCATCGTGGAGACAGAAGCCCTCACTTTTAATTTGTAGGCCCTTCCTTTTGTTCAACTTCAACGGTTCCTTCATAAATTACAGTGTACGTCTTTCTTTCCTCTCTGTCTTGTCCACCCAAGAGTTTTGAAGTCGAAATCTCAAAAACTGTAGCTGTACCCTCTTGTTGAGTTCAAGAGGAGAGGCCACCACATCAAAGTCCCAGCATTACCTGGGTCTGATGTGACACAGAGGAGGCCCTCTTCTTCTTCTTCTTCTTCTTCTTCTTCTTCTTCTTCTTCTTCTTCTTCTTCTTCTTCTTCTTCTTCTTCTTCTTCTTCTCCTCCTCCTCCTCCTCCTCCTCCTCCTCCTCCTCCTCCTCCTCCTCCTCCTCCTCCTCCTCCTCCTCCTCCTCCTCCTCCTCTGCTCATGCCCAAGACCTTGGCACAGCTGGAGTGGGAGAGTTTTCTTGATCATTTTCTCCTCCTTCTCTCTCTCTCTCTCTCTCTCTCTCTCTCTCTCTCTCTCCCTCCCTCCCTCCCTCCCTCCCTCCCTCCCTCCCTCCCTCCCTCCCTCTCTCTCTCTCTCTCTCTCTCTCTCTCTCTCTGCAAACCCTCCCACTTCTAGCACCGGTGATGTTACCTAGTTGGGTTATAAAATGTCTACAAAAAAACCTACCAAGGTTGGAGAGCACTAGGGACACCATAATTCTCCTCCTCTTCCATCACCTCTATTTGGAAAGCATGAATGGTTTCCTTTGGCCCCAGAGGGTGGAGGGAGGGCAAAGTTGACTCTTTCTGCCCCAATCAGAAATGTAAACAGCAGCCTACAACATTCTTCAAAAATTCATGAAAGTGGCAACCGCCACTTTGCTCTCGGCACCCCCCTGCCTCCCATTGGATGCCCTGTCCTTTCTTTCTTTTCAGAGGGCCCACATCTCCCGTCCCCTTCCTTGTTTCATAGGACATTAGTAGCTTTAATTGCAAGCTGGGGGGAAAACTTTGCCTTCTGTAGGCGATCAATCCTCCTTGAGCCACTGTTAAGCCTGCATTGGCTACATCTTCTAAGTCCTGGTGTGTTTAGCAGGTGGCTTGCATGGAGAACATCTGCTGGAATAGGAGAGGAAAAGGAGGAGGAGGAATACAAAATGGCCAAAATTGCCCACTTCCCTCCATCTTCCCTCTTCTCTTTTCCTGGTGCTAATGGCATCCCTACAGCAAGCCAAGGAAATAGCAAAAAATGAAGGGGTGGGGGGAGAGGTAGGAAGCAACTTATATTGCAAATAAATAAATAAATAAATAAATAAAAGGCAATTGACAGACTGGAAATCCTAGAAAGCATCAGCCATGCCATGAGGAAGCTACATCTGTGAATCTGTGAATTAAAATATAATGGTGTAGACAGGTTCCCTCGGCAATTCCTCCCTCTCGTTCTGTCTCTTCCCCAGAGGCGAATCTCGAATCCGCTGGCTGTGAATAACATCCAGATTGCTTATTCACATGGAGGTCACTCTCTCCTTATTACCGGGAAGGGATCCTTGTAATTGATGGAAGGGAGGCCTTCAGAAGAGGCTGAGCGAGGAGGTGTTTGCCTCACCCGCTCGGGTGCCGGACAATGCCGCTCTGTTGGCTTTGGCTCTGAATAAAACCCACCTTTGTGCTGGGGGTTGCCAGCGAAAAGAAGGGAGGGAAATAGCTTTTGCCTTAATTCCTGGGAAGTTTCCACTGGGAAGACTCTCACCGTGATGGGAGAGGCTCCTGGGCTCTCCCGTTCTTTCCAATGAAAGGTCACCTCGGATCTGAGCTTTGGTGCCAAGGCTGAGCTGCTGGATGGGAGTGCATATATTCAATTCCGGGCAAGAGCTAGCATTAATGAAGCATTAAGCTCAAGTAATCAAACGTTGAAATGCAAAGACATGCAGCACTGTGACCAGAAGCGTGGCCGGTTCTACTCCCACTCCTGCTATTTGAGAGGAAGGGAAAGAAAGAAGAAGAAAGAAAGAAAGAAAGAAAGAAAGAAAGAAAGAAAGAAAGAAAGAAAGAAAGAAAGAAAGAAAGAAAGAAAGAAAGCAAACAAGCCAGGGTCATTCAGAGGTGGACCACCCCTCAACTTGGATAAATTTGCCGTTGGTTTGGTTTGGTTTCGGGGTTTGTTTGTTTTTTTTTTTTTTTTTTGTAGTTCCCGGAACCACTCTTGACTAAAATACCCAAACATGGCAGCCCATTTTCACCTTTCTTTTGAGACAAGAAAGCACATAGATTGGGGAGGTGGCAGAAGATCAGGTCCATACTGAAGAGCCAATTAAATTCATTTATTGCCACTCCTGTCTGTGCACAGGAATCTTCTCAACTCACAGGTTAAGCACCCTCTTGGCGTGACATAACAGTCGACAGCATTCAAAGGAGCTTGGACTGGGTTCATTTGCGACTATGTAGGGATTCTAGGCTGATGCCTCTTTTAACTCTGCCCTCAGGTTCTGCCATTCCTTCTCTTATGGTACTCCTCGATTGACGATCAGGATATTTGTTGCTAAGCCAAACACTCATTAAGGTGCCCCTGATTTTATGGCTTTCTTTGCTAACGGTTCTTAAGCAAATCACCATAGCTTTTAAGTGAATAGTCGTCTGTCTTTGGTTGGTTCTCCCTTTTAGAAGCTCTCTCAGAATCCATCTGGGTCTGGCTCTTGGATCTAAGATTTTATGGATGTTTTATTGTAACTCTTAACAATATATCTCTGCCCGTGATGTCAAACCTATGACACGTGTGCTATCGCCAGTTACTCTTCTGATTTCTGGAAAATGTCAGAAAACGGCCCAAAAAACAGCCTGAAAATATCCTCAAAAACAGCCTGAAAATGTCCCCAAAAAGCCCCTCAAAATGGCCTGTAAATGACCCGAAAAAATGCCAAAAAACCAAACCATTTTTTGGGCCAAAAACAGCCAAAAAACGACTTGAAAACTTCCCAAAAACAGCCTGAAAATGGCTCAAAAAATTGGCCCAAAACCAGGCATGCGTTCGCCAGCCAGCTGGTCTTAGGGCTTCCGGTGCTCCGGCACATGCACACACATACACGCGTGTTCTGGTTTGGGCAGTCGGTGCCGAAAAGGTTCGCCGTCGTTGATCTATACCACGTTTTCGCCAAAAAGAAGAGCCAACTAGAAAATAAGCCCTTGTATGATTTTCTGGGATACTCATAATATAAGCCCCAATTAAGATTGTCAGCCAGACGGACACATTTAGTATCGTATACCCCACCCAAAATAAGACCTAACTGGAAAATAAACCCTAATGTGTCTTTTGGAGCAAAAATTAATATAAGACCCGATCTTCATTTTCAGAGAAACACGAGTAGATCCCTTTGAAGACAACTTCAAATTATTTTATTTTTATTATTGTGATTTATATGCCGCCACTCTCCCAAAGGACTCAGGGCGGCTTACATTCGGCAATCATCAATACAAATCACAGTGTTAAATTAAAATAAAATTAAAACCCCAATTAAAACTATATTAAAATTATAGCAGGGTACAACCCCACGATCAGATTATTGCTGGAACAGCCACGTTTTTAGCTCACAGCAGAAGGAGAGGAGGTTGGGGGCTATCCTGAGCTCGGTGGGCAGACCATTCCAGAGGGTCGGCGCTCCGACAGAGAATGCCCTCCCCCTGGGGGCCGCCAGTCGACATTGTTTGGCCAATGGCACCCTGAGGAGGTCAACTTCAGCAACTTCAGCCAAATTTCCCTAGTTTAAGATACGAGAGACTGAGCTGGACTTCGGAAGAAATGCGTATTCATTTTCTGATCATCTGAATTTTAGCTTTTCTCTCTTTTAGTTATAAGACACAGCAAGACCCTCGTCTAAAAAACGATTTTTGAAAAAGAGGTGATTGAAAAACCACCCGTTCTCTTGCTCTTAGTCCTCAAAAGACTTAAAATACGCTCAACGTTTGCTTTTATTTCATAACCAACAATGTAGAGCAGAGGCACAGTGAGAGAGAAAGAGTCCATCATCTGCACTAACAAATTTGTCAGCTAGACACTCTTTTATCTCAATTATGTCGAGCGTTACTGCAGATAGGTAGACACCTTCCTTAGGCGAAGGTTAAAAAAAATTAAAGAATTAAATGAGCTGGATCTCATTTGTGAATGTCTGGGGAGATTCTCAGTCCTCCGGGTCACATTTGTCCCAAAGGGACTTTTTCAAGAGGCAATTGGACTTTGTTTTTGTTTGAAGACATTTCGCTTCTCCTCTTAAGAAGCTTCTTCAACGCTGACTGGATAGTGGGGAATGGAAGGGTTTATCTTCCTTGCAGACAGCTGGTCATTTGCATCCTTTTAGAGGGTCGTTGAAGCCCTTGGAGGTTTATCTGTGTTCTCGGGGTCACCCAGGTAGTGCAAATGCAATTTTTTTTCCCTCTGGAAAGCCATTCCTACTCCCGCACCATTCAGAGCTGAAGAAGCTTCTTGGAGGAGAAGAGGAACATCTTCAAAAAAAAAAACCCCCAGAAAGTCCAGTTGCCTCTTGAAAAAAAGCCCCTTTGTGGTCTCATTTGTGAGTTAGCAGATCCAAAATATCCCTTTTGAAAGAAAGAAAAAAAGCTGCCAAATTCAGATCAGGAACGATTCAGATCATAAGAGGACACCGGAGGGAAAAGTGGACTCCCTGTTCTTTAAACTGTTCCTCAGTTATAATCTCTCTCACCCAGCATAGAGCAGAGACAACATTCTTCCCGGCAGTGATGAAATCCAATTTTTTTTACTACCGGTTCTGTGGGCGTGGCTTGGTGGGCGTGGCAGGAGAAGGATACTGCAAAACCTCCATTCCCACTCCACGGGAAGGATACTGCAAAATCTCCATTCCCACCCCCCTCTGGGGCCAGCCAGAGGTGGTATTTGCCGGTTCTCTGAACTACTCAAAATTTCCGCTACCCGTTCTCCAGAACCTGCTGAATAGCACCCCTGCTTCACAGGCAGTCCGCAAGAATCAAACACATTTGCTGCAGATAGAGAGATTATGATGGTGATTATTTTTTGAAAGGCCAGGAACTTTCTGCAAAAGAGAAGCGAGCCTGATAAGATATTAGAAGCGAACGTGGCAACCGAGTCGATTTAAGGGAGCAGAGGCAGCTTCACGCAGGGGGCTTAAGAGAAAACTCACCAGCCGAGTAAATGCGCACCCTGCCACATCGGGCTGTCAGTGTTGTTGCTCAGAACTTGGTGCGTCGCGCACCACAAAGGCTTTGCTTCTTCCAAAGCAGAGAGGCAGGAGGGAGGGACCCTAACCCTAACCCTAACCATGTAGATTTTAAACAGGCAGAAAACCAAGGGAATTGGCAAGTGACAACTTGTTTGTGTTAAGAGTTTTGGTGGGTGGAAAAACAAGGATGCTCTGGGGCATTTTGACAGTCTAGAGCAGTGATGGCTAACCTTTTTGCCATCGCGTGCCAGGAAGGGGGGGTGGGGTAGGTTCCAAAATTGGTGGTGGTGACTAAAATTGGTTGTAGTATTCCAGGTGTGGTCTTACTAGAGTTTTATAAAGTAGTACTACTACTTCACATGATCTTGATTCTATGCCTTTGTTTATACAACCCGAGATTGTATTAGCTTTTTTGGCAGCTGCCGCACACAGCTGGCTCATATTCAAATGATCGTCCGCTAGAACTCCAAGGTCCCTCTCACAGTTACTGTTTTTGAGCCAGGTCTCGCCTAATCTGTTATATTTACCGTATTTTTCAGAGTAGAAGACGCTCCGGGCTATAAGACACACCTACCTTTTTTGGTGAGGAAAACAAAAAAATGAAATCTGCCTCTGTCTCCCAGCAATTTTGCCTCGTTGCAGCAAACAGCAAACTGCCTGCTTTACTTTCATTTTCATTTTTAGCATAGCTTGATTAGCACAAGAAAAAAAAAATCTTCTCCCAGCAATTTACCTCCTTGCAGAAGCAGCCGAGGCCCGTCCAGCAAAAGGCCATGGGAATCCCTGCAGCCTGAAACAGCTGAGAGTCAGGAGGCCAATCCAATGGACAATCAACTTGTGCTAATAAGGCTGTGCTGAAGCTGAAACGGGCTGTTTCTTCTTGCTGTTTGTTGCAAGGTGGTAAATTGCTGGGAGGCAGATGCCAAAGGGTGGCGGCCAGTGGGTGGATGGGGCTACATTTGGTGTATAAGATGTACCCAAATTTTCACCCCCTTTTAGGGGTGGGAAAGGTGCATCTTATACTCCGAAAAATACGGTATACCTTTGATTTTTCCTGCCTAAATGTTAAACTTTGCTTTTCTCCACATTAAAATTCATTTTGTTGGATAGGGCCCATTGCTCAAGTTTGCCAAGATCTTTTTGGATCCTGAGCTTGTCTTCTGGAGTGTTGGCTATTCCTGCCAGTTTAGTGTTTGTCTCTGCCAGGCTGGTGAGGAGACTGCTGGTATCCTGGTTGATATCCCAAACGTGATCCTTTCTTCTGACGTCTTAGAAAGGAGAATTGGGAGGATATATTTTATTGCAGAAGAAACAGAGAGCGAAGGGAAAGTCACATTATCGGTGATTTTGTTATGGGTGGAGCAGTGGAGGACTGGAAACCATAGCTGACACAATGGAAGAGAAGAAGCAGACTGTTCCCATTTGAACTCACACACCATTTGCCTAGGAAAGAGACACTCACATTTTTGAAGGGATGATTACATCAGCCGACAGGCCCCATTCCGTTTTTTATCTATGGATAAAAAAATTAGAAACTTCACATCTGCCATTGAAATGCCCTGATTTTCATATTCTTCTCAACTTTTGCCTGAAGATCCTGTAATTCGCACCCAGAGCAGCTGAAAATCCTGGTAACTAAAATTTAGGAAGGAAACTTAACCTACCAGGCAGTGTCATCCTACTATAAGAAGTCCTCAAACTTACGACCCTTCGTTTAGTGGCCGTTTGAAGTTACAGCGGGACTGAAAAAAGAAGCAACTTGGAACTGGTCCTCGAAATTGCGATCATCATAGCATCCCCTCGGTCATATGAACAAAATTGGAGCACTTGGCAGCCGACATGCATGTATTATGATTGCCGTGTCTTGGGTCCCATGATCACAGCTTGGTGACTGTTGTGACCGAGGCCCAAGTAGCTATTACCAGTCACAATCAATCCTAAACAAGCACATTTTATTAGAACAGCTGAGAATTAACTTCATTCTCAGCTTAGTCCAAATTAATTCCAAAACAAATTCTTCATAAACAGTCCTTTGGGCTTATCACCAACCTTTGTCTTCTTTGGCACCCTGCCAAAGGCTTTTCTTGGCAAAACTCCACGAAGTTCAGAAGCAAGAGACACCAACAAGAAACAAATGTAGCAATGTTGCTTTCCTACAAAGATCCCAAGAACCGTTGCTGCTCTTTTAAGCCTTCTAGGAGGGGCCAATCATCTCCTGGCCTTACTTCTGAGTTGTCCTTTTTGCTTTAGCTGCTCTTGGCTTCTGGATGCGTGCACTAGGAACAGGTTCCTCCTGTTCCTCTGCCTCTCTGCTGTCCACCTCTGGAGGCTCTGTAGTCCGCGCATCACTCCCAGATAGCCCTGGCCCCATCTCTGCCTCCAACGCAGAGCCCTCATCCGAGCCCTCCCCAGACTCCAGGACTGGCCCATGTTCCTCCCCAGCCTCCTCACTGTCCGACTCCGCTGCCAGCTCCACAGGCTGCTGGCGGACCACAACAGTGACCTTCCCAGACCAGATTCCATCAAGCAGAATCAATGAGGGAAGCCAGATTCGCTTAACGGCTAGATGGTTCCTGTTAACGGCCACAGTTACTCACTGAACAACTGTTGCAAAAAAAATAATAAAAAATAGAACGTGATAACCATCTTGCTTGGCGATGGAACTTCTTTTCCCAGTCGTGGTTTTAAATCAAGGATCGCCTGTTTTATTATTGTGACTCGGTGCGTGACAAGCAAATCCGTTTTCTCTGTTAAAAAGTCTGATCCGGGCTTTAGGATGCAACACCAAGGACAAAACGATTTTTGACTGACAAGCAATTGCTATTCTTGTGGGTCGGTGGCGTTTGGTTTTCATTGTGTTGTCTTGTTCGTTGGTGTGTTTGTTTTCCGCTGCTTTTTTTTTTCCCCCGCTGTGTTATCCGAAAGCGACTCCCGTCTCAAGGATAACGAGAAGAGGGCCGAGATGGATGTCAGCACTTGAGACTCACTCGGCTAAACTCCGATAAAACCCACTTCAGAGGCAGCTGGCATCTAATGAGCTTCAGG
Source organism: Masticophis lateralis (assembly GCA_030761175.1). Taxonomy (NCBI): domain Eukaryota; kingdom Metazoa; phylum Chordata; class Lepidosauria; order Squamata; family Colubridae; genus Masticophis; species Masticophis lateralis. The sequence continues at coordinate 2,426,132 of JAUDYJ010000013.1, read as the reverse complement.
ATGGAGGGTGTCGAGAAGAGGAGCGTTTAAGAGGAGATGATTGCCAGTTTATAGTTTGGATGGGATTTAGGTGGCTCTTAAAGTTATGTGTGACTGTTGCAACATCCTGGAGTTTCGTGATTGCCATTTGCGACCTTCTGACAAGCAGAGTCAAGGCGGGGGAGGGGGAGCAAGATTCACTTAATGACTGTTAAAAATTGCAGGGAAGGCTTTTGCAATGAGGGGGGACTACAGTGAAGAGGCCTGAAAGCTAAAACTGATGAAAAACATCCCGAAAAAGCCACTGGACATTCTTACATTCAGTCAGAACTGAAGGAACTTCTCGGATGAGAAGTGAAACGTCTTCAAGGAAAAACAATGTCCAGATGTCTTTTGAAACAGCACCTTTGGGATAACCATGACCTGAATGACTGAGAAGCTCCATAGATATTTAGCTATGACGGACAGTTGCAGGAACTGGGTAGGTCTAGTTCAACGAAAAGAAGGACTAGGGGAGACACGATAGCAGTCTTCCAATCTCTCAGGGGCTGCCCCAAAGAAGAGGGAGTCAAGCTGTTCTCCAAAGCACCAGAAGGCAGGACAAGAAGCAATGGGTGGAAACTAATCAAGGAGAGAAGCAACCTGGAACTAAGAAGAAATTTGCTGCCAGTGAGAACAATTAATCAGTGGAACGACTTGCCTCCAGGAGTTGTGAATGCTGGATGGATGAGAGGGGGAAAGAGAAAGAGAGAGAGAGAGAGATGGATGGATGGATGGGAAGGAGGGAGGGAGGGAGGGGGGGATAGAGAGAGAAAGGGAGTGGGGAGATGATAGACGATGGATGGATGGATGGACGGACGGACGGACGGATGGATGGATGGATGGATGTTTTATTAAATCCATCACTGGAGGTTTTCAAGAAGAGTTTGAACAACCATTTGTCTGAAATGGTCTAGGGTTTCCTGCCTGAGCAGGGAGTTGGACTAGATAACCTCCAAGATCCCTTCCAGCTCTGTTCTTCTGATTCTCATAACAACTATGGCAAAAGTGCTCCTTAAAATCAGAATAACTCTCTTGAAAACCACCTTTGCCTAGCCATATATGTTCTGCTCCCATTGTGGACATAAATCAAGGACTGGCCGTCTACCTACTTGAACTCCTTTCAAGCAAAGTCCCATCCAAAGATGCTCAGCAATCCAAGACAAGGATGAACACAAGGCCCTTGTAGAAAACTTGCCATTATTCTCCCTGTTTCTCTGGCACTCAGAGACGAACGCTGAGGTTCCTCATATTACCTTGTCACTTTTCGTAGCCCTTTTTCGAGAGCTAACAGGTTGTCTATTTGAGCCTCGGAGATGATTGCTGGAAGAACTGATGCAGCGAGAAAGGCCAGATGTTAAAGATGCTTGAGGGCTGCCGGGTGATTTAGTGCCCTTCGGGTTGTGGCTAATTAACTCTATGTTGTTGCCAGAAGGATCAAAACAAGAAAAAATATAACATTGGACTCTGGAAGCAGCCACCAAGCCTGCCTTTTTCCCTCCGAAAGTTGGATAGGATCGCTTATCCCATCACACATAGGGAAAGGAAGAATAATCAATATGAAGAATTGGTAGAGATGATGACGGGATTTCTCCAATAAATTGGTAGTAAGGATGGAGCTCAGCGGAGACCCGGGACGTGACGGATGCTTCACAGTCTGGGATGCATATGGCCTGATTGGCAATAATACAGTGGCTGAGATGATATCTGGGCATCTTCTACGTTCATGACAGCAGAAGGGAACCTTCAGGTCATGCTCCCAACTTTCAACAGACGGGGAATCTTGGTTCGCTGTCTCACGCCTAGATCTGAGGAGATGTTTCACTTCTGAATCTTTGGGAAGTAACCAAGATGCAACTCTCCAGCCGAATTGAAAACGGAGACCCCTTTTCGTGAAAGATGTGGAACGGAGGAGATCAGATCAAAAGCAACAGGAATGTCACTTGAATGCAATTTATTCCTGGCTGTCATTCACCCATCAGCCTGCTCACGTCAGCTGTTGCTCTACTAAATCTGGAGGGTCCAGCCCAGGGGTGAAATCCAGCAGGTTCTGACAGGTTCTGAAGAACCGGTAGCGGACATTTTGAGCAATTCGGAGAACCGGCAAATTCCACCTCTGGCTGTCCCTAAGTAGGATGGAAGTGGAGATTTCTCAATATCCTTCCCCTGAATGGGGTGGGAATGAGGATTTTGCAGTATCCTTCCCTGCCATACCCATCAAGGCACACCACACCTACCAAGTCACGCCCACAGAACTGGTAGTTTAAAAAAAATTGGATTTCACACTGGTCCAACCTTGGCAACTTGAAGACCTGTGGCTGGGGCATTCTGGAAGTTGAAGTCCACAGGTCTTCAAGTTGCCAAGGTTGGACACCCCTGCTCTAAATGCTGAAATTAACTTTGGGTTTCTTCGCCGCGCAGTCTGGAGAAAGCAGCAGGTCACTGGAGCGAGAAAAGAATTTCAGTTCAGCTCCATATGACTCCCGGCTTCTAAGTATTAGCACAGTAATGAATTTCAGTCCTCACTTGGAGAGAAAAATATCATTGAAGGCTGTCAAATTAATTGATCCTCTCAGCGGTTCCTCGTCTGTTTTCTGCCAGGCAGGGCTTGCTGATCTATTGAATCATTTCCCAAATCAACTTGCAATCCTGGAGGAGAGACTGAAGCCGGTGATGGCTCTTAAAATCAGAAAAATACGGCTCATCTTGATTCAAAGGAGACCTTTTAAGTTGGTTCAACTAAAGGAACTCTTGTGCTGTCTGCCTGATTACTTCTGAGGTCAACATGGGTCATGATAGGTGGATGGATGGATGGATAGATGGATGGATGGATGGATGGATGGATGGATGGATGGATGGATGGATGGATGGACACAGATAGATGATAGATAGATGGATGAATGGATAGATGGATGGACAGACGGATGGATGGATAAATAGATGATAGATGGGTGGGTGGGTGGGTAGATGGATGTATAAAAGATAGATGATGGATGGATGGACAGATGGATGGATGTGGTCTGCCCCATTGTGGTACAAGATATGTGTGATGGAAAAGACAGTAGTGGTGTTGCAATCTCCATTGTGTTTTAGTAGATATTGCAAGCTTCTGAGCCAAAAAGAAAGATGGAATGTAGCAGTTGCTAATAGCATGCAGTTTGACCCTGGATTTGACCTTAGCTGAGCCTCCTGTGGATATCCTCCAGCTTTGTCCAGCTTTGACATGTTTCATCTCCAATATGCTTGACAGTTCACATGTCCTACTGTTGACAAGTACTAAAGGAGGTTGGAGAAAACTTTGCCTCCCCGCTTAAAACAATCTTCTCGGGATGATGGACTGGCTGATGCAACGTTTATAGAATTCCTGGTGTGCCTCAGAGTGCCTTAGGACTATCGCCAGATAATACTCCAAAAGTCCACTGGCTCTTCTCAGGGCTAATCTGGAGAGCACTTATTTCTTTGTGGTCCTCCAGGAGTTGTTAAAATATCTGTCTCAGCATCCCTTTCCTTTCGGCTACATGGAGATGGGAAATTAAAGTTCAGCAGTCATCTGGACAGCTTTGAGTTGGCTGTCCCTGGTCAAGTCCGCCTGCTTTTCTGAAGGCCCAGAACATTGGTGGTGCAGAAAGATGTTATTGCAGAAGACAGACTGCTGGGAAACCAGAATTAGGACATGACACTCCAACGGTCTTTTCCTTAATTACTTGGAGCTCTCCAAGGGGCAAGTGGGGTGGACTTCCTTAACACTCTTACGTTTCCCTTGACCTTTTATTTGAAAAAGGAGGCTAAAACATATGAAGAACGGTTGCAGGAATTCTAGTCTAGTGAAAAGAATGGGATGACATGATAGCAGTCTTCCAATATTTGAGGGGCTGCCCCAGAGAAGAGGGAGGCAAGCTATTCTCCAAAGCACCTGAGGGCAGGACAAGAAGCAACGGATGGAAAGCAATCAAGGAGAGAAGCAACCTAGAACTAAGGAGGGATTTCCTGACAGTGAGAACAATTAGCCAGTGGAACAACTTGCCCCAAGAAATTATGAATGCTCCAACACTGGACATTTTTAAGAAGATGTTGCATAGTCATTTGTCTGAAGTGGTGTAGGGTTTCCTGCCTAAGCAGGGGGTTGGACTAGAAGATCTCCAAGGTCCCTTCCAACTCTGTTCAAGCAGGGACTTCTTCCCTCTCCTTCTTTGTAGACCCACATCCTCTGCTCAACATCGGCAACTTTCCCTGAAAGTGTCAAAACACATATTGCTATTCTTGTTTCCTAATTTATATCGACGTTCTGCCTAAGGGCACGAAGCTGCGATGAAATCAGAACTTTAGAAGAGCAAAGATGACTAAACCTAGTGTGAAGTGCAGATGAGATTTGCTCCCCCAGCCTGAGCTGGGCTTCTTTGAAAACAGTGAGGCTTTGGAGAAGGAAAAAAAAAAACACCAAAAAAACCCAATACAGAATTGCTTCCCTTCCTTGTGGAAAGCTCCCTTATGAGCAGCAAGCCTGATCCACGTGACTCAGGGCTCATCCTTCTGAAGGGAGATGCTGCCATCAGTAGGGTTAACCCTGATCTAGATGGTGGAAACATCTGCTTCCGTTGAACGCCATTTCTTTTGTTCTTCAGCTCCTTCCATTTGTGGAGATTGTTTTTCTGCCACCCTCATTTCCCCTTAGAAGAACGTGTGGGGGGACTCAACTCAATGGATTAATCATTCCCCGCTGATCTACTGTGCCCATTGTGAAGCCGTTGTTATCACCCTTCCTGAGATGCCAGTCTCTCTTGTGTTCCCCTCCTGACTCCCATAACCCTGGTTTAGCTTCACCCCCACGGTCTCTTTCAAAGAGATGAGAACAAGAGATGAAAACAAGGGAGCTGATTTGAAGCAGGCATCCGGTGGAACTCGAGGTCTCCACCAGCCCACCTGCATTGTGAATCATGAAGCAAAATACTTTCAGCTGAGAACTTCATCCTTATATACTTTTGTCTAGGTGTGATTATGCAAGCTAAGGAAAAGGGTGAGGAGAAAGCTAATGTTGGCGGGGAGATCATCAGGAGAAATGTAAGGTCTGTTATTGGTGGCTTCCTACTCAGATGGTCTTCCAAACGGCAGGTATTTCAGCATCTGTGCCACATTCTGATCCTCTGACCATCAACCTAGTCCAGGGGTCTGCAACCTTAAACACTCAAAGAGCCATTTGGATCCGTTTCCCACAGAAAAGAAAACACCGGGAGCCTCAAAACCCTTCCCTGTGCCTGACTATTTTTTGAGAGGCCACAAAACAAGCATATGTAGTTGAATTAAACGTTCTGTTTTCTTCTGAAATGTTTCTTTTCTTGGATCTATCCATGGTTGGCCTATGGAGGTTGAAAAGCTCAATAAATCATGTGCCAGCAGGTGTCGCACACTGGCAATTGTGACGCATATTTTGAGTGATGGGGAGCTGCTCCAGAGCCACAGGTTGCTGACCCCTGACCTAGAGGCATAAAAGCATCTTATGTCATGAAGAGAGGGATACCCTGGATCTCTTCTCTCAGAACAGGGGTGGGGAACCTCTGGCCGTTCAGATGAAGCTGCTGTTCTGACATAGGCTTCCTGAGAAAGCATAAATCACAATCTTAGTCCCAAAAAACCTCTTTTATTGAGACAGCTGTGAATTATGGTCATTCACAACCTGTAGGGATTCACAAACAGTCTGTGAAGATTCTGACAGATGTCTGCTCGAGTTGACACAGTCTTTCAGGGCAATGTTGATAAGCACCCACCTTTATCTCCCTTGAAATGCTGCCAGGGACCTAATTGCCAATTAGTTTTGCAAGGCCAAACGGAGCATAGAGTCAAACGGACTTCTCAGAGCTTGAATTGACTCTATGAACTAATTGCTTCCTGCAAAGGCTGAAGTCTGTTTGCTCCTCTTTTATGCATTATAGGAGGGTCCAATCAACGCCAAGCCTTACTCCCAGGTCACCCTTTTTTTTCTTAATTTTTCTTGACTTCTGGCAGCTCTGCGCATGCGCATACTGGGAACAGGCTCACACTGTTCTTCTGCCTCGCTGATGTCAGATTCCAGAGGCTCCGGAGGCAGCACATAACTACAAGAAGGCCCTGGCCCCCTCACTGCCTTCGATGCAGAGCCCTTGTCCGAGCCTTTCCCAGAATCCAGAACTGGCCCATGTTCCTCCCCAACCTCCTCCCTGTCCAGCTCTGCTGGACGTCGACAGGTCACAATAGCTGCACCACAATTCCAGTATCTCTAAATCAACTTGGTTGGCGATTAATATTTCTGGGAATTGTAGTTCGATGGTAGTCAGAAGAGTCAGGTAGCTTTCATTGCTACTTCCATCTCATTCTTAACCTGAAAAAGTTGCTTTCGTGGCACTGTCATGTAGAAATTGAGGTGTGGCTTTCCACCAAGATCTTAACCTGCTTCATCTTCTTTTGGTTTTCAAGCGGTCTCCCCTCCCCATCCTTAGAGTCCTCAGGACCAAAGAGAATGCTGGTTTTTGAAATGATAACCTAGGTTGCTTAGAACTTCGCATTGGTCTTTTCCGATCCCAAACACTGTCGTCCCCCCCCCCTTTTTTTTTTTTTAATTCAATTTCCTTTCCAGCTTCCAACCCAACTCTGAGGGAAAAAATAGCTTTTTCCTTCGCTGGAAGTCATTTCTAATTGTCCGTCCCCTTTTCATGGTAAGCTCACCTTATATATCAAGCTGGCAACACAAGGTCAGAGTTCTTGGCAAGAAGCAATTATTATTATATGTATGTATGTATGTATGTATGTATGTATGTATGTATGTATAAAAACAACACCAGCCAGCCACTCTCATTGCACAAAAGAAATATTGTAGACAAGAAGTCATACAAGGTGCGGGAGGCTTAATGTAGGAAACACGTCTTCCTTTGATGGATGGAAAGCAAAGAATCCTTGAATTGTTGAACCGTCCTGGGGCAGGAGGTATGTGTCTCATGGTGTCACTCAAGACATCAAAACCTGGCAGTTGCTAAGATTTAAAAACTACCCAATGTGCTGAGCCATCTCCCAAAACTGCTACCAGCCCCAGGTCCCCACGATCCAATATTCCTTCTTTCCCATTTTTTAATTTTTCTTACCACAACTTGCCTTTCATTAGAAATGATTGACTTCTTCCTGGGGACCTGATATTTGGAGGAAGCTGATTAAAGAGTTGAGTTTCGGGGAGGGGGGGGGCTTTGATCACAGTGTTCCCCCCCCATTCAGAGCTAGAGGTTTAGAGTAATCATACAACTCTTCAGAACCCAGCTGTTTGAAATTTCAGGAGAAGAAAGCTTCATTTTGTGATGTCTTCTTCTCCTTGTCCTTCTACTGTCTCGGTTCTTCACCACTTGGGAAGGTGATCAGAAGATGCTTCTGGAAATCGGGAACTTTGTGACTGTTTCAGGAATTCTTACATACCTGGGACATTTTTTTCTGCCTATTTCACAAAAACCAACTTAGCTAGCTATAACTAAGCTAGTCACGAGCCGCGGTGGCGCAGTGGTTAGAGTGCAGTACTGCAGGCTATTTCTGCTGACTGCCTGCTACCTGCAATTTGGCAGTTCAAATCTTACCAGGCTCAAGGTTGACTCAGCCTTCCATCCTTCCGAGGTGGGTAAAATGAAGATCCAGATTGTTGGGGGGCAATTGCTGACTCTGTAAACTGCTTAGAGAGGGCTGTAAAGCACTGTGAAGCAATATATAAATCTAAGGGCTAAGTGGGAAGGAAGGAAGGAAGGAAGGAAGGAAGGAAGGAAGGAAGGAAGGAAGGAAGGAAGGAAGGGCCATGGTGGCACAGTGGTTAGAATGAAGTACTGCAGGCTACTTCTGCTGACTGCAGGCTCCCTGCAATTTGACAGTTCGAATCTCACCAGGCTCAAGGTTGACTCCGCCTTCCACCCTTCCGAGATGGGTAAAATGAGGACCCAGATTGTTGGGGGCAAGAGGCTGACTCTGTAAACCGCTTAGAGAGGGCTGGAAAGCACTGTGCAGCGGTATATAAGTCTAAGTGCTATTGCTATAGGTTTCTGACATGTCTTCATATTTCAGCCCAAAATGAGATGCGTTTATCCTATGGATCACTCTCTGGCATGTTCTCTGGTTGACCAGCTGTGGACTCCTCCTCGTTTATTCTGGCTCTGTTTCATGTCAGCAGCCTTGAGTCTTGAGAAGCAGCTCAGTGTCAAAACAATGTCATAAATCAATAAATCAACCAACAGTGTCCCAAATAATTGAAACGCCCAGCAGGGAGAAATGGTCAGTTCTGGTGTTTGGAAGCACAGTGCACACTTTGCGTGCTGGACAAGACTCGATCAAAAGAGGGGATGTATCTATCCACCAACTCATAACCAGAAGAAACAAGGAACATCAACAAGAAAAATAGAATTTGGAGCCATTGGGATCTAAGCACGCAGATGTCCTTTCTGCAGCTGGAATTATTTTGACCACATCTGGATTTCTCTCTCTCTCTCTCTCTCTCTCAGTATTTAGTATCTTTTTGTTCCTCTTCTTTGCCTTCTAACTCCCCCAATTTTAGAGGAGAAAGGGGCTGTTGTTTAAAGAAGGGACCCCCTTGTGTCCTTCTTAGAACCAGAGAGAAAACCGTTCACCTCCCTTTTTCCAAAAAAAAAAACCCCTTCCCACCCCGTCCTCCCTTCTTTTCCCCAGCCTTTCATTTTCTACATCAAGATTCCAGCAGGGGTTTGTCTAAAGAAGCAGTCTTGTGTTTCGAAAGACGACTGTTGTGCATGGACAGCGAGCTTGCTGACATTTAGAAAAATCTCAGAATCTTAAGCAAGAGGGGAGAAGGGGGGGGAAAAAAACCAAAACCCCAACGGATTTTCCAGCAAAAAGGTCAAGGCTTGAGGGGGGCGGATGTAAAACGAAGAGAAAGAAAAATATTGCTTTAACATCGGTTTCTTCGCGGTCTGCAACAGGATCTGAGCCGGGTTGAACTGGGGGATTTAGAAAAGAAGAGACCAAACTCGGAAATAGAGCTGGACAGCGGGGTGAGCAAAGTGTTTGCCATGCGAGAATGAAATTTTTCAAAGGTTGCCCTTCCAAAAAAGAGAGAGCGGATGTGTAAAAAAAAAAATTAGCAAGACATGATTTAACCCTGTGAATTTGCCCCTGGGCCTGTGAACGTCTTAAGTGCTGCTGTGATCTGAACTGGCAATGCTTATTTGGCTTGCCGGGGGTGGGGGGGGTCAGGGGGTGGTAAGGAAAGAAGCTTGCCTTTTCGAGGTCTTTTCATGTCACTTCGGGATTCTCCAGCAACCTCTGGGCATGACCTTCTGGAGGTGTTGGAGAAGATCCTTCCCAGATGATGTGACGCATCTTTTGTTGCAAAGTGCATGAAAACGTGCATGAGCCGTTAAAACAGCTTTGGGGTATTTAAGGCAGAAGCAGAAGAAGCCTCAAACCCAGGGCAATTTTTTTTTTTTTTTAGAAAAACAGTATCCTTCCCCTGCCACGCCCACCAAGCCACGCCCACAGAACCGGTAGTAAAAAAATTTGGATTTCACCACTGGTACCAAGCATGAGAGCCAACGCAGCTTTTATGACAAGGTTATGATACAAGAATAGAATCTTGCAAGCGATACGATGACCACGGAGGTCCTCTCCTTCCGCTGGCCTCCTTTTCAGTGAGAAGCTGGCCCAGAGTGACCAGCAACCAAGCTCAGGGTGACCAATTCAGTTAGCCCTATCAGTTTCATCCCACTCCATCTTGCTTCGGCCCATAGAATCGATGTAGAAGATATTACAACCAGATCAGCACGAAGAAAAACAAATGAACTTGCAAGGAAGACACCGCACCTGGCAGGGCAGATGACTATATAAATATACTAGCACACCCACCCTTGCCCTGATGATGCTACCTAGCTTGGTCATGAAACGTCTGTCAGTACAAGTAGCAAGAACCTAACAGGCTGAGGATGACTACTTAAAACAGGGTCAGGCTCGGAGCTGAGTTGCAAGCGCATCTCCGCGGTGTTCAAATATTCATCCTTGCGTTTACATCCTTCGTATAGGGCGGCGTGTGTCTCAACCTCCACCACTTTAAGATATGTGGACTTCAACTCCCAGAATTCCCCAGCCGGCTTTTATATTTAAAGCCCTGAATAATTTACCAGTTTCTAGTGTTAAAAGGAAGATGGATGAGGCACTCCTCTCCCCAAGGAGGCTGAATCTTGTCTTAAGCAGGAAGGCAGTTGTGCTAAAGGCTTCTCCGAAGGATGCCAAGAGTCGGCCTTGTAAAATCTGGAAGTCCACCTTGTCGCAGGCGAGGTGGGCAGGCAGCCAATTGTGCATTTATTGCCGATGTGTTAGGGAAAAAAACCACTCTCTAGAAGCGCTGGCGGGATTAGAAATAGGTTTTGCGTTGGAGGAGGAGAAGGCAAATCAACAGGAAAGAATCTATTGCATCTAAAAGCTTTAAGTTTGATTCTTATTCATTCATTTTTATTCATTCATTCATTCATTCATTCATTCATTCATTCGACAGAGTTGGAAGAGACCTTGAGCAGTACCCACTACTCAAGTAAGAGACCCTATACCATTCGATCAAATGGTTGTCTGGTCTCTCCTTTAAAAACAGAGCTTTGGTGGCGCAGCAGACTAAAGTGCTGTTAAGTAGCACCAGCTGCCTGCAATCTCACCAGGCTCAAGGTTGACTCAGCCTTCCATCCTTCCAAAGTAGGTAAAATGAGGACCCGGATTATGGGAGCAATAAACTGACTTTGTATAAAAAAGAACACCGCTTAGGGGGCCCCCAAAAGCCCTACTAAGCAGGTATATACAAAAGTATGAAAGCTATTGCTTAATGCATTGTAAGCCGCCCTGAGTCTCTGGAGAAGGGCGGCATGTATAAATCGAACAGATAGATAGATAGATAGATAGATAGATAGATGATAGATAGATAGATAGATAGATAGATAGATAGATAGATAGATAGATAGACAGACAGACAGACAGACAGACAGACAGACAGACAGACAGACAGACAGACAGACAGATGGATCGCTCCAGGAATGGAGCACCCACAATCACAGAATAACAATGGAGAAACAGAATATTATTTAATTTGGGATGTATGGTACAATTGGTTAGACGATAGATGCAAAGATTAGAAAATTAATGATGAAAGGCAATCAACGAACCAGAAATAAGTACAAAGTAGAATGATAGATAGAAGAATATTTACTGTAAGCAATATTAGGACAAGATGGTACAAAGGTGAAAAGTAAAATGCTTAGAATGATAAATCTAGCTTTGCTGGCTGAGGAATTCTGGGAGTTGAAGTTCACAAGTCTTAAAGTTGCCAAGTTTGGAGACCCCTGATTTAAATGGTTGCAACTAGGAGGTATAATAGTATGTATATTGTAAAAAATTGCTGATACAACCAGTATATCGCTGTTGCAAAGTTGAAACCGTGATGCAAAACGAAGAAAAATGTGCAATAAAAATAGTTTAAAAAATAATAACAACAGAATAACAGCGTTGGATAGGACCTTGGAAGTCTTCCAGCCCAAAACTCCTGCTCAAGCAGATCCTATATCATTCCAGATTGGTTGTCCAGTTTCTTCTTTCAAACCTCCACAACCTCTGAAGGGAAATCATTCCATTGCTTAATTGTTCTCACTGTCAGGAAATTTCTCATTTCTAAGTTGGTTCGTTCAATTTCTATAGCCACCCATCTCAAACATTGACTCTGGACAGATCAGAATTTTTAGCCAACAGATTGAGAAGTACCAAGCTTGGAAGATGTGTAGGATGTCTACAAACCAAGAATGTACCACCTCCCACAAACCTTCCAAAAGTTTTAATTTAAATATCCACTAATTAAACCTGTATTCGATGCATTTTCTTCCATTCCAATTAATTCACAATTAAATCCAGTTATGGCAAATATACGCTCGGCCATCCCTCCACTGTCCAGGCAGATGTTTTTTTTTTTATTTATTACCTATTGATTTCTAACCTGCCTTTTTTGTTGTTTACAAATAACTCAAGGTGATTGAGTTATAAATGAAGTGTAACTTGATGCCGTAATTGAATTACACAACTATATAATTATAGATATAAAACTATATAATTACAATATATATATTATGATATATGAGATCTATAATTACATAACTATATAATTGTACTACATAATTATGAAGTTGTAGAACTTTATAAGAGGGGCGTGGATGGCTCCGTGGTTAAAGACACTGAGCTTGTCAGCTGGAAAGTCGACAGATGGGTTTGAAACCTGAGCTCCACGCAATGGAGTGAGCTTCCATTCCTGGCTCCAGCTCCTGCCCACCTAGTGGTTCAAAAGCATGCAAATGCGAGTAGATAAATAGGTACCACTTTGGTGGGAAGGTAACTGCGTTTCATGTGCCTTGGCATTTAGCCATCCTGGCCACATGCCCACAAAAGTATCTTTGGACAATGCTGGCGCTCTCAGCCAAGAAACAGAGATGAGCACCGCGGCCTAGAATCAAACAGAATGGGACCAAGGAAACCCTTACTTTTACCTTTAGAACTATATAATCACAGTGTCAGACCTGGAAGCCATCTTTTACAATTGGGCCTTCAGGCCTGCCACATTTTCTACTGTGGGAAAATGGGAGGGGGGATTGTATAGAGTATGGGTGATACATAGTCAAAATAACGTTCTTTTCTCAGAGAGTCAAGGTCATAGTGCCCTGCAGCTGCAATGAGGTGACAGGGAGGCATCTCCAGTGTTGGATGGTGCCCGATTGGACCGTGAGATGGACATGTGGGTTCTGGGCAGGGACTTGAACTTTCTTTTGGGTGGGGAAAACCTGGAAGCTTTCAGATTCGGGTTTTCCCAGGTGTTCCAGTATGACATCTCTAATAAAATGGAACTCTGAGGAAACTCAGGCCTCAGAATCTTCTTTCTTTGGGGGTGTTACTTGGAACCCTGCCACAAAGTATATAAGTGTATCATTTGAACTATATATTGAATGACATTATAAATAATTCCAATAACAAAGTTGTCCCCTTCGGCTGAGGCTGGGCTTCAGGACAGACCTCTCATTTTCCCAGGATGCTTTTGATGTTGGAAGACTCTCTGTGTTTCCGTCGGAAGAGATGTCTTCCCTGATTAGAAGAATTGTCCTCTGTCATGTCTTGGGGTTGGAGCGGGGTTGATTAGGAACCTTAATGGAAGGGAGGTCTCCAACTATGGAATAGGAGAACTCGTCGCAGCCAATTTGCCACACGGCCAACTTGCCCTGGCCAATTCACCACGGCTAACTCGGTACGGGATGCTGCAGGACAATTCGATTTAATTCTTTAAAATAATGATTTTAATTGTTGTCATTCACCTTTCATTTTGTCCCTCCTTTGGTATCCTTCCTTTAATGATTCTATTCCACTGTTTCTTTGATATTAGTGTAACTCTTGTCCAGTGGTGGAATTCAAATTTTTTTACTACCGGTTCTGTGGGTGTGGCTTGGTGGGTGTGGCAGGGGAAGGATATTGCAAAAGATCCATTCCCACCCCACTCTGTGGCTAGCCAGAGATGATATTTGCTGGTTCTCCGAACTACTCAAAATTTCCACTACAGGTTCTCCAGAACCTGTCAGAACCAGCTGAATAGCACCCCTGCTCTTGCCCGCAGAGAGTTGGCCATGGCGAGTTGTCGTAGACCCTTCCAGTTGGATTATGAGATCTCCCCAAATGAGAGAAAACCAGGAAGAAGAATGGCGAGGAGGAGGAGGAGGAGGAAGAAGAGGAGAAGGCCCTTGATGGATTAAGACAATCCATCTTTTCTGGGCCAGGGGAAAGGATGTTTGTACATCGCTTCACCCCCATGGGAATCTGTGTTCTTGATCGATCGCTTTCTGCAGCGATCTGTTCTCCTGCCCCTCTTCGCTCAACGGCTCCTTTCAAGTTAGTTTTCAAAACGTTTTCCGCATTCTTCCATCGCCGGGTAATTCATTATTCATCTGAGGCTGGTGCGTGGGGTATTATTGTTCAGAGACTGTGGAGATGCAGAAGCTTAATAATGGCCCAATTAAATTGTGTGTTGAACACCTGCCCAGCAGTAGATAAAATTACCTTGATTGGAATCGGATAGCAACAGCAAACATGCTACAACATAAATATGGTTTGGGGGGGGGGGGAGGGAATGGCCTCAGTGGGTAAATAATGGTTTTCCTTTCCTTTCTCCTTTCTTCTCTCTGTTTTTTGTTTTGCTTTGTTTTGTTTTTTCCTGCGTAGACTTCCAGATCTTCTGGGGCAAAGATGCAGCTGCTGGAAACCGAATTTTCGCAGACGGTCCGTGAGCTGATAGACCTTCACCTCCTGCAACAGGATAGCATCCCCGCCTTCCTCAGTGCGGTCACCCTCGAACTCTTCAGTCGCCAGACCGTGGCTTAGCCGCCTCAGCTGGGCAGGGTCATCCTTGCATCGGTTGCTCGTGGCTCACGGATGGAGATGGCTCCCAGGGCTTCCGCTGAGGCGCCAATCCGTTGAGAGGGACCGGGCCTCTTTTCTCTTTTTAGTTGCTACCTGGATATGTCAGGGCCTTGTAGTGATCTTTCAACTTTTTTCCTATTTTCTGAAGAAGTAACCTAATCTTCCTCCCTCCCTCCTAACCCTTCTTCTGCCACTCCCTCCTTCTTTCTTTCTTTCTTTCTTTCTTTCTTTCTTTCTTTCTTTCTTTCTTTCTTTCTTTCTTTCTTTTTTCTTTTTTCTTTCTTTCTCTCCCTCCTTCCTTTCTATCTGTTCTTCCCTCTCTCCCTTCCACCTAATCCTTCTTCTCCCACTTTCTCCTTCCTTCCTTCTTTCTTCCTCTCTTCCTTCTATCTGTCCTTCCCACCCTTCCTTCCTTCTTCTCTCTGTCCCTTCTAACCCTTTCTTCTACCACTTCCTTCCTACCGCCTTTCCTCCCTCTCTTCCTTTCCTCCTTCCTTCCATCTGTCCTTTCTACCCTTACGCACTCACTCACTCCCTTCCTCCCTCCCCAGAAATTTGTCCTTGTTGCCCTGGTGTTGAAGATCATGAGCAACAAGGTGTTGACGACAAGAAAAAGAAGAGGAGAACCTGCTGAAGAATTCTAGATGATCCAAAGCAGATCAGACTTTCTGGCTCCCAATCATTTATCGATAGAAAAATGTTTGCAATGCCCCTTTTAAAATCATCAACGTTGTAGCTTAAAAATCACACTTTTGAAAAAAACGTTTTTTAAACTCTTCTTTCCTCTGTATACTAAGGAAGTTGTAGCCTGTTGTAGACCATGCTTTGGTGAAACCTGTCCCATTAGCAGAGCATTTACCATATCTTGAGATCTCCCAAGTGTGTTATGGCTCCCTAGGAATGCTAGAGTGTGTCCATTGAAAAAAAATGAAACAAGACCATGAGTGAATGACAGGAATCCAGATGGAAAAACCAGATCATTGTCGAAGGATCCATGAGGCCACAAAGGACAACCATTGTCACTCTAGACTAGACCCTTCAAGGCCAACCAAGCACTTGTACATGAATAGTAAAACTTCTGGAATGACTATAGTCAACAAATCCTCCCCATCTGGTTTTGTTGTTCTCCTCTGGCTTTCCTGATGAATGTGGCCGATTCCAGAAACTGTAATCTAACGTTTCAATTGCAGCTTGGTTCTTTTAATTCATTAATCATGGTGGTTTTATTATTCTGTTTTCCCCCTGCATGTAAATGTCTTGCTGTTGGTTGAACTTCAAGGTGCCCTAAAAAGCTTTAAATAAGTCAACGGATAATTATGAAATGATGAACCTCTTGCCTTCAGGGCAGCTTTGTTGGCAAAACTTGGAAACTTATTCTAGATTGTTTTTAGAGCTGTCTAAAACTGTTTTAGAGATGGTTGGCTTATTACTAGCCCAGATCAAGGCAGTACTTGCTTTCCATCTGATGGTTGAAGAAACTCAACGTTTGGGTCTCTAACGTTCTTGCTTAACACCGTAATATTTTAAAACCAGTTTTCTCTTCCTAAAGTTATTGGGTTTTTTTTCCAATTTGAATACACACACACACACACACACACACACACACACACACACATATATATATATAAAAATAACAAGATGGTAGGAGAAAGAGAGAGAGAGAGAGAAAATCAAATCAGTTGCCCATAATGTCAGATACAATGGAGAGAGCCAGGCTGAGAAACTGTCCCAGGATAATATTTTTATTCCTTTCTCTCCAACTTTCCTGTGTGGATTTAATAAACCCGCTCATCTAGTTATGTCAATCTGTTCTGTTCCCGCTGTTGAAATAAGATATTTTAGCATTCTGAAGAGTGGCAAATGTAATGCCTCAGGTTAACCCTGAGCTGGTTCTTATATTGGAGGCACAAGGAAGACTGTTTTCTACCATTCCATCCAGATACTGTTATTCTGTGAGGCCCTCTCATTGGATCACAACCAGAGATGAGATGCTGCCAGTTTGAACCAATTCAAGCGAACCGGTAGTTCCGACCAGTGCACGCTCACATTTTTGGTTCTCGGCGAACCAGTTTTACACGCCCACCTCAGATCACAACTGCTAACTGGTGAATCAAGAATGCTGTGGTCAACCAGACAATACAGAAGAACAGAGTTAGACCCTTGGAGATCTTCTAGTCCAAGAGACTCCCAACTTGGCAAGTTTAAGACTTGGGGACTTCAATTCCCATCATTGAAGACTTCTGGAATTCAACTCCCAGGCCGGCTAGGGAATCCTGGCAGCTGAAGTCCACAGGTCTTAAACTTGCCAAGTTGGGAGATCAACCCTCTGCTGAAGGACTATGACACTGGGAAGTCTTAAGTCTTGGGTTACAAGTGCATCCTTCCTTCCTTTCTTTCTTTCTTTCCATCTCTCTCTCTCTCTCTCTCTCTCTCTCTCTTTCTTTCTTTCTTTTTTCTCCCCAGATCCGATGTGGTGCCCTGTAAATGGTTCTCAATCATTAAACTCAATGAGAAAAAGAACCAGCCTGTTCAGTTAATCTTCACTTAAACAGCTCCAGAACCTGATTCCAGAACTTCAGCATAAAAAAGTTGGTTTTCTAGATCCTTCGTGTCAATTTCCAAATTAAAGATTCCCCAATTTTTTTTTAGGGGTGTAAAATTGAGAAATCGGGCAGCTGTCCAATTAGGGTAACGTAGTATATAATGGGTCAACAAAGAGGTTGTTGCAAATGGAGACCTTTTACTCTACTGATATGGAACCAGCTACCCGTGTCCCCGAAAATAAGACCCAGTTTTATAATTTTTTGAACCCTAAAATAAGAGCTTGGCCTTATTTTCCGGGAGGTCTTATTATTTTGGGGCGCATGGAGGAAACCAGAAGGAATGGCAGGGACTGGCTGCGCATGCGTTTAAATATTTTTGGGGAGGGCTTATTTTCAATGGGGCTTATTTTAGCGCATGTGATCAAAAGCCCGAATGGGCTTATTATCAGGGGATGTCTTATTTTCGGAGAAACAGAGTAGCATGTTCAGAAGAATCAAACATTCCAGATTGCAGGTACTCAAGAGTCAAATGATTGATTGCTCTTAATTGGCTTAACCAAGTTCAAATCTCAAATAAACCCTAGCTATGAGGAAGGAGGAAAACATGCCTTCTTCCTGTCCAGGAAATTAAACCGTGCTTAATTTCTAATTTCAGACAGACCCAAACAGCACCCTTTGGCTCTTGTATTGGTATTAAGCTTAATGAGTGATTTTTTTTTTTTTTGGTCCTTTTTGTTTGTCTTCTCTTCCTGTATAACAGTACAATTTACTTAATTATCTGATAGATTCTTTTCTCTTTCTCTTTTTTTTAATGGAATTTAAAATGGAAACTAAATTTTGCATCTCAGTTTACAGCCTGCTAACTAGACTCCAACAGCCAAGCTGGGTCTGGATCTTTGAGAAAGTAAAGTTTTGCATATTCATAAGCTTAATAGGGTTCAGAGGTATATTTGCAACATATGAAAAGAATTAATTAAATCTCATTTGCATAAGGAGTGTTGCTTAACTGCTGGGAACCTATTAATGCCGGCAACGTCAAGAGACAGAGATTGTCAAAAAAAAAAAATTTCGTAATAATCAAGAAAGCAGAAATTGCCAGTAAGATGGGTATTTTATAATTGCTTCTGAAAGCTTTGGGAAACTAAATTGCAAAAAAGTGGTTTTCTAAATGTATATTGTTACGTTTCACTAGCTCGACCAAAAAAACCCCAACCCCGAGATTATATGCTTAAAAACGAATATTTGTAAATGTTTGCTCTGGAGATTGCCCTCCAAACAGCCAGTTCTAATCTGGAAAGAATAAAATAAATAATGACATCATAAAATGACACTACAATCAAGAGAAAAAAAAACACAGAAACGTAGGCCGATATTTTGCAGATTAAATTTAACGATGCTGTTCCAGATTGGCATTTTTGGAGACCTAAAGAGTCATGGTGAACTTTAGATAGTTCTTGTATTTTTATGAGTGTTGAACTTAACAGAAACGTTAACCAAAGTTGGGTGTTTTAGGAGATGAAAACAGGTGGTGAAAACATGACAACGTGATCGAAGCCCATCGTTTTATAGGACCGCTGTACATTAGAAAGGGGTGGAGCTTCAAGGAGATGGCCGCCATCTTTATCTTTTTAAGACTCTTCCATGGATGACCTGGGCCATCTGAAGAGCAGTTGAGAAATGTATCTGAACAGCAGGATATTGCCTTAAAATGAAGAGATTTCTACAAAAGAAATTGAGAAGAACAATCAAGAGGAACCAACGTTCTCTTGGACCTTCTTCAAAACTAGAAGGCTCCATTCTTGGATAGAACTAATGTTTTATGTATAAAATAAATAAACAGGGTCCAAAAATCAAGGCAGGCAGCTACCCTTGCTTCAGAGTCAAAGGGAAAATACATAAAATGCACGCACATACCGTATCTGGGAAGTTGATGCCAGAGAATTAAACTTCATTGGTTGCAGAAATGTGAGGGCTTCTTAACTTTGATCTACAACATCGATTCTTCCCCACCAACGTATAAATCTTCTCTCTTCAAAGTTGGGGGTTTTGTATACAGGTAGCCCTCGATTTACAGCCACAACTGAGCACAAAATTTATGCTACTGATTGGGGACAGTTGTTCAGCGGCGGGTTTTGCACCTCTCTTGCCACCGTTGTTAAGTTAGTCACACGGTTGTTAAGTGAATCCGGCTTCCCCATTGGCTTTGCTTGTCAGGAGATTCACCAAAGGGGATCAAGTGATCCCCAGACGTCTTGCCCGTCATAAATACAAATCCGTTGCCAAGCCTCTGAATTTTGATTTCATGACCACAGGCGTGCTGTGATGGGTCATACGGGTGAAAAAAACAGGCATGATTCTCTTTTTTTCAGTACTGTTGTAACATTGAATGGTCACTAAATGAATGGTTGTATGTCAATTACTGCCTGTGATCTCTCTCTCTTTTCTATTTTTAAACCCACCCGACAAACAGACTTACTCTGTTTTTCTGAAAATAAGTCCTGACGTGATTTTTCAGGGTGCTCATAATGTAAGCCCTACCCCCCCCAAAAAATAAGCCCCAGTTAAGATTGCCAGCCAGATGGATGCATTTAGTACCGTATTTACCCCACCCCACCCCAAATAAGACCAAACCAGAAAATAAGTCCTAATGCGTCTTTTTGGAGCAAATATTAAGATAAGGCCACTGGTGGGTTCCTCCCAGTTCGGCCGGGTTCTGCTGAGCCGGTAGCAGTGAGGATATGACATCACCAAACCGGTTCTACCCCACCCACACACTCACCCTGTGTTATTCTTACTTTTTATTTGGCCCCACCCCCAATCTATTGCTGCCTCCTGAGTCCCAGCTGATGGGCTATAAGGAAAAGAACTGTTTAAACTCTTGCCGTGGGGCTTCAAAGGGCCGCCCGACAGCTGATCAGTGGTAAAAGGCAGTTTGGTGGTAGACCGGTGCCTCCAAAAACAAATGGGTAGACAGGTGCCTCCAAAAATAAATGGGTAGACCAGTGCCTGCAAAAATGAATGGGTAGACTGGTACAGCTCTGCAAGCAGTTAATAGCCTGGTAGACCAGTACCTCTGCTAGATCCTAAAGAATTGTCATATGACCATCAAGTCACACCCACAAAATAAGCCACCCCCACAGAACCGGTAGTAAAAAAAATTTAGAACCCACCCCTGGATAAGACCCAGTTTTATTTTCAGGAAAACACGATAGTTTCTTATTTACACGCATGGCCTCCTTAAACTTCAATCCAACGTGGGGCATGAAATGAGTAAACAAAAGGACTCTTGGGAACGCTCAGCTCCTAAAAGTCCATTTCTGCTGCAGCATTGATGAAATCGCTTGTTCATCAAACGTGAGAAGTGGCTTAGTTTATTTTTTTTTTCCAGCAACACAAATTAAAACACACACACACACGTACAACTACCTCTCCATTTTTATTGGGCTTTGAATAACTGCCCAGCACCTCCTGGCTTTAAATAGTTGCCAAACTGGAGAAAGGGAACATTTCTCCAATCAATCTGGAGGACTGAACAGCTGAGTCATTGGGGCCATCCATCACCAGGAACATAAATATTGCTTGGCCGGGAAAGACACACAGTGGAGGAGGAGGTCCGCTTCTACCCACAATCCTTTGTGAGAGTCCCTCGCCTGTCTTCCTGACTCCCTCCCTCCAGGAGAGACCCTTCTCAAATCAAAGTTCAACGCTTGGGGAAGTAAGTTCCTTTGGGCCGTGGTGGGCCGTGCACTTCGTTTTTCTTACTCCCTGTTGCTGTTGCAAGCATTCATCACTCCTAGGTTGGTAGAACCAGGCGAGGAAATGACTTCGGTGAAAATTGAGCTGGAATTAAAGAGCTGTCGCCGAAAGAATTGTAGGAACGATCGCTCTGAGATATGTTGAGGAGCCATTGATTAGATGTTCTGAGTCTCAAGACGGCCAACTGCCATAGATTTAGTGGGCCAATGGGCCCCGTAGATTTAATGTTCGTGGCCTCAGCTATTGGATCCATGTGAACCATAAAGGTTTTATTGGAGACCATAAAAGGGGCATATCTGTGGGGCCGGGCTGAGACTGGTGGTGGGAATTGCTTTATGAGTTTGAAGCTGAGAATGGTAGGGCTTTGCTGTCAGGTCTCAGGTCTTTTACCATCTGGAGAGACATCACAATGTTACTAAAGAGATAGAATAACAGAGTTGGAAGAGACCTTGGAGGTCTTCTAATCCAACCCCCTGCTTAGGCAGGAAACCCTACACCACTTTGGACAAATGGTTATCCAACATCTTCTTAAAAACGTCCAGTGTTGGAGCATTCACAACTTCTGGAGGCAAGTTGTTCACTGATTAATTGTTCTCACCGTCAGGAAATTTCTCCTTAGTTCTAAATTGCTTCTCTCCTTGATTAGTTTCCACCCATTGCTTCTTGTCCTGCCCTCAGGTGCTTTGGAGAATAGCTTGACTCCCTCTTCTTTGGGGCAGCCCCTGAGATATTGGAAGACTGCCATCATATCACTCATAGTCCTTCTTTTCATTCAACTAGCCATACCCAGTTCCTGCAACCGTTCTTCCTATGTTTTAGCCTCCAGCTCCCTAGTCCTCTCTGTTGCTCTTCTCTGCACTCTTTCTAGAGTCTCAACGTCTTTTTTACATTGTGGCGACCAAAATTGGATGCAGGATTCCAAGTGTGACCTTACCAAGGCCTTATAAAGTGGTGAAAGTCAAGGTGATCCTTGACTTTCAACCACACATTTAGTGACGTTCAAAGCCACAATGGTATTGGAAAAAAATGACCAGTTTTCAGACTTAAAACCGCTGCACCATCCCCTATGACCACATGATCAAAATTCCAATGCTTAGCAACAGATTCATATTTATGACGGCTACATGTGATCCCCTTTTGCGACAAAGTCCATGGGGAAGCCCGATTCACTTAACAGCCATGTGACTAACTTAAGCAGGGATTTCCTTAACACATGTGGCAAGACAGGTTGTAGAATGGGGCAAAACTCACTTAACAACCGTCTAGCTTAGCCACAGTAATTTTGGACTCCGTTGTTGTAAATTGGAGGGTTACTGTATTGGCGTTTGCACTGCAACAACCTGAAGGTGCTTTGACTTTCACCCTGGGACTTATTCCAGAAAAAGCCATCCACGTAGGATCTCAGTAAATATTTACTATCCTTTCTCATTCAGCATTCCTAACGGCCATTATCTTACAACACAATCTTATCCAGACAAAATATCTCCCGGTGTCTTTAATAGCAATCCTAACAACACTCTGGACACAATCTCCCTGGGGATTACTGTGAATTGCTACTGAGCAGTTATAAAAATCTGAGGATTATGGATCCGATCAAAGATACTCTTGTAGAATTTGTAACAGCTGCTACTGGGAGAATTCTGCAAACGGTCTGCTCGGAAGACAATCCTTGTTTTAAGGAGCCGTGGGAAACTGTTGGATCACCTAAATTTTCAATGGCCAAGGATCCCAGCATCTGATGTCGGTAGGTTGGTGGTGTTGCAATTCCAATTTTGGGATAGGAGATTTCTTTCTTTTTTTACTCCTGATTTAAAAAATATAGATCTGTCAAGCTTCTCAGAAGTTTAATGCATCCATTTTTATTTCTTGTTTTGTAGTGGGAGAAAGAGAGAGACAGAGAGGGCCATGCAGGGATGGGATTCTACCAGTTCGGGAAAACTGGTAGCTCCGATGATCATTTGGAGCGAACTAGTTTGCCCCGACAATCGGATGGGCCCACTCGCCCAATTTTCCTACCTTTATCTTCTCAGTTGATTTGCACGGCAGAACAGATTGCCACGCCTCAGCTGTGTTTCTCCTCCAAAAAAACCCACGCAATTGAAGATTTTTTCAAACTGCGCACAGCATGCATCAGGCACTCACTCACACCTAGTGTGCAATCACCAAACCAGTTGTTAAACCGGGAGGATCCCACCACTGGGGCCATGGCCTCTCAAAGGGTCTCGAGGAGTAGTAAAGACAGAGTGGGACTCACTGTAGCCTCAACACCCTTTGAATGCCATGCTCCAAACCAGTTTCCCCCCCCCCCCAAACTCGGCCTCTTTAAGATGTGTGGACTTCAACTCCCTGAATTGAATGGTAGAAAGATGAGAAAGAAAGTCAAAATCACTCCACCTGGATTTTGTTGGGTACAAAATGTGGTGGATAGAAACCAGGGGTGAAATCCAGAAGGTTCTGACAGGTTCTGGAGAACCGGTAGTGGAAATTTTGAGTAGTTCGTAGAACCAGCAAATACCACCTCTGGCTGGCCCCAGGGTGGGATGGGAATGGGGATTTTGCAGTATCCTTCTCCCAGGAGTCGGGCGGGAATGGAGATTTTGCAGTATCCTTCCCATGCCATGCCCACCAGCCATGCCCACAGAACCGGTAGTTAAAAACAATTGGATTTCACCACTGAAAGAAACCCTGACGGACTACACCTTAAAGCAACAAAGAGCATTCTCAAAGAGCTGGCATTCCCAGGGCAACTAAATAGAAGCTGGAAGTTGAATTCTGGAAGTTGAAGCCCATACATCTTAAAGTGACCAAGTTTGAAAAACACTGCAGTCATCCGTTTTTTAACCCCATGAGAGAAATTTAGCTCATCTCCTCTCTTAACACTATCCCTGTCCTTGGTGTGTAATCTCTTGCGCTCTCCAGTTTGACGGGTGTTTTATTTATTAACCTGCGTGAAACCCCCTAAAGAAGCAAAGATTAGCATTCCACCTGACCCCTTCTTGAGAGCAATGAATGGACAGGAAGCTTAAGAAAGCTGGAGATCGCATTCAACTTGTTCAGTTTTCCTTGGCCTGTCCTAATATTTCTCTAAGGGACATGGTGGTTCAGTGGCTAAGATGCTCAGCATGCCGATCAAAAGGTCAGCAGTTCGGCGGTTCGAATGCCTAGTGCCGTGTAACGGGGTGAGTTCCTGTGACTTGTCCCAGTTTCTGCCAACCTAGCAGTTCGAAAGCAGGTAAAAAATGCTAGTAGAAAAATAGGGACCATCTTTGATGGGAAGGGAACAGCATTCTGTGCGCCTTTGGCATTGAGTCATGCCGGCCACATGACCACGGAGACATCTTCGGGCAGCGCTGGCTCTTCGGCTTTGAAACGGAGATGAGCACTGCCCTCTAGATACGGGAACAACTAGCACATATTCCGAGGGGAATCTTTACCTTTTACCTTTAATATTTCTTTCTGGTCTCTCCCCCCCCCCAACCCATCTTTTCACTAAGTCTCAAAAAAATCCATTAAGGGTTTCCATCAACATAAGCTTGCCCCCAAGACATTTCTCTGGGGACTAAAACAGAAGAAAGCAAGGCTCCCTCACCTGCTGTTTCCTTACCAAAAAAGAACTTGGAGACCGGGCATTAAATCTTACAATACTTTTCGTCCCACTGGGCAGTGAAAATGCCATAATGATAGCACCTGAACAGACGCACCATTTGCTCTCATTCACAACACCCCACATCAGCTGCTGGAGGTGACCTCCAAGCTGGCCTAATGGTAGAGCCAGCCAGCCATAAACACCCCATTAAATAAACCGGCTTCCATTTCTTTCTGCTTCCAGAAAGAACTCAAGCTGGCTCTGTTGAAACACTCTCCCGCTAATTGTGGCGTTCTCTCTGCTGATTCAACAGCCAAATTTTATTTCTCTGTTCCCTATTTTTCTTCTTTCCTACTTCTTTTCCTTCCTTCCACCAGATGTAACGGAAGTCGATTGGGGTCCATTCTTGACAGGCACAATAGATACCTTCACCTGGTAGGATCTCATCTCTGCTGACATCTCGATGTTTAGACGTGTTGCTTAACAAGGACTTCATTGTTATTTCTCCCACCTCCGGGCTAAATCAGTTCCCTTGTTGAGTTGTTTTCTTTCCTCACCTGCCATCTTTCCTGTGAGGTTCTTGCTTTGTTGCAAGGTTCTGCTCTCCTGAAAAGGGCAAAGTGTCCGGCTCTGAAAGGGCAGTTTTGAAAGGTTGTCCTTTCTTCCCCCTTGCATCCAAAAATAACACTTCATGTCTTGAGAATGGGAGACACTTTATTCTTGTGGGCCAATTCAACGATGTGGCAGCCGGAAAGGGTGTTGGGAACTCTCAGAATGCAAAGGTGACCTTTGACAGGTGAGAACTTTAAAGATTTCAAGTCTTAGTCCGCTGCAGTCCACGAGAAGGGACTCCCAAGAGCTTTAAGAGGATAACAGAGTTGGGAAGACTGTCTAGGGAGATTCTCAGTCATCCAGGTCTTGTTCCAGAGATGTTCTTCAAAAGGCAACTGGGCTTTCTCAGCTTTTCCTCGAAAACATTTTGCTTCTCATCCAAGAAGCTTCTTCAGTTCTAAGCTGAAGTTCAGTGAACCGAAGAAACCTCTTGGATGAGAAGCGAAACATTTTCAAGGGGGGGAAAAAAACACCCCAAGAAAGGCTAGTTGCCTCTTGAACAGCACCTTTGGGACAACCATGACCTGAATGAGGTCTTCTCCGACCTTGGTGGACTTCTCAGTCCTTGGAAGTCCATCCCTTGCCCACTCAACCCAACCCAACCCAACCCAACCCAACCCAACTCTTGAGCATGTTTTCCATCGCTGCAGGAATTCACTTGACTCCGCAGATGGCACTCTTCAAAGGCACAAGGACTCTAAAGCGTTGGCTTAATAGGAGAATAACACATCAGGCGGCTGTCACGGTATGTCGGTGGAAACGAGAAGCTTGTTTTTCCCACTTTGTCGTTCCGCCTGCTGATGAGCACTCAGAAATGCTAATAGATTCAGAGTTGGTTTCCGAACTGCTGCTCTGCTGCTGGAGGCTAAAAATAGCGTACTGTGGTGTACCACAGTTGGAAATCACACTTGTTGATCCAACTTTTTTTGTAGGAACATATGAGCAGGCAAAGCTCCATCTAATTTCGACTGCACTGCATTGGAGATTCATTTTCCTTTCCTAGATTCCTTCTTCCTCTTCCCTGGCCCACATCTCCATTTCATCTTTGGACTGGCACGTCCAACATCCTATGTCTATTTAGTTGCCCTGGGAATGCCAGCCTTTTGAGAAATGCTCTTTGTTGCTTTAATGTGTAGTCCATCAGACTTTCTCTCTGCCACATTTGGCACCCAATAAAATCAAAATGGAGTGATTTTTGAGTTTCGCATCTTTCTACCATCTTTCTTGAAACTTGAGTCATTTATTCTGCAGGGATGTTTTAATAGTCTACTCCTTCCTTCCCAAAATAGTTCTTCCTTCCTTCCTTCCTTCTGCAGTGGTTTTTAATAGTCTACTCCTTCCTTCCCCATATTTCATAGGAAGGCAGTTAAACTGAACATCAAGCAATATCTCTCATCCTACCTCTCCCCCAGATATTTTCCCTAATTAATTACAGAATACCACAGTTAGAAGGGACCTTGGAGGTCTTCTAATGCAACCCCCTGGCCAAGCAGAAAACCTTATACCCTTCCAGACAAATGGCTGTCCCATCCCTTCTTGAAAACTTCCAGTGATGGAGCACCCACCACTTCCGGAGGCAAGGCATTCCATTGATTCATTGTTCTCACTTTCAGGAAATTTCTCCGTAGTTCTCAGTTGGATGTCTCCTTGATTAGTTTCCAATTATAGAAGTTCGGAGCTCATCAAAATATATAGTATGTGAATTTAGAGGGTGTGGTGGGGTTTTTTTCCCCCAACAACTTGAATTGTAGCACATTTTTTTTATTGTCAGTGGAAAACCACTGTGTTGAGGAATACTGTTTCTTCACTTCGTTATTGCCCGCTTATTCCAACTTTTTCCTTCTTCTTCTTTCAATCTCCAGCAGCCCATCCCCCCCAAAAAAGTAGACTACCCTTCCAAGCGCCTTTTCTATTTTTCTATCAATTCATTTTTAATTAACAGCATTGATTGCTGCTTTAGGTTACAGTATCTTAATTGTGCATAAATTTATAGTCGATATGATGTGTTTTATTGCTGAAATAATCTACTCTCTTGAGTGCCGTACACATCAAAGAGCAATGCTGACATTACAAAAATGATAACTAGCATCATGGCTAAGAGTTTTGAACAGATAATCCATCATGTATTTACCTAATTTATTTCTTTCTTTCTTTTTTTACAGAAGATTAGCTAGTAGCTGTCATCTGCTTCATCTTGTAGAACTGACATCTTTTAAGTTAGTTGACCCCTCCGAAAGTCCTGTCCATCTCATTCTGGCCTGTTCATAATTTACTGTACAAACAACCACTTGGGTGGACGTTCCATTCTTACAACCTAAGAAAGGATTGCGCCTCTATCCTGAAATTTATTTATTTTCTTCTTCTCGAAGGTCACGTAATCTCAACTGAAACCAATTGGATCTGCATTGCAGCAACGGGGAAGGTTGCAGCTAAACAAATAGACAGGGCTTCCAAAAGAGATGGGGGACATTCAACCACTCCTGCGTGTACACCTAATTTGGCAGCAAATTCCATCAATTCTGCACTTCTGCAGATTTAGATTAAATTCTGGACCCTGAAAGTGTGGACTATGATTTAGGAGATTATAGCAGTGGTGAAATCCAAATTTTTTTACTACTGGTCCTGTGGGCGTGGTTTGGTGGGCATGGCAAGGGAATACTGACATGGCAAGGATACTGCAAAATCTCCATTCCCACCCCACTCTGGGGCCAGCCAGAGGTGGTAATTGCCAGTTCTCCGAACTACTCAAAATTTCAGCTACTGGTTCTCCAGAACCTGTTAGAACCTGCTGGATTTCACCCCTGGATTATAGGATTAGAAGTAGGAGACCTGGAGACCTCTTGACCTCTTGCCCTAACCCTCATTCATCCAAGGAGCCAATGATCTGCAACTCCATCACAGTTGCTTGTCTGAGCACCGAGAAGACCGAAAGAAGAGGGGGTCAATCTAGTCTCCAAAGCACCTGAAGACAGGGTAAGAAGCAACGGATGGAAATTAATCGTGGAGAGCAGCAACCTGGAACCAAGCAGAAATTTTATAATAGTGAGAACAGTTGATCAGTGGAGGGATTTGCCTCCAGAAGTTGTGGGTGCTCCCACGCTGAAGGTTTTTCAGAAGAGATTAGACAAACATTTGTCTGGAATGGTATAGGGTTTCCTGCTTGAGCAAGAGGTTGGACTAGAAGACCTCCAAGGTCCCTTCCGATTCCGTCATTCTGTTAAGGACAAATTGCTTAGATACATCTTTGGCCCAGCACACCATTATTCACTTGAACTTTTTCTGGACTCCTACATCTACACTATGTGAGCACAATTCCAATCAGAGCAACCTGATTCATTAAAAACTGATGTGGTCAACATCCTTGATCTATAGCCTCCAGATCTTCCCTTGTCCTTGGTGTTTCTTGCTGGTATAGATCCAGGGCTCTGCTCACTGAATTTTGCAGCAAGACGGAGACCATAAAATTGCAACAGGAAGAACTCATTCCTCAATTCCACAGTGGCAGTGCCTAAATTCTGAACACTGACACTGATACAACGATGATGACCATTTGCAGCATCTGAGGAGCAAGGTTTGAGTGAGTGTCCAAGAATGTAACATGTTGGCTTGTGGCCCCAAGCCAGTAAGAAGATTCTCCTTGCCTCCTACAGATGTTGGAAATTACCCCATGCTGCAATCCCACCTCAGAGGATTCTCACTCAGGGTCCTATTCCAAGTTGACTCCAATCTATTGCCTGGCTTTTTATAGCATTCGATCCAGACAAGTTGTAAATTGGCTTTCTGATCAACGAGATTTCATCTGCTTTCAGTCGGTGGAGATTCTCAGTCATCCAGGTCATGGTTCTCCCAAAGGTGTTTTTTCAAGAGGCATCTGGACTTTCTTGTTTTTCTTTGAAGGTGTTTCACTTCAAGGTGAAGAAGCTTCTTGGATGAGAAGCGAAACATCTTCAAAGAAAAACAAGAAACTCCGGTTGCCTCTTGAAAAAGCACCTTTGGGACGTCAGCTTTCAGCTTTGCATCGAAGCTGGTGAGATGCCACCAGAAGCTCAGCAGGATGGGGGCATATAAAGCATGCTGAAGCCTTGAGAAGTTTTCATAGCCCATAGCGGTTGGCAGGTTTATCTTCAGATCTGCATATATGTGTTTCATTTGTTAATGTTGTATCTTGTAGCCATGAGTTCCTAGGAAGATAAGCATAGGGTGTATTCAAGAAGCCGTTTTCTCATTTCAGGCAGGAAAAAGCTGCAATCTATCCTAATAATACCACAGTGTGGTTTCCTTCTCTGTGGCCGCTGTGTAATTTAATGCACATCAATCATATCGCTCTATCTCTACTTCGGAAAAATGCATTCTCTTCCCTAAGCAGAAAAAAAAAAAAAAGGAAACCATCTCAAAACAAATTAGCTTTTTTCTCCTGGGGAGATTTAGGCCCAGTGCCTTTAGCCTGGGGACTCTCTGGGAATCAGTGTGGTCTATTTGAACCGGTGCAGAAGTATTTGACCAGTTTACCAGTTTCCTGCCATCGGTCGCTTTCGGCAAAGTGTTGAACCAAGCAACATTTCACTCAACTTGTCTTGGGTGGGGGTGGGGGGCCTGTGTTGAACACCTTTAAATGCCAACCCCCTCCCCTCCACCTTCTTGCTAGAAGATCTTCAGACAAAGTCTTGGGTAGACCTGTATTTAATCCCCAGACGGTGCCTTGTTGTGGTGGGTTTTTTTTCTTTTTTCTTTTCTTTTTGTTTGTTTCTGAAGCGCAAATATGTAAATCTTGGTATGTGCTTAACTTCCACTTCTATTCTTGCTTGCAGGAATGAGTGGGTTTGTGTGTTTTTCTGGCATCTTCATTCAACAGACTAAACAAAGGCCGTTCGTTGGGTTTTAGTTTTTAAGGCAACGTTGTGCCACGTTCCTCTTTTCCCCCTCCATAGTCGACTTTTAGACCAGGACAGCCAGCCTTAAGGAGGACAACCTCGTCCTAGAGTTCAGCCATCTCAGAGTAATTAAAACAATTGCATCGTATAGCTAAAGAGAAGTTGTGCTCTCCTGCTTGAGTAGGGGGTTGGATTAGAAGACCTCCAACGTCCCTACCAACTCTGTTATTCTGTTATTCTCTAAAGCAACCGAGGGCAGGACAAGAAGTAATGGGTGGAAGCCAGTGGTGAAATCCAGTTTTTTTTACTACTGGCTCTGTGGGCATAGTGTGGCTTGGTGGGTGTGGCTTGGTGGGCATGGCAGGGGAAGGATACTGCAAAATCTCCATTCCCTCCCCACTCTGGGGCCAGCCAGAGGTGATATTTGCCGGTTCTCCAAACTGCTCAAAATTTCCACTACTGGTTCTCCAGAACCTGTCAGAACCTGCTGGATTTCACCCCTGGTGGAAGCTTGTTAAAGAGAGATCTAATCTAGAGTTAAGGAGAAAGGTCCTGACAGTGAGAACAGCTAATCAGTGGAATGGTTTGCAACTAGAAGTTGTGGATGCTCAATCACTGAAGGTTTTCAAGAAGAGATTGGACAGCCATTTATCTGGATTGGAATAGGCTCTCCTATTCATGTAGGGTGGGGGTGGATTCAGTAGGTCCCTTCCTGTTATACTGTTTGGTTGGCTCTTAGGGGACCCAACTGTGTCCCACAGACTTACAACATCAACATGATGATGGGCATCGGGTTGAATTCGAATTAGAAGTACTTGGCGCTTAAGTTGTGCCACGTTAAAGGAGCCCAGACACCTGTAAGGTGTGCAGAAGAGGAACACCAATGGCCCATTCTCAGCAGGAGGGCTCGGAGAAGGAGAAACATGGCTTACTCATGCCTGAAAACCCTTTAAAGTGGACATGCTAACATGGTCTTCTTTGTTACTCTACTCACCTGCTCTCAAGAGATCATCCAACACAATTCATTACTCATTATCCTCTGCTGCATCTCCAATGGATTTTGCCACCCTTGGTAGATTTCTTAACCCATCCAAGAAGGAAATTTAGCCACATTCAGGAAGGGATGGGGGGTGGGGAAGAGATGAGAAAGGACTTTTCTAGACCAGGCTGGTGATGTCAGTGCAAATATGTGTCTTTGGAGTTTTTTTAAAAAATGTTTTGATTTTAACTTAGATGCAACTCTAAGCCACCCAGAGTTACCCTACGATAAGATGGGCAGACAATAAATTTATAAACAAATAAATAAAGAGCTGTGGTGGTGCAGTGGTTAGAATATAGTACTGCAGGCTACTTCTGCTGACTGCCTGCTCCCTACAATTTGGCAGTTCAAATCTCACCAGGCTCCAGGTTGACTCAGCCTTCCCTCCTTCCGAGGTGGTTAAAATGAGGACCCAGATTGTTGGGGGCAATAAGCTGACTCTGTAAACCGCTTAGAGAGGGCTGTAAAGCACTGTGAAGTGGTATATAAGTCTAAGTGCTATTACTATGGTCCTTCCTTCCTTCCTTCCTTCCTTCCTTCCTTCCTTCCTTCCTTCCTTCCTTCCTTCCTTCCTTCCTTCCTTCCTTCCTCCCTCCCTCCTTCCCTCCCTCCCTCCCTCCCTCCCTTGCCATATTGATTAGAATATTTCAGGCTAATTCTGCCCACTGCCAGGAGTTCAATCCTGACCAGCTCAAGGTTGACTCAGCCTTCCGTCCTTCTGAGGTGGGTAAAATGAGGACCCAGATTGTTGGGGGCAAGAGGCTGCTCAGAGAGGCCTGTAAAGAACTGTGAAGCGGTATATAAAAGTGATATTGCTAAACTCCCCAGGGATGTTGGTTAGAGGCCCAAGATTGTGCATTCTGGCTATTTTTTCCACTCTAGGTCATTGCTGTGCCTGGGATGGACTTGTAGGCACCAGGAAGAAGAAGAGGAAGAGGAGGCAGCAAGAGGTTTGTTCAGAGGAAACAACCTGCCGCTCATCAAAATGCCCCATTAAGAGTTTCTCCTCTAGACCAGTCACCTAAGGGATGGAATCTGTGCACGCACAAACAAATGCACACACACACACACACACACACACACACACACACACACACACACACAGAGGCACTCTTCTTTGCAGTCTCCTCTGGGCCTCGGCTCCCCTTCGGAGCAGCAAATGTCATCATTTTGCAAGAACGCTAGTCAAAATCACTTGGAGATAGGGAAATGAGAGCTGAGGCGCGCAGCTGCCGGGGAGCTCTGGTGCCCACTGGGTCTGCCTGGCAAAAAGAACAGAAAGCAACAAGCAAAGCGAAGAGACAGCTGGGAACGTTCGGCGAATGGAGGGTGTATCTATGTGAGAGGGAGGGAGCGTGTGTGTATGCCTTCGTTTGTGTGCATGTGCGTGCAACTAGATTACTTAGCAACAAGGCTGCTGAGGGCTAAGCAGCGATGTGTACATTTGGTTACGGGTTCAGCTGCGATGTTTAGTTCTCGGGTGGCAGAACTGCTGAAGGTCCCTGGGTCAAGCTTTGAGGAAGTGCAGGAGGAAGGACTGGTCCAATGAGATACACACACACACTGTCTACCTTCTCCCTCTTTGAAGTGTCCCAGACCACCCAAAAGGAATAAGCCACTTTCAGGATTTGGCTAGACATGAAAACAGCCGTTCCTGGTCTCCATCCACCTGGCACCATCCAGTAAGTTAGAAGAAAGACCCACAAAGAAAGTTCAGGGGGGAAAAGAGCTATTCGTGAGGCATTCTTGAAAGTCGGAGAGAGGAGTTAGATGACTGTGGGGCCCCTGGTACTCTCTGAGGTTGGTTCCTTTCTTGAAGACATTTCATTACCCAACTAGGTAAGATCATCAGTTCTAGGAGGGAGGAGGGTTTGCAGGGAGGAGGGAGAGGACTGCGGGGTCCTTGGTGGCCCTTAATCTTGGTTCTTTTTTTGTAGACATTTCGTTACCCAATTAGGCAACATCATCAGTGCTAGCAGGGAGTGAAGTTGGCTCTCTGAGTCCTCTGAGTGAACATCAAGGACCCCCACAGCTGAACCCTGACCTACACAAACATCCCCTTCTATTGGCACACTTCTTATCAGCTGTGTTCTGCAAGGGGTACCGTCCCTCCCTCCGAGGCCCTGGATTGGATGGCAAGGGATGAATGACGAGTGCTCTCCACCTCTCCTTGTCCACATTGTGTCAATGAAGCCCCCCGCCTCCATCTTTCCTGAGGTTTCACCATCCCTCGATTCTGAGACAGTGAGTAGCATTTGCTAACAGACGTTTCTCACCCTAAGGATGGATTTGATTGTGTTGCCAGCTTTTGTCAACGGGTCAATTGGCTCTCTAAAAAAAATGGAGCAGAAATGTAGTGAATACACAGCTCTGAGAACGGGAACACAAGCTGTGCATTCGGGGGCACAGGGGCATGATCTCAAGAGGAGCACATGGGAGGGAGCTGCTGTGTAGCAGTCACAAACCTTAGGGTTTTTCCTCTCCAATTTTCAAAACTTCCCTGAATGATGAGAAAATCTGCCCCCCCCCCCCCATTGTGTTCAGGTAATACTCAATTTACAACAGTTCATTTAGCGGTCATTTAGCGACCGTTCAAAGTTAGAGCATCACTGGAGAAAAAAAGAAACTTCAGACCGTTTTTTCACATTTGACCATTGCCACATCCCTGTGATCAAAATGCGGACCTCAGCAACTGGCATGTACTTATGATGGTTGCCGTGTCCCGGGGTCCCCGTTTTGCGACCCAGAATCTGGGAGAACCCAGATTCCCTTAATGACGGCATTACTAGCTTCACAAAGGCAGCGTTTTGCTGAAGAACTGGCAAGGAAGGTCTTAAAACCAGTGGGGGGGGGGCCTCCCTTAAGAATGGTCTCGCTTAGCAACAGAAATGTTGGGCTCAATTGTGGTTGTAAGTTGAGGAGTATTTGTAATGTAATGTTTTTCTAATGCAGGGGTGTCAAACTCAAGGCCCGGGGGCCAGAGGCAGCCTGTGGGGTACTTAGATCTGGCCCACAGGACCGCCCTGGAAACAGTGAAGGACCGACCCATGTTCCTCCCGAGCTGTTTTCGGCTGCCGCAGCCTCCTGCAACCCTCTGCCAATTAAAATGGAGCTCCACTGACAGAGGGTTGCAGGAGGCTGTAGCAGTTGAAACGGAGCTCAGGAACCCGTTTTCACTGGCAGAGCACTCTGGCCACCACAGGTGCCCCCAACATGAGTGACATTGAGCTGGCCACGCCCATCCTGGCTGCACATCCCCACCCCTCCTGAGGTCAAACACAACCCTGATGCGGCCCTCAATGAATTTGAGTTTGACACCCCTCTTCTAATGCATTTCTGTGCATTATGAGCTCCGTTTTCACCATGAGCTGTGGTGGCGCAGTGGTTAGAGTGCAGTACTGCAGGCTACTTCTGCTGCCTGCCGGTTCCTGCAATTTGGCAGTTCGAATCTCGCCAGGCTCCAGGTTGACTCGGCCTTCCATCCTTCCGAGGTGGGTAAAATGAGGACCCAGATTGTTGGGGGCAAGTAGCTGACTCTGTAAATCACTTAGAGAGGGCTGGGAAGCACTGGGAAGTGGTATGTACATCTAAGTGCAATTTCTATTGCTATTTCTAACGAACTGGAACTCAACTGAAAACAGAGGCAGTAAGAGGCACCTATCCAAATCTCGTCCACCCCACCCCACCCAAAGCAAAGAACATGAAACCAAGAACGCAGTGATAGAGGCTTTTTTTTTTCTCTTTTTTCTAAAATCCATGATTAAAACCTGGTACAAACAGGTGAATATATAGATATATTTCTTTTAGTAGATGTAATTTTTTTCTTTTTCTTCTTTCTTTCTCTCTGTCTCTCTCTCTCGTTATACAGCAAATATAGAATTTCTTTTCTCTCTGTACAATAGGACGGCTTTGCAATGCAACGTTCCGACAGATCCTTTCACCCCAAAAAATAAAATCTTAAAAAAATTTGCACAAATGGGACTTCAGGCGAGTAAATAGTCTAAAGTGGAAGACTCCATTTGCAAAAGGCCCAAAAAGGATGATCTTTCTTTTTTCTCTCTCTCTCTGTCTCTCGCTCTTGGATTTCTTTTTTGTTTTTTGTTTTGTTAACAACAACGGGGGGAAAAAAGAAAAGATCCTTCTCATTTTTCTAACTGATCTCTTTTGTTCAGTTGTTTTACGTTTTGGTTACTGAAAGGATGAAGACAAAGCTGTACAGAGTCCACAAAATTCACAGAATAAGGAGTCATGCGATGCAGTTGTGGTTACGCCACACTCCTTTCGTATTTTCTGTCTGGCTCTCCTGAAATTCTTGCGCTTCTTTCTCTCTGAAAATTCAATTTTACTTGTGTGTGTGTGTGTGTGTGTGTGTGTGTGTGTGTGTGTGAAGAAAAGAATTTGGTTTTTTCCCCCATCCCACAGTGTATTTTAATGTTTAAGTATCTTTCCTTTCGCTACTCTCCTCTCATCGCCCCTCTCGCCTTTCTAAACCCTACCTCAGCGAGCCCATAATATCGCTGTCTCTCGCTCTCTCTCCGCAGCCTGCTTTAGAATAATGATAGATTCCTCAAAATTCTTTTCTTTCTTTCTTTTAAAGATAAGTCTGGATTAAAAATAATAGCTGCTGCTGATTTTTGTTGTTGTTTTGTTTTGTTTTTCTTTTGGTCCGTGGTTAAGTCACGAGCCGGCGGAGAACTCAAGACTTGTGCTGGGCAGAAACTCCTTTCCAATAATCTAAGATGTCGTGCAGATCTTCGTCTTTGGCAAACTGGACCTTTTTACGCAGAGCGTGGCCGGCCGCCATATACTCCTCCTCCTCCTCTTTGTGCCGCTTGTGGTTCAGTTTGAAACGCTCCCAGATGCTTCTGGAGGGTTTACAAGTATATTCGGGGCTGGAGGTGTAGCTCAAGTTATGGTACTGTGGAGAGAGCTGTGAGTAGGCCAAGTCTCTGGGGCGGGGCCTGGTCAATGGTTCCAAGATGGAGGGCTTCCGTCCCCCCATGCCATCGTGTTGCTCCCCCTGATGGGACCCTGGGTAAGAGTGCCGGTGTTCGCTGTACTGCCGGATCTTCTCGGCTTCGGCTCGTAAGACAGCTGCCGCCGGTGTCACAGTGAGGATGGTGTCAGTGGTCGGAGATGTCTTCTCGATATATTTGGCTTCTGACTTGTGGCCGGAGCCCTCAGAGCGGAAGGACCTGGGGCTCCGTATGGAGCCACTGGAAGAAGTGCTGGACCGTTTAGGAGGAGCTTCAATGCTGTGGTGCCTCTGGAGAGGGTGGCTGTAGCTTTCCTTGTAGACGGGCGCTAGAAAGCTATGCTTGCTAGGGATTTGTTCGGAGAGCAGCACCAGCTGAGGCTCGGCGGTGGACACGGCTCCCGACTTCACCCCTTGAAAGGAAGTAGATTCTGATTTCAAGGCATCGATGCAGTTGTTGATTATCTGGTTCACTTTGTCCACCTCTTTGGTGATGGTTGAGATCTCCGCCACGGAGCTCTGGCTATCCGGGGGCCTGGGCAGCTCC
Source organism: Masticophis lateralis (assembly GCA_030761175.1). NCBI lineage: Eukaryota > Metazoa > Chordata > Lepidosauria > Squamata > Colubridae > Masticophis > Masticophis lateralis. The sequence goes on along the minus strand of JAUDYJ010000013.1, from coordinate 2,389,737 downwards.
AACTCTCTCCTCTCGGGCTGTTCCCCCGTCCGCACTTCCATGTAGTTGCCCTTCGTAGCCTTGGGGGTCTCGCTACTGTCAATCAGCTTGTACTGCTCAACTTCTCCCACGGAGGGCAGGTAAGGGATGCGGGTCATGGTCTCACCGCCCAACATCTGACCTTGGGAGAGTTGGGAGATGCTGGTTGTCTCCATTTCCGGCCCGTACTTTAACTCAATGATGGTCTTCTTCATGTTCACTGCCGTTTTTTTGTGCTTTTCTTCCTGGTGACGCCTCTTCCGCAGGCAGTAGTACACAATGCCTAGGACAATCACCATGCCAAACAGGCACCCCAAGATCGTCATGATGTAGTGGGTGGCAGTTGAAGGCCTGGGTATCGGCTCTTCAGGGCTCTGCTTGTTGAGATTGATGGTGAGGCAGGTGTAGTTGTACCTTGAGACTCGATTGGAGGACATCACACAATAGGTGTAGTTTTCGTTCGGGCCTAGATCCGTTAGCTCGATATCTTCCTTCTTCTTCAGCAGCTTTGCCAGGATATTGTAGCGGCCATTCTCAAATTGGGCCAGGGTGTACATCTTGCTGTAGGGCACAGGGATCTGCACACTCAACACAGCCGAGTTTTGGGTCACGTGCTTCACTTTCATGGTGGGATACAAACCTGGGTCAATCACCGGGGTGTGCAAGGAGATCTGGGGCGTGGTGCCATCTCCGGAGAAACACTCTTCCTCTGGACAGGGGCTTTCTGGAGGAGGGGTGGTCACAGGTTTTTTTTTGGGTGGGGTCAAGTAAGGTGGCATGGTGTAGGGGCCACCAGTGCAAAGAGAAGACAGCATGCCCAATGCATTGCGATATCCGCTCCGTCCTTGGCCCAGAAGGTAGTACCCGGAGTAGTCAGGTGGAGAGTCACACTGCATGCGGTCGTAGGTACGTGTCATGTTGGTGAAGCCCTCAAGCCACTGAAGGAAGCCCAGGAGCTCGCAAGAGCAATAGAAAGGGTTGCTGTAGAGTTCGCAGACAGAGAGTTTACTCAGGCCCCTAAAGGTGTTGCTGTCCAGCCTTTGGATCCTGTTCATGGACAAGTCAATGTTCATGATGTTGGGGCACTCCCCGAAGGCATTGGGGGTGACAGTCTCAATGAGGTTGGCCTGGAGGTAGAGGTACTCCAGCTTCCCTAGGCCCCGGAGGATCCCCTCCGTCAGGTTCCTTAAGCGGTTATAGCCGAGCTGCAATACCTGCAGGTTGTATTGTCCTGAGAAGGCACCATCCTCGATATACGAGATCTCGTTCTTGGTCAAGTTGAGGTATGTGAGGTTACTGAAGCGGCTGAGGGAGGAGAACTGGACGCTCTTGATCTTGTTGTCATTCAGCCTCAAGTCCAGAATGGTGCTGTTGATCTGCTGAGGAATGGACTCGTAGGGGGGCTGGTTCTGGCTGCAGATGGCCAGCCACACAAAGCCCTTCTCCCCTTCGATCAGCCAGCAGTCGGCTTGGACCTCGCTCACGTAGAGGAGAGAGACAGCTGCCACATAGGTGCACAGTGCTGATGTCATGGCCCACTGATGGCCTGCCATTGAGAAGGGACACACCGAAAGGGGGGTCTTACCCTTGACCGGCCAGAAGAGGGGAAGAGGCAGCTCGGTCACGGCACAACCCTGCCTTGACTAGAGTTTCTTCAGCAGCTTGGTCATTCTTCCTTCCTTCTTCATGGTGCTGAACCATGAAGAAGCATCTGGGATGGGTTAGTGGACAGGAACACAAGGATGTGTTGGTTACACCAGGGTCAAGGTTTCCCACAGGCCATCAGCAAAGGCTCTGCGGCTGGGGAGTTGACTGTCTCACCATCATCTAAGAGGGGTTTGGAAGTCACTCAGAACACGAAGGGACCTGGAATGAAGCGGCCCCTGGTTCAGACATGAGCTTTGCTCTCTTTCTCTGCATTGCTTCTTCTGCCTTTCTTTTTGTCGCTGGTCTTCATTTGAGCATTGGGTTCCTTCTCCATCCTTCCTCTCCAGGTCTCTGTCCCTCCAGAGATGGGGAATCACAAGGTTGACCTGCCAATGAACAAGCAGAGAGACAACATCAGCATGCAATGGGCTCTGTGCAGGTAGGAAAGCAGAGCTGGGGTTCCTCAGTTGGGAATCAACCAATCTTTCCTTCTAGAAGTCTATGGAGATTCTCAATCATCCAGGTCATGGATTTTCCAGAAAGCAACTGAACTTCATTTTTTTCTTGAAGAATTTCACTTCTTATCCAAGACACTTCTTCAGTTCTGAAGTGAAGAGGCTTCTTCTTCCTAAGAACTGAAGAAGCTTCTGGGATGAGAAGCGAAACATCTTCAAGAAGAACCAAAGAAAGTCCGGTTTCCTATTGAAAAAGCACCTTTGGGACTTTCCTTCTAGACCAGGGGTCTCCAATCTTGGCAAATTTAAGACTTGTGGACTTCAACTCCCAGAATTCCTCAGACAGCTTTGCTGGCTTGGCTTGGCTGGCTGAGGAATTCTGGGAGTTGAAGTCCACAAGTCTTAAAGTTGCCAAGATTGGAGACCCTTGATCTAGACGTTGACTTCTGCCTACCCGCTCTAATTGCCCACCAAGTCCACCACCCCCAACCATCTCATCTTCTCCAAGTTTCTCTTTTCCTTCTCAGCCGGGTCAGTTTTTCCATAAATCTAGGAGCCCACTAGTGACAAAAAAGAAAGCACGGATTAAACGGTGGTGATCCTTGACACAGTTTTATCTGCCAAAGAAATGGAGAATTTTTTTCTCTTCTCCGGTATCCATTCTGCTTGCAAAACCGATTGTTAACAAGGACCGGGATTACTCATTGTGGGTGAAATAATCAAAGGAGACATCTCTAAAATAACCCAGCAAACATATATTAATGATGAAGCCTCGACTAAGTGGCTAAATGTCCATTTTGTATATGTCAGGTGCAGTAAAGGTGCTTTAAGGCAGATCCCCCTTAATATTCTTCTCCTCCCTCATCCTTTCCCACTTTTCAAGCCCAGTTTGTAGCAAGACACCCGTCTGGAAAAACCTGGTTAGAAGGACTGCAGAGCTGAATAATAGAGAGGCTCTCCGTTTTGACCTGAAATGATGCACTAAGCTGGATTTTGCATTATGCACCAAACTCTTCTCCCGGTCCTATTTTACAATTTTATAAGGAGACTCCAGGCAGTTTCTCTGTCTCTCTGAGTTGCGTTGCATACAATTTTGAGGAAAGAAGGGAAGAAAGGGAAGTAGAACAATGGGGCAGGTGAACAGTTCCTGGGAGACACACCAAGAGTCAGGGGATGGCAAGACTAGCAGAGGGGCAAGATCTCTGTAGCTCAGGATTGAAACGAGGGGTCCTTGGTGCTCTCTGAGATTGGCCGTTTTCTGGAAGACATTTTATTACCCAACCAAGGAACAACAACAGTGCTAAAAGGGAGTGTTATTTGCACACAGAAAGAGGAGGAGGAGGAGGAGGAAGAAGACTGGGGTCTTTGATGCTCTCTGAACTTGTTTTCTTGCAGATGTTTTATCATCCAACTACCATATTTTTTTGGAGTATAAGATGCACCTTTTTCACCCCTAAAAGAGGGTGAACATTTAGGTGCATCTTATACACCAAATGTAGCCCTGCCGCCCGCTGGCCCGCACCCTTTGGCCTCTGCCTCCCAGCAATTTACCTCCTTGCAGCAAGCAGCAAGAAGAAACAGGTCCTTCCAGCTTCAGCACAGTTTAATTAGCACAAGTTGATTGGATCGGCCTCCCGACTCTCAGCTGTTTTGCTCTCGGCTGTTTTGCGGGGGCCTCTGCTGATTGCTGCAAGGAAGTAAATTGCTGGGGGCAGATTTTTTTTTTCTTGTGCTAATCAAGCTATGCTGAAAACGAAAATGAAAATAAAGCAGGCTGTTTGCTGTTTGCGGCAATGAGGCAAAATTGCTGGGAAGCAGAGGCTGATTTCTTTTTCTTGTTTTCCTTACCAAAAAAAGGTAGGTGTGTCTTATAGTCTGGAGCGTCTTATACTCTGAAAAATATGGTAGTTAACGTCATTAGTGCTAGAAGAGAGAGGAGATGGAGGAAGAGGGAGGGGGAGGAGGAGGGGAGGGGGAGGAGGGGGAGGAAGAAGACTGGGGGTTCTTTGGTGCTCTCTGAACTTGGTCGTTTTCTTGCAGATGTTTTAGCACCCAACTAGTTAACATCATCAGTGCTAGAAGAGGGAGGCGATGGAGGAAGAGGGAGGAGGAGAACAATGGAGGAGAAAGAGGATTGTGGTGTCCTTGGGACTCCCCCAACTCTGTTTTTTTCTTGAAGACATTTCATTACCCAACTAGATACTGTCATCAGTGCTAGAAGAGAGTGGGCTTTGCTCTCTGTTTACACACAGTTGGTTCTCTAAAGTTTTGTCCCGTATTGTTCTAGCAAGGCAACAAGAAAGAAGAGATTCTTTTTTTTTTTAATTCTGAATTCGTCTGAAACCAGAAGGAAATCTCCAGATTTACATATGTTGCTCATCCAAATCTACGCCCATAATAAAATTATGCCCTCTTCCACAAAATTTCTGACAACAAACCTCTCTAGAGGAACCAAGATTGATCATTAATAATCTAACGCTAAAGGGGTAACATCTGTTTTGGACAAACTGTAATGAGATTTAAAACCCAGGGAGAAGAGCTCTGCAATAATAAATGACTTGTGTGTCTAAACAGTTTACACACACACACAAACACACACACACACACACACACACACACAAGCAATTGCTGCTCTTTTTTTCTTTTTTTTTAAGTGGGCCTTTTTCCTGGTTCTTCTTCTGTGCAATTCCTATATAATGATTGCTATTAATTTTCAGAGTGGCAGATGGAGTCTAACTCTAACCTTGTACTATTTGAAATGAAAATCCATTTTCAATGGGTTATTTCCCCCCCCCTCTCTTTCTGAATAAGGGTTTTTGAAATCGCATTTGAAGGTAAAGGAAGGCTTACAATGCTAATCCTATCAGCGTCTTCTGGAGAGGAAAACCGATGCCAGAATGGTAGAGTGTTGTCGTTGTACCGTCACAGGCGTGGAGAATGGGAGAGGATGACCAGATTAAATAGTCCGGTGTTTCTCAACCTTAGCAACTTTAAGATGGGTGGGCTTTGACTCCCAGAATTCCCAGCCAGCATGCTTGAAGATGGGTGGACTAGTACTCCACCCATTTTAAAACATGCTCAAATCCCAGTATTTCCCATGCTGACTGGGGAATTCTGGGAGTTGAAGTCCACCCAACTTAAATTTCCTAAGGTCGAGAAACCCTCCTCTAATCAGATGCATTGTTCAGAAGGGATGTTGGCTCACCCCTTCCATCCTTTGTCAGTGGAAGAAGAACCCTTCAAAGGCTCTCTGTAGGAGTCTCTGCTCAGGTATTTCTCCCTTCCATTCAGGAGAAGACTGACTACTAACTCCCCAAGAAATCATCAAGGATGAGATTCAGTCAAGGTAGGTCAGTCTGACCCCCAAACACACACAACAAAATCTTAGCAGGCACCAGGATGAATGATGCGTTCAATTTTGAAAGAGGAAGGAAGCATCTCAGCTGGGTTAGGGCGACCACCTGCTCCAGTCAACTCCTACGTTCAGCCTAATGAAGAGAAGACTCTGGGGAGACATCCTCCAATACTTGAAGGGTTGTCACAAGGAAGAGAGAATTGATTTGTTCTCCATAGCACTTGAGGGCAGGACAAGAAACAACGGGTGGAAGCTCATCAGAAGGAGATCCAACTTAGAAATAAGAAGGAATTTTCTAACTGGAGGAAGAGGAGAAGGATATTTAAGAGATTAACAGAGTTGGAAAGGACCTTTTGGGTCATCTAGTCCAACCCCCCACCCAAGCAAGAGAGCCTACACCATTTCTGACAGATGGCAATCCAGTCTCTTCTTGAAAGCCTCCAGGGATGAAGCTCCCACAACTTCCGAAGGCAACTTCTGTTCCATGGGTTGATTGTTCTCACTGTCAGAAAATTCCTCCTTACTTACAGGTTGAATCTCTCCTTGATCAGTTTCCATCCATTATTCCTTGTCTGGCCTTTGGGAGCCTTGGAAAATAGGTTGATCCCCTCCTCTCTGTGGCAGCCCTTCATATATAGGAAGACTGCTATCCTGTCTCCCCTGGTTCTTCTCTTCACTAGACTAGCCAGGCCCAGTTCTTGCAACCGTTCATCGTATATTTTAGCCTCCAGTCCCTCATCATCCTGGTTGCTCTTCTCTGCACTCTTTCTAGTCTCCACATATTTTTTATGGAGAAGGAGAAGGAGAAGAATGATTAATCAGTGGAACTGCTTGCCTCCTGGAGTTCTGGATGCTCCATCATTGGTGGTTTTCCAGAAAAGACTGGACAACCAGTCTCCTGCCTTGAGCAGGGGGTTGGACTAGAAGACCTCCAAGGTCCCAGCCCTGTGATCCTATGATTCTGTGAGTCTACCCATTTTTAAAGTGGCAGTCAAAGTGGAGCAGGTGGTGTTCTCCAGGCGTAAGTGAGAAAAACACCAAGTTGTCTTCCTGAAAGAACAACATCCAGGGCTAAAATGGTCTTGATGTTAGCACTTTTGTTCACCTCTTGGTATATTCCCCAGGTACCATCAAAGAAACCGAGGTATCAAAACACAATCCTTGTTGACTCCTGCCTTTCCCACTTCTGTCCATATCACCAGTTGTTGAGGACTGGTTGCAGTGCCAGGGGATATGTTAGCCAGGAAGAAATCTTACTCTCTGCAAAAATGCCACCGCCGTGTTTCTTTCTAGGAAAAGCGGATACAGTGAGTTTCACTCAAACCTGTGATCTCTGGTGGAAGGAGACAAGGATCTGAGCTTGCAGGGGAAATTGTCATCTGTCTCTGGAGCCCAGAGGACCAAACAACCCTGCTCTGCCCTGCTTAATAGACAGCAGGGGTGTCCAATCTTGGCAACTTTAAGACTTGTCAGTTTCAATGCTCAGAATTCCCCAGCCAGCATGCTGCTGAAGTCCCTCAAGTCTTAAAGTTGTCAAGGTTGGACACACCCCTACTTTTACCGCTTGAACCCAGGGAAGGGATTTTGCCAACCAAAGGTCTGCAAGATCCAGAGTTGCCTCCCTTCCTCATGAGGACACCTCAACTCAAGGGCCAAGACAAGAAGGGAAAGCAACCCTGGAGCTGGAGGACGTGGTTAGCAATTCCAATTCTTCTTCACCGCAACAGGCCAAATACAAATGCAGCAGAAGGAAACTAATGTAGACCATCACCCCAAAACAAGGCATTGCCCCAAATAAAGGGAGAGATGAGATGAAGGTTAACTGTTTGCTGGTCAGTTGTACGTTCTTTGGGACTCCTTAACACAGGAGCATGGGCCTCCACCACGAAGCCATGACAATCCAACACAAATTTTGTCCCCTTTTGGATGGGATGCAAAAAGTGGGGAGATTGTCTTGTGGTGGCATCACACAGACTTCCTTGTTTGGATGAGATCTTGACTTGCGTGCAACCCAGAGTTATTGGAATTCAGTAGCATGCAATTTTGATGATTGATTGATTGATGAGATTAATATTGCTGCGTAGTCACACATGGCGACTCAAGGCAGCTTACAAAAATATAAAAAACATGGTATAAAAAATGATAAAACTAATAAAAGAAACATATATAAGAAAATAATAAAATAGACCCCAGCCCCAGCAACAACACATGCCATTTAATGGGCTCCATCCCGCTCTGGGTTCCCCAGGCCCACTGGCAGAACCAGGTCTTCAATGCCTTCTGGAAGAGTGTTACAGTGGGGGCCATTCTAATCTCAAGTGGGGGATGATGTTCCAGAGAGGGGGAGCCACCACAGAGAAGGCCCTTCTTCTGGGTCCCACCAGGTGTATCTCCCTCAGGGATGGGACCTGCAACATTCCTTGCCTCCCCACTCTAGTGAGTTGGGTAGATGTGACCGCAAGAAACGGTCCCTCAGATCACCTGGTCCCAAGCCATGGAGGGCTTTAAAGGTGACAACCAGCACCTTGAATTGCACCCAGAAGCAAATCTGCAACCAACGCAACTTCCACAGGAGAGGTGCGATACATGTGCACACCGAAGTCTGCACAAAACCATGCAGGCCGCTGCATTTTGCACCAACTGGAGCTTCCGGATGCTCTTCAAGGGCAGCCCCATGTAGATCATGATGATGATTCTGTACAGAAGAGACCCAATGTGTCTCCATAACATTGTAACTTCTCCTTCTTCTATCCTTCAACCATCCCGAAGTGACACTTCAAAATTCCAGATGTCTAGGGCCCTATTACACCAAAGATAGGGGACTGGAGGCAAAACATATGAAGAACAGTTGCAGGAACTGCAGGGAGACATGATAGCATTCTTCCAATATCTCAGGGGCTGCCCCAAAGAAGAGGGAGTCAAGCTCTTCTCCAAAGCATCCACGGGCAGGACAAGAGGCAATGAGTGGAAACCAATCAAGGAGAGAAGCAACTTCGAACTAAGGAAAAATTTCCTGACAGAATAATTAATCAGTGGAACAACTTGCCTGCAGAAGTTGTGAATGCTCCAACACTGGAAGTTTTTAAAGATGTTGCATAGCCATTTGTCTGAAGTGGTGTAGGGTTTCCTGTCTAAGCAGGGGGTTGGACTAGAAGACCTCCAAGGTCCCTTCCAACTCTTGTTATTCTAAATCAGCTGTTTCCTGGAGCACCAGAGAGCAAAATTTCAGTAAGGTTTTTCCAAGATTGGGGGGCGGGGGGAGAGAAGGTCTCTTTGATCAGCCACTGGTGAGGAAGGCAGCTAATAACTGGGAGGAACTCTCATTTCAGGTGATGCAGATAATCTCATCTAATCTCCTGCTCAAAATAGGCCAATGTCAAGTAAAGCTGGGATTAGATGTCCGGCTATTGTTGACGTATCGGACACTGTTTCTCTTCCAGGAATGAGTAGCTGAAGGAGCTTGTTCTTAAGAATACCCTCCCTCTGCTCTCTAAGAAGGGCTCTCATCCTTTTATTTTGTTCCAAAGTCCAAGAATGGAGCTGTTGCTTCCAAGGAGGCAGAGGTGTCCTCAGGGGGAGTCAAAGTCCAGCTGCGAGACATGAAAATGGGGGCAGAACCAGAATCATGTGGGCACAATTGAGTTTTTTTGGCAGATGGATGTTTTCCTCCTCCGTTGCTTTTAGAAGGGACAGCTTGCAAATGAATGCTAAAGTGACACCAATAGAAGAAAAGATTTGTAGCTCAGGGTTGAAAAGAGGGGTCCTTGGTGTTCTCTGAGCTTGGCTGTTTTCTTGCAGATGTTTCATGACCAACTGGGTAATGCTAGAGCGAAGTGGGGTTTGCTGGGGGGGGAGGAGGAGGAGGAGGAGGAGGAGGAGGAGGAGGAGGAGAAGGAGAAGGAGAAGGAGAAGAAGAAGAAGAAGAAGAAGAAGAAGAAGAAGAAGAAGAAGAAGAAGAAGAAGAAGAAGAAGAAGAAGAAGAAGAAGAAGAAGAAGAAGAAGAAGATGTTATTGATAGTGAGGTCCTTGGTACTCCCAGATCTTGGTTGTTTTCTTCCAGATGTTTCATTACCCAACTAGGGAACTTCATCAGTGCTAGGGTGTGATCTCATACTAAAATGAGTTCAGAGTGAGTTACTCTGTGGGGAACAAACTCCTACACCTCCAGAAATGGAGCAGATAAATAGATGAGATCAAGACAGAAAGGAAAACTCATTCCGGTCCATTTCAACGAAGTCTAATGAACATTAACGAGCAACAGCCCACGTGATTATGTCCCACAGAGTTCATGACAAACACACCCTGTTTTGCCCAGTTAAAATGTAGATTTCAAGGGCTCTTTTAGCAGAGACAAGCCTCCATTCAGAATCGGTCTGTTTAATCAGGGTTATCTCTCCTGCCTTCTCAGCCTTGCAAATCCTGTAGGCAGCGAATTGGTCCTCCACCCTTCCGTGTGAGACGGCATGTTATATTTAGAATACTTTAATCTCTAACATGTGCAAGCATGAGAGATTCATTCTCGGTCAGCACAACGGCTTTGTGTTGCAAGAAAGACGCATCGTTCGTCTTCTTCCGTTGAGGCTCAAAGATGTTTTGTCACCTGAAATGTTGACTCACGTTAGGGTGGAGGGGGAGGGGGCAGGTTGACAGCTCCCCAGCTTCCCTAGAGAATGAGGAGGATGAGGCTGATTTACCATCCTGGAAGGATTTACAATTTTATGGCTTATAGCTTCAATAGTTGACCTCAGTTGGTCCACTGAGCTGAATCCAGTGAGCTCTCGACAGACGCAACCAGAAAGATCTATGTATTCCTTCTACTGATGTTACCATTTTGTCCTTGGGGGAATAACAGACAGGAAGGTCTCCCAAGACTCCTTAGCAAAATATTTGGAAGATGCAATACCTCGTGGATGCTTGGAGCTTGCTAGCTCTGGGACGGAGACCAGTTGCAATGTCTTTATCTTTATCTTTATCTTTATTTGAATTTATATACCGCCCTTCTCCTTGCGGACTCAGGGCGGTGTACAGCCAATTAAAAAACAAACATACAAAAGTTAAAATTCTATAAAATAATAATATAAGTGGCCATAGAATTAAAAACTAACTTCATATTTAAAATACAACTCTAAAATGATAAGATGTCTAAGGCAATGTCCTGTGAGATGATCTGGAATTTAGGTGACCCCCCAAGGAGGCCAAGAAGGTGGACACAGTCTGTAGAAAGTTTTAGCAAAAGCGCATCTCTTGGTATGTTGACTCCAACATTTGATGGAATCCAGGCTGTCCCATTCCATTCCTCAATCTGTTGCATTTTTTCCTGAGAGCGTAGCATTCTGGGTAAAATCAAAGAAGGCCGTTTTTTAAAGACTCCAACCCCTGTTGAGTCAGAAATGAGGCACAACCGTTGACCTGCTGCCTTTGAGCTTCTGAACAGTCTCCAGCTATGAAAGTTTCTTGACTCACTTGAATGGTCATGGTTGATTGAAGCACCTCTCCAAAATCACACACTTATTAGCTTGATCTTCACAATAGGGGGGACTGCAGCAATATAGAGGATAGGTGGGATGAGGAGCAGAAACTGTCTATCTGTCTGTGTACAAACTCTCTGTATCCAGATTTCCAGAATTGGGCTCCTGAGCCCTCCATCAAATTCTTACTCGGAGCCACCAAGGGTCCTTTTCATGGTCTGTAAGGCCAAAAAGCAAATAAAGAACAATGGCAGAAATTGGCTATGGCCAATCTAGAGAAAAGAAGGACTGGGGGAGACATCATAGCAGTGTTCCGATATTTGCGGGGCTGCCACAAAGAAGAAGGGGTCAAACTATTCTCCAAAGCACAAGAAACAATGGATGGAAACTAATCAAGGAGAGAAGCAACCTAGAACTCAGGAGAAATTTTCTGACAATTGAGAACAATTAACCGGTGGAACAGAAGTTGCCTCCAGAAATTGTGGATGTTCCAACACCGGCAGTCTTTAACAAGAGATTGGACAACCATTTGTCTGAAATGGTATAGGGCAGTGATGGCGAACCTTTTTGCTGTCGTGTGCCAAAAGTGGGGGTCATGTGGGGGGTTGCTTGTGTGCATGCTCACACCCATAATTCAATGTGCCCCCCCGTGCATGCGCACACAATCCCCCGCGCTCCCCCCGCTTTTGGCACACGATGGCACAGTGGGCCTGGTAGGGCTGTTTTTTGCCCTCCCCAGGCTACAGAGGCTTTCTTGGAGCCTAGGGAGGGTGAAAACGGCCTTCCCACCCGACCCCCCTGAGGCCCTCTAGTGGCCGGAAACAGCCTGTTTCCTGACTTCTGGAAGGCCCAAAAATCAGCTGCCCTGTCACTGCATTATTTGTATTTGCCAGCTGAACTTCCATTCTGAGCATTACGGTAGCTTGCCAGAGAACTTTATCTACACAGATAAGACTGTCTTGTGATTTTTTTGAAGCTGCTGCACATGTCTACATTCTTTCTTTTTCTAACTTCCTGATTTACTCCTTTCCTTTGTCCGTCTCTGGTAAAGATGTAGTTATCTAGGTTTTTTTTTTTCTTTTAAAATAAAATGTTTTTTAGAAGAATACATTCGGGTTTTCTTTCTTTGAGAGTATACACCATGGAAAACAAGATCCATTCACCTCTAATTAATTACAGTTTCCTCAGGAGGGGAAATGAGGCTGATTCACGCTTCGACTTGCCCGGCACTGAACTAGGGCAATGCTCACGTGCCCACCAATATGGCTCCGTGTGCCACCTGTGGCACACATGCCATAGATTCACCATCATGGGTATAGGGTCTCCTGTCTCAGCAGGGGGTTGGAGTAGAGGACTTCCAAGGTCCTTTCTAATTCTGTTATTTTCTGTTACCTCTAAAATTGATGGGTTCAAACTCGGCTCCAATTGTGTTTTGAAGTATCTGATGGAGATCTTGGAGGCCAGGAATCCATTTCTCTTTTCCTTGGAGCTCCTATGAGTAGGAGCCATCACTTGGGGCTCTGAGAAGAACAGCCCCTTCCCACAAAGGCTCACGGGAAAAGTCAGGCGGCCTGAGATGCAATTGCGACTCCAAAAAAATGCAAAACCGCTCCAAAGTGAGTTGTGTGTTTTGTTTTGTTTTAAATCTCCGAGATCTGTATGGAACATTGGAAAATGCAGAGAGCTTTTGCTGACCTGTTCACACAAACCAGAGCTAAATAAGAAAATCTAATTCCTACACATTTCAATGGTTATCACCCAGAAAAGAGCTGCGTTGTCAAGTTTTGAAAGAAACAAAAATGATGTTTCCGGAACGATCAAGAGGGAAAAAATTTCAAGATGCTGTAACTCGGTCTGTTCAGAATCTTCTGATTTTCCGTTTGGAGACCGCTTCTCTCCTTGCTGATCCCTCAAATCTTTGGCTTCGGGGAAGCAGGGGGTGTAGGGAAGGGGAGATTTTTTTTCCTTCCCTTGTAGCCTCTGAGCTTGCTCGGATCTGACAGTTCATCCATCTTGTGAACTACAGAAAAAGCAGTGATTTAATGGCCAGGAGCTTGTGTTAGACAAGATTGGCTTTTCAATCAGGTACAGCCTCACAACGTTGGAGGTAATTAAAATGCTCTAACTTGTTAAGACAGAGGGGGGAAATCTGCTGATGGCTGACATCTGCAAGTGGAGATCAATCATATTTGGACTGATTAGTTTGGGGATAAATCCACTAATTTGCATGTCCCGAGGATCTCCTCCGATTATCTTTCTCCAAATATTAGCTACAAGCTGTAACAGCGTCAGCCAAAGGTCCAAGATTTGTTAATTCTAGGAAACATCAAGTTTCTCCCATAGAAATGTTCCATCCTTGTGGCAATATTCCTAGGGTGTCCTTTGAAATTCCCAAAGAGCCTGATTTGTACATGATGCGATGGTGGTTCCAGACACAAAGAAATAGTTTTGAATTCCTGCTCTGTGGTCTTTTGTCATGAAGCTAGCCATTCCTGTGTCCACCATTTCAGTATCTCCATCCTTCTCCAGAAGTCAGTTGTTTTTAAAGCTAAGTCCAAAGTCCTATCTCCTACTAGCATTAGAGGATCATACATGATCTCTATCATAGGTAAAGGTAAAGGTTCCCCTCACACATGTGTGCTAATCGTTCCCGACTCTAGGGGGCAGTGCTCATCCCCGTTTCAAAGCCGAAGAGCCAGCGCTGTCCGAAGACGTCTCTGTGGTCATGTGGCCAGCATGACTAAATACCAAAGGAGCATGGAACACTGTTCCCTTCCCACCAAAGGTGGTCCCTATTTTTCTACTTGCATTTTTTAGGTGCTTTCGAACTGCTAACTGTTGGCAGAAGCTGGGACAAGTAACAGGAGCTTACCCTGTTATGCGGCACTAGGGATTCGAACCGCTGAACTGCTGACCTTTCAATTGACAAGCTCAACGTCTTAGCCACTGAGCCACCACATCCTCCTTCTCTATCGTATCTATCTCTATCGTATCATATATTACATCAGAGATGATAGCAGTGCTCTGATATCTAAGGGGCTGCCACAAAGAAAATGGGGGCACTTTGCAAAGTACCAGAAGGCATGACAAGAAGCGACGGATGGAAACTAATCAAGGAGAGAAGCAAGAAGGAAGAATTAAGGAGGAATTTCCTGACAGTGAGAAGAATGAATCAGTGGAATGACTTGCCTCCAAAAATTGTGAGTGCTCCATCAATGGAGGTCTTTCAGAAGAGACTGGAAAGCCATTTCTCCAGAATGGTCTAAGGCAAGGGTCTCCAACCTTGGCAACTTTAAGACTTGTGGATGTCAACTCCACAAGTCTTAAATTGCCAAGGTTGGAGGTCTAGGGTCTCCGGCTTGAGCAGGGGGCTGGACTAGAAGACCTCCAAGATCTCTTCCAACTCCGTTATTATTATCTCTTGCCATGCTAAACTCTTGATCCTCTTCCTAGCCTCTCCTTGTCTCTCTTTCTAGGTCCCACCTCCACTCTACTGGAATCCCACCCGCTATTCTTTGACAGCTCCATCCTTCATCCCCCTAAAAAGCACCATTACTCCTAAAGCAACTGTTGGGAAATCAGCGATCTCGTTAATTCAGAAAAGAACTGTTTGGATAAGCATCAGAACGAGTTCATTTTGTCACATTAACTCTCCCACTTTACGCCGATGCTAATGAAATCAAGAAATATGGAGGTTCCAGGCTCTTAAACTGCCTCTCCCTTTCGGATTTGCATAATGGCTCCTGCTGTTCAGGAGAACAACTGGGTAGGCCTCAAAAGTTTATTTTTCCACTCCTCAGCCGGAGGATACAGGGGGTGAGGGGGGGGTGGAGTTGGGAAGGAATGGATGGTGGGTGGTGTTCTAACCTAGGATTCCTTAGAAAGCATACAGCAGAATCTTAGTCCCGGCAAACCTCTTTTATATGTATGGCTGTGAATTATTGTCATTCCCAGTCCAAAAGGCTTCTCAAACAGTCTTTCAGGGGAGTGTTTATAAACACCCACCTTATCTCCCTTGGAATGCTGCCAGAGAACTGATTGCCACATGCAGGACAAGACCAAACTTATCACAGAG
The DNA here is from genome assembly GCA_030761175.1 of Masticophis lateralis. Lineage (NCBI taxonomy): Eukaryota > Metazoa > Chordata > Lepidosauria > Squamata > Colubridae > Masticophis > Masticophis lateralis. Next base: position 2,374,719 of record JAUDYJ010000013.1, on the reverse strand, counting down.
TCAAACAGAACTTTCCAAAGCTTGAACCAACCAGATGAACTAATCGCTTCCTACAAAAGCTCACGTCCCGTTTGCTCCTCTTTTATGTCTTATGGAAGGGGCCAATCATCTCCAAGCCTTACTCCCTTCTGGCAGCTCTGTACATGCACACACTGGGAACAGGCTCACGCTGTTCTTCTGCCTCGCTGATGTCAGACTCCAGGGGCTCCAGAGGTAGCAATGAACTACCAGATGGCCCTGGCCCCCTCTCTGCCTCCGACTCAGAGCCATTGTCCAAGCCTTCCCGAGACTCCAGGCCTGTTCCGCATTCCTCCCCAACCTCCTCACTTTCCGAATCTGCTGCCAGCTCTTCTGGCCACTGGCGGGCCACATCAGGTGGTTTTTCCGGTTGGATGGATCTGGCAATGATTTGCCAAAGACCAAAGGTTTGGTGAGAAGAGAAGAAAAGAACTCCACCAAACTGCAGGGAGTTCTCAACTTACAACAGTTCATTCAAAGCTACAACAGCAATAAAAAAGTAATTTATGGCCATTTTTGACACTGATGACCATTGCAGCATCCCCATGGTCATCTGATCAAAATTCAGGGACTTGGCTACTGGTTCATATTTATGATGGTTGCCATGTTCCGGAATCATGTGATTGTCAAGTTCGAAGTACACTTATGCTGTTGCAACTACTATCACTTCTCAGCTTGCCAAAGAACCAAGGGAAAGAGGGAATTTAGGCTTCAGACATCAAGAAGACGATCCATGAGAGCCAAGGACACTTCAGCAGGTGTTTGCCAAACCCAAAGACTTTTTCTCATAACAATACAATGACATTCAATCGGACAATGTGACCTGCATTAATAGGGGGAGGGTGAATCCTATACTTTAATTATGTGGGTTTCTGCGGGAATTAGCTAGATCTGGTTTTGCCCTCATCAGTGCCAAAATGATGTACTCAATAAAGTTTTGCATTCAAAGATTGGATCGTCTTGACCGTGCTTCCTTTGGTTGGGTTCGTCAATCGGAACATAGACAGTGATCAGTTTTTGCAACTTCCTGACAAGCAAAGTCAAAGAGGATGCCAGGTTTTTAAATCCCGGCACTACTCCTCATTTAAAGCCATCCAAGCTGGTGGCCACCCCTGCGCCTTGTGCACCAGTGACTTCTAGTTCCTTTGTGATTGTTCCCAGTATCCAGGTTGATTATTTGTCCATCTCCAAATTAGGTTTTGGTGTTAAAAGAGGGCAAAAGCGCTGATCCTTCCTTCTTTTCTCCATTTCCTTCCCCAACTTCTTTGGGGCAAACTACCCATTCGAATTCTGCTCAGTCCATTTGTGCCCCTCAGTGTTGCTAAGAAAGAAAGCAGATTTGTCGTCAATCTACTGATGGCCAAGCACTTCATATGTTTCACTGCCAGGTGAGGAAGAGAATTTCCCCTCTCCCCCCCCCCCACTTTATGAGGGGAAGGGATTAATCAAATGATGACTAGCATGCTCTTGCAGCCTTGATGGGAGTGCTTAAGTGTTCTGCTGAATTGGGGCCAAAAGAGAACGGGATGCTTTGCTGTTCTTTTGTAGAACAGAGAAAATTCACGCAGAGGAAAGCAATGTTGTGTTTGAACGGCATGCAAAACGGGGGATTTGGGCAGGGGACTGTTCTCTGAGCTGGCTGTTTAACTCCTAGACCAGTGATGGCTAAACTTTTTGCCATCATGTTCCAGGAGGGGGGCGCGGTGTGTGTGTGTGTCACACACGTGCATGCCCACACCCATAATTCTATGTGCCCTGCCCCCACGCATGTGACATCCGCTCCTCCCCGCTCCTGGCACGCAATGGCCCGGTAGGCCCGCTTTTCTCTCTTACCAGCCTCCAGAGCCTTTCTAGGAGTCTGGGGAGGGTGAAAACGGCCTTCCCCATCCCCCCGGAGGCCCTCCAGAGGCCAGAAATGGTCCATTTGCCAACTTCCTCTGGGTCCAGAAGTTGGCAAACGGGCGGTTTTCGGTCTCCAGAGAACCTCTGGAGAAGGTGGGGAAGGCCGTTTTCACCCTCCCCAGACTTTTAGAGAGGCTCTGGAGGCTGGGGACAGCAAAAAACGGGCCTTCCCCACCACCCCTCGAGGCGCTCCGGAGGCAGGAAACAACTTGTTTCCCTACTTCTGGTGGGCCCAGAAGGCCTGAAAATCGGAGCTGAGCTCACATTCCCACTGATATGGCTATGCGTGCTACCTGTGGCACACGTACCATAGGTTCACCATCCTGGTCCTAGACATTTCGTTACCAAACTAGATAACATCTTCAGTGGGGTTTTTTTGGGGTGAAGTGTCTTCTTTGTTTATACAGATCCTGGGTGACCGGTTGAATCACAAGGCTGATTCTGGTCTTGTGACTTGGTGACTTCTGACTGGTTTGCGGTGAGGCATGGAATTCAATTCACCAACCCCGCTGAAGATGTTACCTAGTTTGGTAACAAAACATCTGGGAAGCTAAACAGCAATCTTGGAGGACAGACACCTCCCTCTGCCAAAATCTACAACTCGAGCTATGAATATTCTCAACAGTTTAAAATGGGGGATTATTTAGATCAGAGGAGCTTCATTTTGCTCCTGGTTGGTGGATCACACCAGAGTTTGGGCAACAGCCACATCCATAGGAGGTCTTCTACTGGAGTGGAAGTCTTCTACTTGTCCATACCAGATGAAGAAGTAAACAGAGAATCTTACAGGCCAGCCTGCTAACAGAAACCTAATCTTCAGGAGGAAAGACCTTTGGATGCTGTTCAGACCTCACCAGATGAGGTAGCAATGGTGCTGAGATGTAGGAGCAGATCCAGGAGAAAGGACCATCCCCAGCTGTGTAGAAGCTGGTTGATAGAGCCATTTTCTCACAGATGTTCTTGTGATCCATCACCCAGCATCTGGAAGCCCATCAGCTTCCCAGGAGTAAAAAAAAATGGTTTTGCCCAAGAATTTGAATCCTGGCAAGAGTGGGGGAAAAGCTTCTTCTCTCAGTGAAGGACAGGATCCAAATTCATTCCCAATTAATTGAGAACATCTCAGAGGTTTAGATTAGATGAACAGAGTTGAAAGGAACCTTGTAGGTTATCTAATCCAACCCTTCACCCAAGTAGGAGACCCTACACCATTTCCAACAGATTGCAGTCCAGTCTGTTCTTGAAAGTCTCCCGGGATGAAGCTCCCACAACTTCCAAAGGCAACTTCTGTTCCATCAATTGATTGCTCTCACTGTCAGGAAATTTCTCCTTATTTCTAGGTTGAATTTCTCCTTGGTCAATTCCCATCCATTATTCCTTCTATGGCCTTCAGGTGTTTTGTGTTTGACCCCCGCTCCTCTTTCTGGCAGCTCCTCAAATATTGGAAGATGCTATCCTGTCTCCCCTGGTCCTTCTCTTCACTAGACTAGCCATGCCCAGTTCCTGCAACCGTTCATCGTATGTTTTAGCCTCCAATCCCCCAATCATCCTGGTTGCTCTTCTCTGCACTCTTTCTAGAGTCTCAACCTCTTTTCATGGAGAAGGAGAAGAATTATTAATCAATTGGATGCTCCATCATTGGTGGTTTTCCAGAAAAGACTGGACAACCAGTCATGAGATGACTGGTCCCGTGCCTTGAACAGGGGGTTGGACTAGAAGACCTCCAAGGTCCCTTCCAGCCCTGTGATCCTATGATTCTATGAGTCTACCCATTTTAAAGTGGCAGTCAAAGAGGAGCAGGTGATGTTCTCCAGGTGTAAGTGAGAAAAATACCAAGCTGTCTTCTTTTCTAGAGTCTCATCACCCATTAACATTCAGCCACCAGGAAAAGCAGATAGCTTGCAGGAAAGAGACTCAGTGCAGGGAGCAGATGCTGCCATGCATCGTTGGATGCTGCTGAGATAGAGTCTACTTAACATAATGGCTAATCTGGCCTTGCCATGCAGGGATCATAATTACACTCGGGGTCCAGAAGCCATCCCTTATTCAAAACTGTCCTGTTCACTTTGCATTTATCTATAAAAACTTGGCAACCGCTCGGCAAGCCAGCAAACCGCAGTTCCGTCAGCAAGCCAAGTTCCTAGCTGGCCTGACTCAGCGAAATCACGTCTGATCAAACGTGGGCCAACGTCAGCTCCTTTCCTTGCACAACACAGCCGGGCACAAACTCAAGGCTGGAAACAAGTTAAACGCTGCATAAGCTAAAGGCGTCCTCCCGCAAAGAACGGAAAGAGCAAATGTTATTTGGGTTCTCCAACCATCAGTCCTTCAAGCTAGGGTGGCCACCAACCATGATAGTCCTCCCTAAGAAATGGGTGGAGAAATCCAGAGAGATCTGGAAGACGGAGGAGGAGAGGAGGCACTCTTAAAGAGACAAAATTTTCTCTTTCGGCTCTTTTAATTTACTTCTCTACTCAACAGAACAGAACAGAACACAGAATGAAATACAAAATAGAATAAAAGTAAAGGTTCCCCTTGCACATATGTGCTAGTCATTTCCTGACTCTAGGGGTTGCTGCTCATCTCTGTTTCAAAGCCGAAGAGCCAGCGCTGTCCGAAGACGTCTCCGTGGTCATATGGCCGGCATGACTAAATATCAAAGGCGCACGGAACGCTGTTAGCTTCCCACTAAAGGTGGTCCCTATTTTTCTACTTGCATTTTTTTAGGTGCTTTCGAACTGCTAACTGTTGGCAGAAGCTGGGACAACTAACAGGAGCTCACCCCGTTATGCGGCACTGGGGATTCGAACTGCTGAACTGCCGACCTTTCAATCGACAAGCTCAGCATTTTAGCCACTGAGCCACTGCGTCCCTTACAAAATAGAATTCCCTTCCCTATTTTATGCTACAAAATAGAATAGAATGCAGAATAAAATAGGGAAGGGAAGGGAAGGGAAGGGAAAGGAAAGGAAGGAAATGGAAGGGAAGGGAAGGGAAGGGAAGGGAAGGGAAGGGAAGGGAAGGGAAGGGAAGGGAAGGGGAGAAAAGATTTTTAAAAACATGATTAAGTTTTTTAAAAATATCAAAAATCTTCTTTTTCAGCTCTTTTAATTTACTTCTCTACTCAACAGAACAAAACAGAATACAGAATAAGAGGATAGAATAGGGAATGGGAATGGGAATGGGAATGGGAATGGGGAATAGAATAGAATAGAATAGAATAGAATAGAATAGAATAGAATAGAATAGAATAGAATAGAATAGAATAGAATAGAATAGAATTCTTTAGCGACCAAGTGTGGACACATACATCCAAACAACAAAGTGATATAATCATAAGATATTAATAGAAGGTAGTAGGAAAAATGAGAAGGATAACAATAATAGTGCCTTACTACCCTGTTTCCCCCAAAATAATTCCCCTGATAATAAGCCCAATCAGGCTTTTGAGTGCATGGCAATAAGGCCAAGCGCTTATTTCAGGGTTCAAAAAAATATAAGACAGGGTCTTATTTTCAGGGAAACATGGTAGGTGGGTAAATATCCTTAGACATAAGACAGTGCTGTGGGAATTAGGATTTCAGCAGAGTGATGGCACGAGAGAAAACAATTTTTTATGTGTCTAGTTGTTTTGGCACGCAATGCCCTATAGAGGCATCCTGAGGGGAGAATTGAAATTAATTATGTCCAAGATGTGAGGGGTCTGTAGATAACTTCTCATCCCTCTTTCTCACACCCCTGGGGTGGGGAATAAACTCTGGAGAGTAATATCGCTTCTCCTTCTTTTGAGCTCTAGCAGAAGGTGAGAAGAGGCTGCAAAAACCCAACAGCAACTTACTAGTCCTCTGTGATCCTACGGGATCAGGCCCCTAGCTGGAGATATATTAAAATTCAAGAAGTGTGATGGATACATCTTGGGATGAGGGAGGGATGCCTCACCATCCAAATACGAGAAGCGCTTTAACACATTTCGAGTTATTCGGTCCATTAAGGTTTGAATTGAGAAACATAAAGTTGCACTTGATTAAGTTTAAAAAAAAAATATCAAAAATTTTCATTGGCTAAGAGCCTATCCTTTACCCCAACACATTTGTCCTCAAGGCCCAGGACTCGACTTGGGAACTGATTTACAATTTATCAACCCATTAACCAAGAATCTTAACTTTTTTTCCCTCATATAATATAATTTTTTTAAAAAAAAGAAAAGAAAAGTCTGGAAGGAGAATTTCCTTGTTGAAGGAAAGCCGAAAATCCAGTGTACGGATGAGCCATAGATGGTGGGAAGCAATCTAATAAAGATTCAGACTTTGGACTTAACTGAGGATTTAATGCTGGGTAACAATTTGCCCATTTTGCCAGGTTATTAAAGCTCTTTTAGGCCGAAACAAGGGTTCAGTCTAAAATCAGCCTTCTCCAATCTGGGTACCCTTTAGACTACTGTTCTCAAGCTTGGCATCTTTAAGATGTATGAACTTCAATTCCCAGAATTCAATCAGAATAGAGCTGGAAGGGACCTTGGAGATCCTCTAGTCCCACCCGCTGCTCAAGCAAGAGACTTTATACCATTTGAGACAAGTGGCTGTCCAGGCTCTTCTTAAAAGCCTTTAATAATGGAGCACCCACAACTTCTGAAGGCAAGCAATTCTCCTCACTGTTAGGAAGCTTCTCCTTAATTCCAGGTTGTTTCTCTCCTTGATGAGTTTCCATCTGTTTCTTGCCTTGCCTCCTGGTGATTTGGAGAATAATTTGACCCCCTCTTCTTTGGGGCAGCCCCTCAAATATTGAAAGACTGCTATCGTGTCCACCCTAGTCCTTCTTTCAAATCCTGCAACTGTTCTTCATATCTTTTAATCTCCAGGCTGTATGGCTGTGAAAGTTGGACCATAAGAAAGGCTGAGCGCCAAAGAATGGAGGCCTTTGAACTCTGGTGCTGGAGAAGACTCCTGCGAGTCCCTTGGACTGCAAGATGATCCAACGGGTCAGTCTTAGAGGAGATCAACCCTGACTGCTCTTTAAAAGGCCAGATCCTGAAGATGAAACTCAAATATTTTGGCCACCTAATGAGAAGGAAGGAAGGACTCCCTGGAGAAGAGCCTCATGCTGGGGACAATGGAGGGCAAAAGAAGAAGGGGACAGCAGAGAACGAGGTGGCTGGATGGAGTCACTGAAGCAGTCGGCTTGAGCTTAAATGGACTCCGGAGGATGAGAGAGGACAGGAAGGTCTGGAGGAACGTTGTCCATGGGGTCGCAATGGGTCAGACATGACTTCACAACTAACAATGAAAATCTCCAGACCTTTAATCACCTTCGTTGCTCTTCTCTGCAGCCTCAACATCTTTTTTTGTAATGTGGTGACCAAAACGGGGTTGCGGTATTCCAGGCGTGGCCTTACAAAGGCTTTAAAAAGCGGTACTAATGCTTCAGGTGATTTTGATTCTACGCCTCTGTTTATACAACCGTTCCACAATTTTTTAATACCACAATTCCCCGTTACGGCCCGCCCAGCTTGCTCTCCTCCTAACCATCCTGGGTGCCTTTTGTGTTCAGCGAGTTGTTAAAGCTTGTCTGATTGTCTCTTGCCTCCCCATCCCCCCTTTTAATTTAGGACGTTTTAATTGAAAAGTGTCTAAACATCTGTGCCTGTTTCCTAACACCTGTGCTCAACAAGGCTGTACTTCATCCGCGATTGTCCTGTCCTTTCTACACGATAATGGCCAAACGGCACTTAGGCGGGCTTGTTTGAGCTATTTGAGATACAGATGAGGCTCGGAGGGTGGATAATTAACGGAGAAGATTAAAAGGGATGCCAGGTTTTTTTCTTCTCTTTTTGCAACGTATGTGTGGAAGGAGGGTTTGGTCTCCAGCCGAAAAATGGCCAGATGGAGACGCAAACATTAGATTTTTCTGGTTATGTGCAATTGATGTGTTCTGAAAATTATTTTTTATTGAAAAGTAAGGTACGACAAATAGGGTTTGCATCCAAAGTAAAGTAATGAAGATTATTATATTGGGAAAGATGGTTAAAATATTTGTTAAATGCTTACAATAACTGTAATGGGTTATATTGTTAAAATATATCCATCTAAGCAGAAAGGAGAAAAATGGAATGATATTTGGTTAGGATTTAAGATTTAAGTAATGGGTTTTTGGGATAATCGCATAGCTGAATAGACAGAATTTAGGGAAATAACTGAGTAAAATATTTAGTTGTGTTAATTGAAAATTAAGATTTGTTAGTGATATATATTAATTTGTAACCAGATCAAAGCTTCATTTTGGAAAACATGTGTTTTATGTTTATGTTTTTAAAAAATAAAAAAAACTTTTTTCAATAAATAAATAAATAAATAAATAAAAATATAGGTATTTTTCGACTTAACCATCACAGTTGAACCCAAAACGTCTTTTGTTAAATGGAGCCATTTGTTAAGTGAGTTTGGGCCCATTTCACAACCTTTTCTTGTCACCGTTGCTAACTGCTAAGAGCCTGGTAGCTCAGTAGACTAAAAGCATTGTGATTAACACCAGCTGCCTGCAATTACTGCAAGTTCGAATATCACCAGGCTCCAGGTTGACTCAGCCTTCCATCCTTCCGAGGTAGGTAAAACGAGGACCCGGATTGTGGGGGCAATAAGCTGACTTTGTATAAAATAAGCACACCGCTTTGGGGGGGGGGGCGAAAGCTCTTCTAAGCAGGTATATACAAAAGTATGAAGGCTATTGCTTAACGCATTGTAAGCCGCCCTGAGTCTCTGGAGAAGGGCGGCATATAAATCTATTTTTTTTAAAAAAAAACCTGAATCACTGCGGTTTGGTAAGTGAGTGACCCGGTTGTTAAGTGAATCTGGCTTTGCCCCCCCCCACACACCCATTGACTAGGCTGATCAGAAGGTCTCAAAAGGGGGAATTACATGACCTTGGGATATAGTGACGGTCATAAGTATGAACCAGTTACCAAGCCTCTGAAATTTAATCATACGACCCATGGGGATGCTGCAAACATTGCAAAAAGCAGCCCTTTTTTAAAGAAAACAACTCATTTTTTATTAGATTATAGAATAAAGTACAAAAATATGAAAGCAAATAATAGGACCCAATGGGGAGGAAAAAGAGAAAGAAAAATGAGGAGGGGAGGAAGAAGAGAAAGAAAGCATTGACTTCCAACTCTCTCTGTTGTAGTAGAATAAAGCATGAACATCAAACCTCAACTTTTTACTTTTCCCAAATAATATCAACTAACCATTTCTATTTTTCAAAAAAACCCAGCCCTGAATCACCTTTTTTTCCACCCTGTTAGAACTTTGAATGGTCCCTAAATGAATTGTTGTAAGTTGAGGATGTATAACAATTGCTAACAATTTTTTCCTGATAATGCAATAGATTTATCAACCCATTCATCCTTGAACTCTTCCTTGTGCCCGATTCCACTTCTAGCCTTTTCTTTTTAAAAAGCTGGCCACTATGGCTGATATGCTCACAAATGAATTTATGGAAGGGAGAGAGAGAGAGAGGGAGAGAGAGAGAGAGAGGGAGAGAGAGAGAGATTCTAGCTTTCCAGGGACAAGGCAATTAGGTCTGGATCTGGCAAAAGAGCCACGTGAAACTCATGGGATCCAAGGATGTCTGACGAAGGAAGGGATTCAGATCCCTCGACTCTTTTGCTGGCTTCCTCACCAGAACAGCAAGTGGAGGAAGAAACGAGCCGCATCAGATAAAGTGTGATGATCCTTAGTCCCAGCAGAGCTGACGTGTAATTGTCTGCTGTGATAGTGTGGTAACCCAGTAGAACTCAAGGCTTTTAGTAAATTAAAGTCTCACTCCCTGGTGTGTGTTGTGATACGGATCCATAAATACAACTCGGTCCCCTGACGTGGCCAGGCCAGGCCACGTGGCCTCCATCTTCTGAGCTTTAGCTAAAGTGCCTTCTCTCTGATGACAATCGCGTCATCTGGGAGACATGGAGGACCTGATGTCAGGCCTGGAAGCCATTTTTTGCCTTGGGCCTTCAGACCTGCCACATTTACTATCGTGGGAAATTGGGAGGGGAAATTGTGTGGAGCGTGGGTGATATATACTCATAATAACATTCTTTCTTAGAGGTTCAAGGACATCTTGCCTTGCAAATGGACAGCTGGAAATGGGAGGCATCTCCAGTTGGGACAGTGGATGATTGGACCATGTGATGGACATGTGGATGTTAGGCAGGGACTTTGACTTTCCTTTGGGTGGGGAAAACCTGGAAGCTTTCAGATTCGGGTTTCCCCAGATGTGCCAATATGACCTCTCTTGTTGTTGTTAGTTGCAAAGTCATGTCCGACCCATCGTGACCCCAAGGACAACATTCCTCCAGGCCTTCCTGTCCTCTTCCATCCCCCAGATCCATTGATCTCCTCTGGGACTGACCGGTTGGATCGCCTTGCAGTCCAAGGGACTCGCAGGAGTCTTCTCCAGCACCAGAGTTCAAAAGCCTCCATTCTTTGGCGCTCAGCCTTCCTTAAGGTCCAACTTTCACAGCCATCCATTGCAACTGGGAAAACCATAGCCTTGCCTATACACACTTTTGTTGGCAGGGTGACATCTCTAATAAAGTGTAACTTGGAGGAAACTCAAGTCTCGGAGTTTTAATTTGTTGGGGGTGACACCCGAGACCACAAAGCAGGATGGCTCTTGATGAGACATCTGGAGATTCTGTAGGGAAAAATGGTAGGATCTTCTGGCCAACCCATCTTCTCAAAAAGAAGAAGAAGAAGAAGAAGTTGTAGAGTTTGAGAAGGTGTAGTGATAGATAGCTAAAATACATGGGACTCTTTAGGGTGGAGAAAAAATTGTCACCTTACCTGTGAGAACAGGTAGTCCTCGACATTACCATTCGTTCAGTGATCATTCAAAGTTGCAACGGCATTGAAAAAAAGTGACTTACGACAGTTTTTCACACTTACAACCCCTTGCAGCATCCCTGCGGTCACGTGATCAAAATTCAGAAGCTTGGCAACTGACAGGTACTTATGACGGTTGCAGTGTCCTGGAATCCTGTGCTCTCCTTTTTTGAACTTCTGACCAGCAAAGTCAACGAGGAAGCCAGATTCATTTAACAATCGTGCTTTTAACTCAGCAGCGGCAGGGATTCCCTTGTCAAGGGGGGCAAAGAAGGTCATAAAACAGGGGGGAAACTCACTGAACGATGGCCTCGCATAGCAGTGGAAATTCTGGGCTCCATTGTGGCCATAAATTGAGAACCACCTTTATTATGAGAGCCATAGTGGCGCAGTGGTCAGAGTGCAGTACTGCAGGCTACTCCTGCTGACTGCCAGCTGCCTGCAATTTGGCAGTTCGAATCTCACCAGGCTCAAGGTCGACTCAGCCTTCCGTCCTTCCGAGGTGGGTAAAATGAGGACCCAGATTGTTTGGGGGGAGGGGGGAGGCAAGAGGCTGACTCTGTAAACTGCTTAGAGAGGGCTGGAAAGCACTATGAAGCGGTATATAAGTCAAGCACTATTGCTATTCCCTCCCTCCCTCCCTCCCTCCCTCCCTCCTTCCTTCCTTCCTTCCTTCCTTCCTTCCTTCCTTCCTTCCTTCCTTCCTTCCACAGTGGTTAGAATGCAGTATTGAAGGCTGATTCTGCCCACTGCCAGGAGTTCGATCCCAACTGATTCAAACTTGACTCTGTAAACCGCTTAGAGAGGGCTGAAAATCACTGTGAAGCAGTATAAAAGTCTAAATGCTATCGCTATTCTGCAGAACGCATTGATGAAGAAACAACAGCTTTGGAAAGATTTCCAGCAGGACATGATCTCAAGAAGCAGAAGATCACACCCTTTCCCCCATCACCACGATCTTGATACCCATCAGGGACCTGTGTGTGTGTTTTTCTAAGTGTATTTCCTAGTTAAAGCATATGCATAACTGAATGTGTTATTTTGACCTTTAGTTATGCCTCTTCCTCTCCCTTGCTAAGACTGTGCGAATCTCCATTCTTCTCCCAGAATAGAGCACAGCTACCAGCTCACCAGCTGGGCATCTCAGCTGCTAATTGAGGCATTGGGGCCATGGCAAAGCTGGAAAACACCATCTGCCTTCATGTGGGGGTTGGGTGGGGGAACCTAAGAGGTATTTTCTTGTTGCTCTGATACAGTTGGCAAAACAAGCACATCAATCACCTCTCCAGTGGTTCCACCTTGTCCTCAAGAAAGGATCCTAACAGGGCAACCTCCTCCTCTAATTACTCTTAATTGCCATTTTCACGCTTGTGAACCCCTCTCTCCCCATCCCCCAGTGAGCCAGGGAAGGAAGTTTAAGCGGGGGATTTATTCTTAGAAGCTCTCATGCTGCTCCGAACCTTCATGCAACGTGGCTGCGGAAAAAAAGTGCCTCCTTCTCTTGCCAATCATTTCAATAGAACAATAGAATAATAGAATAACAGAGTTGGAAGGGACCTTGGAGGTCTTCTAGTCCAACCCCTTTCTTAATCAGGAAACCTTACGCCACTTCAGACAAATGGTTGTCCAATCTCTTCTTAAAAGCTTCCAGTGTTGGAGCATTCACAACCTCTGTGGGCAAGTTGTTCCCCTGGTTAATTGTTCTCACTGTCAGGAAATTTCTTCTTAGTTCTAAGTTGCTTCTCTCCTTGATGAGTTTCCACTAATTGCTTCTTGTCCTGCCTTCAGGTATTTTGGAGAATAGCTTGGCTCCCTCTTCTTTGTAGCAACCCCTGAGATATTGGAAGACTGTTGTCATGTCTCCACTAGTCCTTCTTTTCATTAAACTAGACCTACCCAGTTCTTGCAACTGTTCTTCATATGTTTTAGCCTCCAGTCCCCTAATCGTCTTTGTTGCTCTTCTCTGCACTCTTTCTAGAGTCTCCACAACTTTTTTACATCATGGTGCTCAAAACTGGATGCAGTATTCCAAGTGCGGCCTTACCAAGTCATTATAAAGTGGTATTAGCATTTCGAGCTTTGGCAGAAACGGTGTCTCCAGCACAACATCTCAGGGGTTACTGCATGAGGAGAAGGTCTCTCCCTTTAAACACTAGGGAGTGTTTTAAACACTTTAAACACTAGTGAGTAGAGTCCAATCTTGGCCACTTTACGACTTGTGGACTTCAACACCCAGCACAGTTGGTTGGGGAATGCTGGGCATTGAAGTCTTAAAGTGGCCAAGGTTGGACATCCCTACAATTGGAGGTTCTTCAGAAGTGCAGGAGATCAAGTTGTAGATTCAAATGTAGCAGGGTTGAATTCTCAATCAGTCAACTGGGGTCTTTCACTGAAGCCAATTATAAACCCAAAGTCCACTCGGTTTCACTTGGAGCTTTCCATGGTACTGATACTCTTCATTTGGTTCTGGACCTTTCCTGGAGCATTACTTCCTCTTGCAATCTCTCTAGCTGTACTTGAAGCTGTCCAGAATGTGCCTTTCTACCCATAAGTCCCAACTTGGAGCCAACTTTTATGAGATACAAAGTTGAGTCCAGAAAAATACTTTTAGGGGAAGCAAACAAAGATTGCTAACACTGTAATGACAGGAGAATGTGATGGAAAGCAAAAGAAACATCTCCTTCAAGTGAAGCTCAACTCCTGGTAACTTCACGGAGACATCAATTGCTTGGCAATTGATTTGTGGGTTTATCCCCCAATCCTCCAGTTCCACCTGCAATCTTGAGGTTCCTCACTGAAGTTCTAACTGGACCTGGCCTTGTGTAGCTTTTGAGCCCAAACAGAACTGGCCAGGTACTGCCACCTGTTGAGACTTCATACATACTATGAGCTTTTATATATTTTGTTTGAGTGTTGCAACTAGGCAATTCGGCAATGGGAATTTTATGATGTTATCCATCTCAGTTCTGGGAATTGTGTTCTTTAGAACCAAACATATACCCTGGTTTTTCATTTACATCACTCGCAAAATATAGCACCAGAGATCAAAACAGCGAGCCAACATTAAAGCATTAAATGCTAAGAGGGCAAGTGCTTTGTGCACACAGCATCTGAATTATCGTGGGAATCCTGAAAAGTAAGATTGGATCTCTCTCTCTCTTTTTTTTTTACCCCTATCAAAGATCAAGGATGGGCTGATGGAACAGATCTAAGCAAGCCCCTTAGTCAATTTGTGATTGATGGAAAGAGATTTCATTTCGGGTTATCCCAACAGTCCCCCAACCAGACATAAAAATAAACTATGCAGCCTTTACAATCTAAATCGTTCATGAATAAATAATAACCCCCTAGTCCCAGAGCCATAATCTATATTTAATTAAGTAGATGTCTAAAGAGTCGAAACGGGGGGGGGGGGGGGAGTGACGATCTCCGAGAAATTCAGCCATGGAACCAGAGTCGGTCTAGAAACGGCTAGAATTAATATGACTAAATGATTCAGGACATTTTCATAATCGCCGAGAATCCCTCAAAACCTATTAGGACCCCACTCCCCCTTTTGCTCAATTAATAGACTCAATTAATTCACGCCTACACAGATGTTATTAATATGGCCACTGTAGGAGACCAAACCTGTTTGAATCTCAAACCAAAGTTCCATTATTTAAATTAATATGCCAGCGCAAAAGCTTCCACTTGTAACTCAATTGCCCATCCTCTACATCATCACCCTTGTATCCTGAGATATCCAGAGGGAGGGTAGTTCGGTATTGAAAAGCATATCGTCGAGAAAAGGGCTTGCCAAAAATAAATTAAAAAATGACTCACCCTCACAAAGGAGCTGTGATTGGTTTTCGTTCATGTCTATTTTTCATTCCTTTCTGTCCAGCTAGATGGTTATCCATCATTTTATGCTTTGTTTACAAGGTAAGATCCTATACAGACCAACTGTACAATTCTGAAAATATAAATGATTAGAGAGAGGGTGGGGGGAGCTATCTCAAAGATAAAATCCCCCCCCCCCTTTTTTTTGCACATCAAAGCCTCTGGATTGAATGCCTAATCTGGAAAAAAATATATTGCTGAATGTGGTGGAATGTAGTTCGGATTCCCAATAGGAAGGGAGGGAGGGGTTGCATTCTAGAGGAGCAAGAAACAACACAGCTTGGAGAGTTTGTGTGAGAGAAAGAGGATGGAGACAGCTCCCCCTCAATGGTTCTCAGAATAAGTTTCTTCATTATAAAAAAAAAATATTTTTATTTTTCATCAACATATTTAAATGTACAGTCTCTTATCCTTCATTAATCATTATTCATTCATCTTATCTTTTTACTTTCATTTGTTAATTGTTCGGGCCTGCTCTTTTACCATTTCCTCTCCTTTATTTTACCACAACCTTTCCTCTTCCCCTTCCCTTCTCTTCCTTCTTCTATCTCTTTCTACTTTCCTCATTCCTACTCTCCTTCCCTTTTCTACTTCCTCTTCTGTTTCCCCACTCCTCTCTTCTTCCTCCATTTCTAACCCTCTCTCTCTCCTGTGTGAGAGAAAGGAGGTGGAGACAGCTCCTCCTCAATGGTTCCCAGAATAAGTTTCTATGAGGCAAGTTTGTCTGCTTTAGTCTGGTGGAGAACAATAAAGGAAGCTGCATAACAACTAGTGTTAGTTCTTGGTTCTTAGAACTAACACTAAAAACTAGACAGTCACAACTGCTCAGTCCCTACAAGGTGGGAGCTGACATACCAACCTTCTTGTTCATTTTAAGGCAATGTTTTCTAGCCATTCCTCAATTGCCTGAACAGATTTTTGCTCCTTGGATTCAGCCAGACATGTGGCTAAATAGACAGCAAAGCCATCTTAGATGGAAGACCTTCCACTCCAAATTTCAAATGTTGATTGATTACAGCTAACTATAAAGCTGTAAATTTATAAATTTATAAATAAGCTATGAAGCTATACCAGTGGTGGCTCAGTGGCTACGATGCTGAGCTTGTCGATCGAGAGGTCGGCAGTTCAGTGGTTCGAATCCCTAGTGCCGCGTAATGGGATGAGCTCCTGTTACTTGTCCCAGCTTCTGCCAACCTAGCAGTTCGAAAGCACATTAAACAAATGCAAGTAGAAAAATAGGGACCACCTTTGGTGGGAAGGTAACAGTGTTCCGTGCGCCTTTGACGTTGAGTCATGCCGGCCACATGACCATGGAAACGTCTTTGGACAGTGCTTGCTCTTCGGCTTTGAAACGGAGATGAGCACCGCCCCCTAGAGGCGAGAATGATTAGCACTAGTACGACTAGTATGAGGGAAATCTTTACCTTTACCTATAAAGGAGATGATTAAACCACATGCCCACCAAATGCCCTACATGCCAGCACCTGCAAGAGCAGACCCACAGACTGAGCTCTCTTACTCCTGTGCCAGGGAAGCGCTAGGGCAGGGGTCAGCAACCTGCGGCTCTGGAGCCACATGTGGCTCTTTCACCCCTTTGCTGAGGCTCCCTGTCATTCAAAATATGCATCACAACCGCCAATGTGTGACACCCATCGGCACACGATTTATTGAGCTTTTCAACCCCTGGTAGGCCAACCATGGATAAATCCAAGAAAAGAAAAGTTTCAGAAGAAGACAGAATATTTAATTCAACTACATATGCTAGATTTGTGGCTGCTCAAGAAATGATCAGGGACGGGAAGGGTTTTGTGGCTCCCGGTGTTTTCTTTTCTGTGGGAAACAGTCCAAATGGCTCTTTGAATGTTTAAGGTTGCAGACACCTGAGCTAGGAGGTTTTTTTTGCTCCTAACAGAGAGACACTCTGCCTTATCCATAGTCCACACCCGGCTCTCAGACCAGTGGAGTACACAATCAAGACGTTCCCTGCTCTCCGTAAAAACAACACTAATTGCAATTAAAGTGAAGAATGGTGTGTTTCATGAGCAATGAGTGTGTTTGCTTTCTTGCTTTTCTTTTTTTAACAGAGAAAAAAACAACAACTCTGTATTTTCTCACTGAAAATACCCCTATCTCGCTCTTGCTACGGCAAATGGCTGATGGAATATGTCACAGTGTGAAGTTGTGGTGTGGGTGGAAATTCAAGTCCATTCTGGGACTAGCAATTGCTAAGGGTAAAGGTGATTGGAGTGGTGTAAGTGTGTGTCTGTGTGTGTGTGAGGGAGGGAGGGAGGGAGGAAGGGAGGGAGAGAGGGAGGGAGGGAAAGAAAGATAATGAGCATGTTGAAGAATTTTCTGAAACTAATTTTTCTGCTTCCTGCAAGTATTTCTCTCTCTCTCTCTCTATTCAAGAAGGACCTCCAGAGAAGTAGGGATTAACACCAGACAAACAATCAAGTAGAAAACAATACCCCAATCAAAGAACAACCAAGGAGAAAAGCAACTCCCATCAACACTGGCAGGTTAAGCTACTGTATAGGGAGCAAACTTTTTCCTCCCCTAAAAGGAATTGTAATGCCCACTTAATAACAGGCATCCTGCAATGTATAAGCCAAATCCTGAATGGTTATTAACACTGATAGAGAAACACAGAGAAAAAGTGAATGTTTCTTTGGACTCCCCTCCCCCCCAAAAGCTTGAAATGATGAAAGAACAGAACAGAATAGAATAATATCAGAAAATTAGAATAGAATAGAATAGAATAGAATAGAATAGAATAGAATAGAATAGAATAGAATAGAATAGAATAGAATAGAATAGAATAGAATAGAATTCTTTATTAGCCAAGTGTGATTGGACACACAAGGAATTTGTCTTAGGTGCATAAGCTCTCAGTGTACATAAAAGAAAAGATACGTTCGTCAAGAATCCTAAGGTACAACACTTAATGAAAGTCACAGGGAACAAATAAGCAATCAGGAAACAATCAATATCAATATAAAGGATCGGACATGAGGATGGTGGTGCGAGGGAAGGTAAGTAGATTTCACCCCTGAGTAGTGGGTTTCAATTTCGGTTGCTACCGGTTCGCTTCCGGTTGCGCACTCACCCATGAGTGTGACAATTCTGCGCATGCGCAGGGACGTCAAGGCAGGTGGGCGGAGCCTCTTGCCCCCACCACTACCGGTTTGCCTGATCTGGGGTGAACTGGTAGCAATCCATCATTGAACCACTCCCAAACCTTGGGGATTTCTTAATAGCTTTGAGCTAAGCTAACCTTGTTCTAAAAAGAACAAGGAAGAACCAACTTCCTGCCTCTGCTCTTGCCTCCGATCTCCATTCCTTTCCACCACCGTGCTGCTCCACTCCGCTTGTCCTCCGTGAGTCCACATCTCCGTTCCTGAGGCTGCCTTTCCTCCATATTCACTGACCCACTTTAAAACCGTCAGATTCACAGCCGAGCAGTTCTCTGGCAAGAGGAAAGATGGATTTCCAGGATAAAAAAATTGTTGTGCCGAGCAAGAGGGGTAGAAGAATGAGATGAAATGAAGTGCAGGTGTCTGACATGCGGGCGGGGGCTCACAGACAGACATGGGGAGACGTGGAGACACAGAAGGAGATTGACATCAAAAGAGAACAAAGGAGTTGTGAGAGAGAAACCCTCAAAGGCCGGGCAGACAATGCTGCAGGAGTTGGGGCGATGCTGGCACGTTGGCAGACAAAGGCGATGTGGGGAGGGAAGCACAGCTGGTACAAAGGAGAGACACTCCGTTCAGGGAGTATCAACATCTTGCTACAGCTGCAGAAGCACCAATATCGCAAATCTCATCCACACAAGGGCCATTTTCCCAACCACCCTGTTGTAGGAACTTTTCTCCGAGATTTCATCAGCCCGTCGGTCTCACCGAGTCACACCCTTCTCCGCTCTGCTGGTCTACTCAGGTGAGCTCAAGACTCCACAGTCACTGATTCTCAAGTGGTGGGAGATGCCAGCACGGGTGGCCCACACCCAAGGGCATGTGCTCCATTCTGCTTTTGCCAAGTTCTTGATCTCTGTCTTGGGTGAAGGAAGAATCTGGCAAAACTCGATGCTCAGAAGGTTTGCTTGGTTGGAGTTGGGATTGGGGTCCTCTCTGCTTTTCCTGATAGCTCCAGGGGACCATGTGGGACTTTGTCTGCTGCTTCTGATCCCACTTAGATGGTCGATTCCCAGGGCAAGCCTGTCTTCTTGAAACTGAAACTCTAAGGCCAGGTTGGAGATGGTTATCAGCCATGAATATCTCAGGGGCTTCAGAGCAAGGTGTGCTACATTTCTTCGAGATGGACAGCATATAAATATGATAGGCAGAGATAAGGTAGATAGCTAGGGAAGGGAGGGAGGGAGGGAGGGAGGGACGGAGAGAGGTAGAAAGAAACAGGGCTAAGGGAAGGAAAAGGAGGGAGGGAGGGAGGAGAAATGGAGAGTATGAGGGAGGGAGGGAGGGAGGGAGGAAGGAAGGAAGGAAGGAAGGAAGGAAGGAAGGAAGGAAGGAAGGAAGGAAGGAAGTTGAAACAGATATTGCAGATCATGAAGAGTCAGATTGCTGGATTCTCTTATCTTTGGAATATTCAGAATACCTTCCAAATGCATTCGGAAAAGCAACTGGATGTACACAATAGACACACAACCCCTTAAAAATGCCGTCGTTGTTGGGCTGAGGGGCATGTTACAAAATAAAATGAAACAGGTGGTATCTGAGCCAAACCAACTTTGGTTTCAATCTCAAACTAAATCCCTTGAACCTCATTACTAGGCACGTTCCCCATTCATTTAACATTTTTCTCCTCCAGAATGCAGACCATACGATAAGAGAGGTGGGGGGGGGGGGAATCAGAAATGGCATAAAAAGTTCACATCGAACTCCTCCATAAGCTCAGAGCGTACTAAAACATCCTCTCAACAGCCATTGCTGTGTGTTGGGCGCTCCGTTACATCTTAATTTTGTTGATCAGACACCTCCAAGACAATCTCCGGGGTGCAAAACTGATATTTTCACAACTCACAGTTAGAAAAGAAAGAAGCTTATTGGCTTGGAAAGGATTTTGACTTGGAAGCGGCGCGCTTCGTTCCGAGTTTCCACCTGGAAGACTAAACAGAAATAAGCCAAAAAAAAAAAAAAAAAAAAGTTCTTTGTTAAATGTGTGGTTATTTTTTTTTTTTTTTCATCTCCTGGAATGCCGAAAGAATTAAACATTCAGAGCTCCAGCCGTCCAGATTGCAAGCCAAGGCAAGCTGATTTTCATGCCTGGGGAAATCACATTCACTGGCATCATTGTTTCCCAGCTGCCTTTAGCCATGTCTCATAATTCGGTGGGGTGGAGTAACTTGTGAACAGGGAGAAAAAGAGGTAGAACTTCACTCGCCTCTTTGACTGGATGGGGATGTTGGTTAGGTTCTTGCTGGTTGAAACCCACCTGTTGGCTATCCCAAAGGTGCTTTTTCAGGAGGCAACTCGACTTTCTGGTTGTTTCTTTTGAAGATGTTTCACTTCTCCTCCAAGGAGCTTCTTCAGCTCTGACTGAATGGTGGGGAACGGAAGGATTTATACTCCTTGCAGACAGCTGGTCGTTTGCACCCTTTTGGAGGATCGTTGAAGCCCTTGGAGGTTTCTCTGTGTCCTGAGGGTCACCTGAGTGGAGCTCCTGGTTCTTGAAGTCTGCCATTTTTTTCCCTCTGGAAACCCATTCCTACTCCCACCCCATTCCAAGCGTGTTCATCCCAAATTGTATAGCTAAATATCTGTAGAGATTCTCAGTCCTTTTTTTCAGGAGGCAATGGACTCTGTTGTTTATTTCGTTTGAAGATATTTCCCTTCCCTACTATCCTGTCAAAACTGAAGAAGCTTCTTGGAGGAGAAGAGAAATGTCTCCAAAAGAAAAATAGGAAAGAAAGTCCAACTGCCTCCTGAAAAAGCATCTTTGGGACAACCGTAACCTGGAGGACTGAGAACCTCTACAGACGCCTGTTGGCTAGTTCCACATCTTATGGCAAGGAAGAGCAGGTTGTGAGAACATCCACTTGAACATTTCCCAGGCTGCTGATCGTGGTCCAGGCTGGCAAACCATACCTTGAATAGATAGGGGGTGGGTGGGTCTCTTGGCCTTTCTCCCATTTGGATGGCAACTTGATAGAAACCAAGAGAAATTCCTTGGACGCTTGACTCTGTTTCTTTGAAGAACTCCAGAACTATTTGAGAACCCAGGCAGGCAGTTACCTTGGAGAGCACGAAGCAGAAGTGCACGCTGACCCAAAGGTCTAGTTGTTTCCCGCCACTTCACTTTGCGAAGGCCAAGGCAAAAATTGCGGCTCGGCTTATTACCTTTGTGCCAACTGCGAGAGACACCCAGCTGGTGGGGACAATTCAGTCTGGCTATGAAATAACCAGAGGCTGCTTAGAATAAATGCTGCTGGCTGGGGAATTCAGGGAGTTTGAAGTCCACCCGTCTTAAAGATGTCAAGGTTACATTGGGCTAAATGGACAGACAGACATATAAATGAGAGAAATAGATGAGAGAGAGAAAGAGATGAGAGAGGGGGGGGGAATGCAGATAGATATAGATAAATAGATAAGAGATTATTGGCACAAAGAGAGAGAGAGAGAGAGAGAGAGAGAGAGAAAGAAATAGATAGAGAATGTAGATAGATAAAAGATAAATAGATAAGAGATGATTGATGATTGATGATTGATATGGATGGATGGATGGATGGATGGATGGATGGATGGATGGATGGATAGATAGATAGATAGATAGATAGATAGATAGATAGATAGATAGATAGATAGATAGATAGATAGATACAGAAAGATAGAGATGATAGATAATGTAGATACAGATAAAAGATAAATAGATAAGAGATGATTGATACAGACAGACAGACAGATAGACAGACAGAGCAAAGGGCAAGCAAAGGATAAAGCAATTTCCCTGCACCCCTAATATTCTGCCCCCGTGTCATAGACAGAAAACCTTGGAGTCAAAAAAGGCATTTTTTCCCCTCTCCTCTTTATCTCCTCTCCTCGTCTGTGTAAACACATCGAAGAATGACTGCAAAAAAGCCGGTGCTTTTAACAAGGCGCGGCTTGACCTCCTTCTCAAGGAACGTGCATTAAACCCAGGAAAGGAGTATCATTAAATGCAAACAGGCAGTCCGCCTCCAAAGCGTGCTGCCTAACAGGCCGGGTTTGAAGAACAAATGTGCTTAATGGAAACCATTGGAGGAGCTGTAGTTTTTCTGCGTGTCAAGCCGTTTGGCATCGCTTCCACACAACCCAGCCTGGCCTCCTCCCTAGAATTTGCAGCCCGTTCCCAAACCTATCTACCTACGATTCCCAGCGGCTTTGGCGGAGGTGGGTAATTTTTATAAAGTAAAAAATCAGGAGTTGGGTGAGAAGGGCTGGCAGTTGGTCTTTGGTTTTTTCCCTGCAAAAAAACAGGAGAAGCTGAGTGGTGGGTAGGGGAAGGTTTCAGCAGGCAGCAAGAAAAGAAAAGGGTAGGGAAGGGAAGGGAAGGGTAGGGAAGGAAAGGAAAGGAAAGGAAAGGAAAGGAAAGGAAAGGAAAGGAAAGGAAAGGAAAGGAAAGGAAAGGAAAGGAAAGGAAAGGAAAGGAAAGGAAAGGAAAGGAACCATTGCCCTCTCTACGCTGAAGGAAGAACCAGGGAAGGGGTTTCATAAAATGTACAGATGCTAATGGGCTCCCCCAATAGTTGCTTAGAAATAACGGTTGTAATTTAAGTGGAAAAGTAATCTCTTTTCCACAACGGGGGAGGGAGGGAATATTAGCAACGGGGGGAGGATCACATGGGAGATAGAACAGCCCCTTTTCTGATCGTCTCTAGAAATGAGCTCTAGAGCATTGTTTTTCAACTTTGCTCACTTTAACATGGGTGGACTTCAACTCCCAGAATTCCCCAGCCAGCTGTGCTGACTTGGGAATTCTCGGAGTTGAGGTCCATCCATGCTAGCTGGTATTTGAAGTCCACCCATCTTAAAGTTGCCAAGGTTGAGAAGCCCTGCTCTAGAAAGTCTCCAGATGCTTTCAATTTCAACGATGTCTACAAGCCTTGCAAGCCCACTTACAAAAATATTGTGGGAGTCCAAAACATCTGGAAGGTACCAGGTTGCTAAAATGCCCCCCCCCCATCCAAAGATAATACTTTGTTAAGTAGTCTGCAGCTTCAATCAATGTGCCAGGAGGGGATTGTTGATGGGAGTGTGGTTTTCTCCTTGGTGCTTCCTTGATTAGGATACTGTTTTCCAGTTGATTGTTTGTCTGGGGTTAATCCCTGCTTATCTATTCAGTGCGGTCTTTGTGAATAGAGATAGAAATATTTGTAGAAAGTATATGTGTATATGAAGAAAGTTACCAAAAGTGGAGTCCCCTGTCGCCTCACAGTCCTGCCCATCAGAAAATTGTCCACTTCGCCAGACAAAAACGGCAACTCTCCGATTTATGATCCTTCCTCAGAGGGAGGCTTCGCTTCCCACCGCTACTCGATTATCAGAGCTTTTTGTGAAGCTGAAAATAAATAAGTATCTTTGTTCGCCTTTATCTCTGGACGCCTTTTAATCTTCCTGATATGGTTTTTACGCTTTGCTTCTGACTCCCAGCAGGGTCATACAAGATCTCATTTTACCATCTGATATCAAGGATCGGATTAACGGAAAGCCAATGGCGGGTGTTAATCATCCAGCAGGAAGGGAGAGGGAAGAAAAGAAGAGGGAAATAAGAAGTGGGGACTTTGGCCAGATTCCTTCTCAAGATTCAAGTGTCAGCTTTGGGCTCCGGGGGTATCTCCTGGGGATGATGGTCCCAAAATTCAAGATGGTGACCCCAGAGGTGGAGGCTTTGATGCACGACCTTCTTCTAGGTGCCCCCGTTGGTGAACCTTTTCTTCTAGGTCCTTCAGGTAAGGCTTTGATGGTGGTAATTAGTTGAATGCACCCAATAGTTGGAATGCCTTGGATTGGATCGGATATTATTGCAGATAATTTATTTTGGAAGAATTATTTTTCAGTTGGTCAGGGGAAAAAATAGGCCCTGTATAGGTGCTGAGGAGTTATCCATGCAAGACTTGACCCCCAGCCAGTGGTGAAATCTGAACCAGTTTACTACCAGTTCGCTGGCTGCGCATGTGTGGTGCTTGCCAAATGCACAGTGGGTGCAACATGTGCAGTGCACACCATGCACCAAATGTGAGGCCGCTTGCACAATGCATGCCAAAAGGAGGCGGGGGGATGATCAGCTCTGGAGCACAATTCAAGCGAAGAGGTTGTAAAAAAAATGCTTATAAAAGTAAAAAAAAGGCTCTGACGATCACGCAGCTCAACTGTGATCGTCAGAGCCTCTGTTTTTTACTTTTAAAAGCAAAAAAGCAAAACCTTCTGTGCATGCACAGAGGGTACAAAACCAGGAAGTAATGAGAACTGGGCAGGTGGGCGAAGCCTCATACCACGATCACTACCGGTTCTCCGAATCACCCACCATAATTGCTACCGGATCGGGCGATCTGGTCTGAACCGGGAGTATTTTATACCTGCCCCCAACCTAAAGAGACCGAATTAACTATTTTTTTGGAAGTTCCAGTATTTCTCAGCCTGGGCTACTTTAAGACGTGTGGATTTCAACTTCAAGTCCACGCGTCTCGAAATAGCCAAGGTTGAGAATCGCGGGTTGGAAATAACAGGCACCAAATATTTACCTCTAGCTACCCATGAAGGGAAATAGTGATCTGAAGTTTGAAACAAGTCCAAAATATTCCCTAATAGTCTTGGTTCATTTTTTTGCCCTCAAGAGATTTTCGGGGACGAAAGAAAATTGCACAGCTAATGAAATGACCACTTCTCCCTGTGGAAAATTCCCTGAATGTGGACTGGTTTGGTTTGCAGTTTCTTCTTTCCCTGCAGAGCCGAGGGGATGGGGTGGGGTGAGTGGGGAGGACAGACCACCCCATTCATCATAATTAACAAGGCTGCCAGGAGTGAAATGAATCCATTGCGTCTCTTGTCTCTTTGCTCGCTCCTGTCCAGAAAGACAGATCCCAAAACTGCTTCACTTAATACCTGTCAAAACACAGTGCTTCCCACCCCCTTCCCCACCCCCCCACTGCTCCTCTTTTGCTGAATGAGAATATGGCTCTGATTTCTTGGTTTGTCACAAGCTGCGTAGGACATTATCTGCTTCCCTGGAGATACACTTTGCCGAGCTCTTTTGAGGGGGTCCCTGCGGGGTTTTTCTCATCTCTGCATGGAGGAGATGGAGGCTAAGGACTCCGACAGTCATCTCAATTCTGCTATTACGAAAGCCGAACCTTTTCCGTAACGCTTTGCAATTCGCTGAACAATCCTGCCCTCGACGTCATTCATTCATTCAGGCCCCGATCGTCTTTCTCCATTCTGTTCAACTAATGCCATCTTGGTTAATTAATTCCCAGGAACGGAAAGAGAGGAATCAGTAGGGTTTTAGCTTCAGGTCCTGGGATGGGATGGGAGGCGTATTTCCAGGAGGAAGGGGCTGCCTCCACTCCAGAGGAACAAGACAACTGAGTTCAGAGAGTTTGTATGTGAGAAAGAGGAGGAAGACAGCTCCTCCTTAATGGTTCTCAGAGTATATATTTAATGGTGCATGTAATCTGCTTTAGTTTGGCAAGATCTCTGTCTGTAGGTGAGGGAACAATAAAGAAATCAATAAAGAATTCGGTTCAGATAGTTTTGTGTCAGAGAAAGAGGGTGAAGACAACTCCCAGTTGGTTCCCAGAGTATATACTTTATGGCGATGTTAGCCTACTCTAATTTGGCAAGATTCTGTCTATAATTGAGGAACAATAAAGAAATCTGCTTGGAAGATGTCACATGTCTTTCTTGGGTTTTGGGGCTTGTCAGCCTCCCACTCCCCAAAGGAAAAGCTCTTCAACTCTTTCTCAGCAAAATCAATCTTGCAGGGTCATTATCAAACAGAGTCCACTTTTCATGGAAGTTGCTTTCTGCTCTCCAAAGAAAGGCAGCAAATAAAGCTAAATTGTCAACATATCCCAACTGAAAAGTCCATTGATTCTGCCTACGTCCCGCTCCTGTAGTATTTCTATGAATAATCCCAGTGGTTCAGAATTAGTAACGTTTCACCGAGATTGTCCTTCTCGTGAATGTCACAAAGCAGTTCACAAAAGAAGAACGAAGCTCAAGTGATGCTGAGAAGCAAAAAAGGGGTTATGAAATTTCCCCTTTTAATTCCAAAATGAAAGGTCAAAGGGTGCCACAACCGAGAAGACCCAGACTCTGGGGATTTCTCTTGGTGGGCCCCTCAAAAAGCAAACTCAAATGAGGCCAAGAAGGAAACTTATTACGTTCCCTGCAATTCAAGATATTGGATAACCATTTGTCTGAAGTGGTGTAGGGTTTCCTGCCTAGGCAGGGGGTTGGACTAGAAGACCTCCAAGGTCCCTTCCAACTCTGTATTCTTGCTGATGAGAGGTTATCTAGAATTAGAATCTGATAGAGGGTTTTTTTTTTAATGAAAAAAGAATGCTGGAACAGTTCAGATCACTCTCTAAAACAAATTTCCATTTTTTGCAAGCACACCTTAGTTTATGTGTCTGAAGCAGTTTGCAAATTCTGAACCCCTTTGCAAATTTCACACGTGTTTCCTCCACGCTTTTTCTCTCCATGCTATTTTCCGCACATTCTTACATTCACACACGCACATCTTCCCAGGGACGTGTTTTTTGCAAGCCTTTTTCCTCTAATACACCCATTTCCTCCTTGTGCATACTGTTGATGGAATTCCCCCTAAAAGAACCATTTCTCAAAGCCGCAAATTACATTTTGAAATTTGACGACGTGGGGAAACCCGAAGGGTTCCAACAATTACATTATTCTTGGTGCCATATTTTAATCAATTAAATATCGCCGCTGTAATTAAAGGTTGAGCTCCTGACACATTTCTGGAAAGCTTCAACCAAGTTTTGAAGTGCTAAATTATATGAAAATTTAGGGAAAGGTCCTGCAGGGAAGAATTTATGAATTTCTTTCTTTCTTTCTTTCTTTCTTTCTTTCTTTCTTTCTTTCTTTCTTTCTTTCTTTCTTTCTTTCTTTCTTTTTTCTTTCTTTCTTCCTTCCTTCCTTCCTTTCCTTTCTTTCCTTCCTTTCTTCCTTCCTTCCTTCCCTCCCTCCCTCCCTCCCTCCCTCCCTCCCTCCCTCCCTCCCTTCCTCTGCATCATTCTCAAGAATTCCATAGAAACTGAATCTCCAACTCTATACTGGTAGTCCTCAACTCATGACCAATTGCTTACTGACTATTTGAAGTTTTGATGGCCAACCTCCGTGCAGTCACATGACTGCATTTTGGATGCTCAACAACTGCCCACATATATAGCTGTTTGTGGCATCCTGCAGTCCACATGACTGTGATTTATGGAAGGGGAAGTTTGCTGGGAATTAATGTTTATTTCTGATTTCCAGCAAAAAAAAAAAACCTACCCATTGCAGTCAATGGAACCATTTAACAACTGCTGGAAAAAAAGGTCATAAAATTCGGAGCAGTCTCGTGGTGATCTGCTTAATGACCTGCATGACCTACAGCTGTAATTCCAAGCTCAATGACAGTCATAAGTCCAGGACTATCTGTATTGAGTTTCAGCTTTGCGGGCAGAATACAGAAATTTTCTGATGTGCAGAAAATCCTTTTTCACCGAAAGGTGATTTCCTTTCCTGTTTTCCCACGTTACACAGTAAGAAGTGAGCCAGGTTAGATTTATGACGTCAAAAACATGAGGAATCTGCTTTTCGCAACTAGGTAATTTTATTCAAAGGCAGAAGTTCAACTGATAAACTGCAGCTTGGAAGTCAGAAAGGAGGCTACCAAATTCCTGAAGTTTTTGCATCATTCTCCTGTATCTCTTTCTAAAAATCACCAGACTCATCTCTTCTTCTCTTAAAGCCAAAAAAGAAACAATAAATGCATATTTGGGAAAGTCAGAAACTGTCCTGAAGTCAGATTCCCTGGAAAAAGCAAGCCGGTGCCGAAAGTTTAAGAGACTTGTTATTTCCCCCAACTCCAGAACAAGTTAAATATGAAAGCTCCCTTTTTCAGAATGTCGTTGTCGTGTTTCTGAGTAGTCATGGAAATAATTGCTCTCTCCAGCGGTGCCTATGCCCATAATCTTGTTTTCCTTTTTGTCCTTTTTAAAATATCGTATTTTGAATAACAACATTTAAGAGGGGGGGGGGGGAATTGCATCCTGCCAAACGAGAGGGAAAAAAAGAAAAGGGAAGGGAAGGAGAAAGGCTTGGCACAACTATTCTAAAGTTCCTCGTGCCCCAATCTCTTTTCTTCTTTTTCTCCTCCTTCTTCCCCCACCCTCTCTGTTGAAAAACCCAGCTCCCTCATTCCCACAATCACCAAGGGGGTCAAAAGAAATCAAGATGACAGCTGTCAAAATTCCATCTTTTACCAGCCCTGCCCTTGCGGTGGTCTCCCCATCATTGGGGCTGCTATCAATGATGTGCTTTTAAGTCTTTCCTATGGACAGCTTCAGTCTTTTCTACCAACACCTAATTTCAGAAGAACACAACATGCAGACACGGACGCACAAATACAACTCCTGGCAGAGGAAGTCAGCTTGGTCTCCAACCTCATCATTTTGTGTTGCAATCTCAAAGAAAAGGTGGAAGAAGTGAGGTGGAAGATAGCAATGTTCTGCTCCAAATTATGAAGCTAGGGAGGAGTCAGGCAAGAATCTGAGGCCCTTGACTAGGAGAGAAGTCTCACCCAAATGAAAACAAGTCCCAATTCTTTTGATCTCTAAAGCAGTGTTTCTCAACCTTGGCCACTGGACGATGGGTGGACTTCAACTCTCAGAATTCCCCAGCCAGCTCTGCTGGCTGGGGAATTCTGGGAGTTGAAGTCCACCCATCGTCCAGCGGCTAAGGTTGAGAAACACTGCTCTAGAGGATCAACTTGCCCCTTGTTCGTGTCAACTTGGAAGTGAAGGCTTAACATCAAATATATCCTGGAACTGGGATATTTGCACCATTTTCACCACCTCCACCATCACCTGGCCTCCAGGTCTTCTTGACTACAGTACCCCTTCTCCCATTGCCATTTATCCACGCCGCAATCTCCTTGGTCCTCAAGGACATCTGGTTCCTGTCATGAAGACCAGTTCAGCTGCTTTTAAAAAAGGACGAGACAATTCCATGGTCAGGAGGAAGATGAAAGGCTACTCAGATGGATGCACCTTCTTATCTCCTGTTGAATTGTAGGGCAGCATACTTTGAATGCCAGGTGTGTGTTCTGATCTAGGCTTCCTTAGAAAGTATAAAGCACAATCTTAGTCCCCAAAAAACTATTTTATTTATACAACTGTAAATTACCTTCATTTACAGTCCACCAGGCTTGATAAACAGTCTTTCAGAGGAAGGTTATCAACACCCACCTATCTCACATGGAATGATGCCAGAGAGCTAATTTCCAGACGCAGGGCAAGGCCAAACTTGGCACAGAGTCACAAACAGAATTTTCAAATCTTGAATCAGCCACATGAACTAATTGCTTCCTGCAAAAGCTCACGTCCTGTTTGCTCTTCTTTTATATCTTATGGGAGGGGCATATCATCTCCAAGCCTTACTCCCAAGTCAATCCTGTTTCCTTAATTGTTCTTGTCATCTGAAAGCTCTGCGCATGCGCACACTGGGAACAGGCTCCCGCTGTTCTTATACCTCACTGCTGTCAGACTTCGGAGGCTGCACATAACTATCAGATGGCTTTGGTACCCTATTTGCCTCCGATGCAGAGCCCTTATCTGAGCTTTCTCCAACCCCCAGGACTGGCCCAAGTTCCTCCTCAACCTCCTCACTGTCTGACTCTGCTGCCAGCTCTGCTGGCCAGCGGCAGACCACAACAGTGTGGTATTCAAGCCATTCCCCTCCTGTCCTATCTCAGAAGCTTCCCCAAATCCCTCATGGTCTCTGCTGGACTTAAATGGGTTCTTGGAAGAAGCTTTTCAACCTGGTCTTCTTCTCTAGCCTGGATTAATACCTAATGTGGGAATTTTCCTGTAGATCCAACTAATTCCCTGATCTTCCAACTCTCCTTCCATTTAGCTAAGTTTCTCCAACTGAGTAACTTAAACCATTTTGTTTCATCAACTGGAAGCATTTTCCCCCCCACAATCCTTTCTTTTATTAGCTGCAGCCCTCCCCTCCCCCAGCCCCCAACCACCCACCCAGATGAATTTCAGTTCATAACCCTGATTGCAAGAGAGAGAAAATCCTTCTGTCCACAATTTCTACACTCTAAATTATTTGGTAGCGCTCTGTCAAATATGGTCAGGATTATTCTTTCCCGTGCATTTAATCATGTTCACCTTCTATCACCTTAACCGTTACAGACAATCTACAGACAATGTGAGAAGACCTTCTAGGGTCTATGATCAAGGGCTGCATAGCAAGAGAAAGACATGGTGGCCTCATGAATATGAGATGAAGAGCAGCAACCTGGTGACCCAGGAATTAGTGGTCTCACCCTCCAAAAGTTGGGAGCAGGTAGCCCTCCGGGAGGAAGGACAGTTTCAACCAGGATGCAAGAGAAAATGTCCTTCTGCTCATGATGTTGGAGGAAGTCCTTCTATGACCACAAATATTTCAGGGGTGAAATGCTACTGGTTCAGACCAGTTCTCCCACACCGGTAATAAAAAAATGCTGCCGTTTCAGGCAAACCGGTATTTCCGATGATCGTGCTCGGTAGCAGACTCACAGAACCTGTAGCAGACTTCAGAGGATTTCACCACTGAAATATTTGGCTTCATGTCCTTGGTCGGCTGAAAAGGGTTCTCCCTCTACTTGGTCTGGGACAAACAAGCGAGGCAAAAAAATGGTTACAAGAGAAGCAATCTCTAGGGGAGGATTTCCAGCAAAAAGCTCGTTTCTAAATTAAGTCTATCTCTCTGCACAATATATCAAGCTACAGTTTCAGAAGAACATCAACATTTCCACGGAGGTAGAAAAAATCAATCAATCAACCAACCAATCAACCAACCTGCCCTTAAGGGCTGCACTTTCTTGGTTTGTCCATTCTCCCCTTTTCGTACCCTTCCCTCAGTCTTGGCTGCAAAGATCACATCTTACCTTGCTGATGGAACCACGATCTTGATGGTTGGCCTCCAAAAACAGCCACGGAGTTGACGTTCTCTGCTGGCGGTCATGGACTTTGCTTTCTCATGTTCGGTGCTTCGCCGGCAAACCCAATGGACCCCAATTGCAAAAAAACAAACAAACCTGGAAGGGCCAGTCAGCAAGGCCAACCTTGAACTGCAAAGAAAGAACAAAATTAACAGTGTTTTCTGGTCTAGAGGGAGAGAACACAGAGAACCCGAAAAACTAAGCTAGAGAGACTACAAGTCATGAAGGAACATCCAAGTCAATTGCTCAAAGGCCACAAATGCAATCCAAAGATTGGATCTGACCCATTGTATTTGTGGGATGGGAGCATTCTTTAATCCGGCCATCTCTGTTGATCCTTGGCCAAATATTGACCGATTCTGCTTTGACGTATTACAGATCTAGAAATATTTCCCTCCAAAAAGCTCTCCATATCCATTTGGTTTTTCTCCTCCATTGTTTCTTCCTCAGAAGCCATTCCGGGTTTTTGAAGATGCAAACAATTATTTTATCTTCCACCCCAAAAAATATTCAGGTGCAGAAAAGCAACCCTGGAAAAAGAAAAAAGGACCGAAATAATATTCATGCTCTCTCTGTGAAGCTGAGCAGCTTTGAGACGTTAAAAGCTGCCAAACTTATTTCTGTTATTAAACTAGAGAGATGCATCCCTCCCTGCACAAAAGCAGCCGATCTGATGAGCACAGAATAATTTTTGCATTCACTTTCCCTGGATTTAACCACCATTCACAAAAGGATCCCGCTGTCACTGGAACAATAGCTCCTAGCCAGGCAATCAGCACGGAATGAATAACTTGAAACCAAAGACGGGTTTTGATTAACTCCACTTCTCTGACACATCCTGACTCTTTTAAGGTTCACTTTTACTCCTGTTACTAGAAAGTATCTGGGAAAAAAGAAACTTAATCTTTATCTCCGTCAAGTTGACAGGTTGCAGAAAAAAGCTTGTATTCTGTGATAGAGCTAGGTAGATGGTTGGTTGGTTGGTTGGTTGGTTGGTTGGTTGGTTGGTTGGTAGGTAGGTAGGTAGATGATAGATGGATAGATGGATGGACAGATAGATGGATAAATAGATAGATAGATAAATTGATTGATAGATTGATAGATTGATAGATGATAGAAGAAAGAAAGAAAAAGAAAGAAAGAAAGGAAGGAAGGAAGAAAGGAAGAAAGACAGCTGATGGATGGATGAATGGATGCATGGATGGATGGATAGATAGATAATAGACAAATAGATAGGAGATAGATAGATAGATAGATAGACAGACAGACAGACAGACAGACAGGAAGGAAAGAAGGAAGGAAGGAAGGAAAATATGTATGAAATGGCTATTTTTCTAATCAAAACTTAACACTGACCTATGTGTCCTGCCATATTGTGTTCCCAATATTTTCCTCGTAAAGATAGTCCCTGCTTAACAACTGCCCTGTTTAGTGGCCATTCAACATTCTATCAGTGCAGAGCATCCCTCGGTTCAGCATTTGCAACCGTAACTTCAGCTGCTCTAGGGCTGATACCTCAGAGGGAAGCCAAAGATAGTGGCTTTTTTGGTGCCGTCCTGTGCAAACGCCTAGACCCCGGTTGACTTCCTTCTCCTGCCACTTTCTATGCCGAGGTCAGAATTCGAAACCCCTGGGGAGAAGGGGGCAGGGGGGGTGCTCTTTGCTACCCACCTCTCCATAGGACCTCAGTTCTCTTTCTACTGTAGTGATGCTGAACTGTGGCAGCTCTCAAACTCCTGAGAACCCATTTGCCTTTTCAAAGGGAGCAGCAATTTCCAATTTCCTTGAAAGGGCAACGCCCAAAGCCTTTGAAGGGAATGCAAAAGAAGAGCAAAAGAGAGGATGCGATAGTTTGCACTTAATTGGGCCTTGCTTCTGTCAGACGGAGCCGGCAAAGTGGAGCCTTTACTACGACTTCCTAAACCAACTGAGGGAATATTTGATGCATGAGACCGGCAGTGACCCGTCCATCTCTAGCAAGGGTAGATTAAATGAAAGATGGGAAGAAAACACATCCCAGCTCCCCCTTTGGCTTTACTCTCAGACAGGTCCACAGGTTAACTTCTTAATTTTCCTTAATTTTATTTATTTAGACACTTGGTGATTGTCGGGTCACCGTTTCAGAGAGGTATCCTTAGCTAAACAGAGACACAGAATAATCAGGGGCAGGCAAAATAACCACAACCCCAAGCCCCAAAAACACAGGGAAGTGGGAATGACTTTTGGGTTAGTTTTTTAAAATCAAAATATAAAGAAATGCAAAGAAAAATAAAGATAATGGGGAAATAGGGAGGAGAAGGGGAAGAGGGAAAGGTGTAAGGAAAGGAAAAAGAAAAAGAAAATAATTGAATTCTGACTCCTCCTTGCACAGTGAAAAAAGGTACTGTATTTTTCGGAGTATAAGACACACCTTTTTCCCCCAGAAAAGAGGGTGAAAATCTGGGTGCATCTTATACTCTGAATGTAGCCCCACCCAGCTTCTCAAACGGAAGTTTCAGAGGCTGAAAAAAGCATCAGAAATGAAGCTTCAGAAAAGAAGCTCCCAAACAGAGCTTCAGAAAAGAGACTTTTTTTCTGAAGTTCTGTTTCAGAGGCTTTCAGAGGCAGGAAAAAGTTTTTTCTGAAACGGAATTTTCAGAAGTTTCGGAGGCAGAAAAAAAAAGCAAGGCACAGAGCTCACAACCATGGAACCTGTTGCTAAAATTCACCTCTGGGAACAGCTGATTGGGGATATTCCGGGAGGCCGATCCATCTGCCAATCAGCTTTTTTCTTATCTTCCTCCCCAAAAACTAAGGTGCATCTTATACTCCAGTGCGTCTTATACTCCGAAAAATATGGTAATAACATAAAACCTCAACCTTTTACTTTTGACGTAATAATATATACTAGCCATTTCTATAACGGAATTGGGAATGACTTTCTATTTCCTGCCGGCTTCCTCATTGACCTTCCTTGTAAGAAACTGGCAGATAGCGTTGGAAATGATGATCACACGACCACGTGGTTGACTGTGGCAGCTCGGCCAAAATGTGCCAAATTTCAATCCCATGGGAGCCTTGGGTCCAGGATTTTGGATACATTCTGTAAATTAGTCCACTTGAAATATGCTGATTATTATTATTATTATTATTGGTTCGATTTATATGCTGCCCTTCTCTGGAGACTCAGGGTGGCTTACAATGCGTTAAGCAATAGCCTTCATACTTTTGTATATACCTGCTTAGTAGGGCTTTTGGCCCACCCTAAGCGGTGTTCTTTTTTATACAAAGTCAGTTTATTGCCCCCACAATCCAGGTCCTCATTTTACCTACCTCGGAAGGATGGAAGGCTGAGTCAACCTTGAGCCTGGTGAGATTCAAACTTGCAGTCATTGCAGGCAGCTGGCAGCTAAGTGCTATTTAACAGCACTTTAGTCCACTGCTCCACCAGGCTCCTTTGATCCCAAAAATTGTTGCTGTATGATGCACTGTTTCATCCAATTGAAGGTTACGGACAATCAAACCGACCCAAGAGTTTTAACAGGACATAGATTAGATCGATATTGCACTTGCAATTTGTACAACTCAAGGGGCATGCATGGTGTTCCCACTGTAGAAGATGATCGGTATGAGCCCAAGAGAGGAGTCAAATGTATCATCAGTCTCAAGTCCTTCTGCACCCAAAAGAGATATAGTTCAAGTCCACCTTGAATTCTGTTGACTCTTCTCTACCGTCACTTTGCTTTGACTGTTAGTAGTTCAGATTCTTGTAGAGAGCTTAAGCTTGCAATAAATCTTTATACCCATTTGAACTGCCTGGACCTCCTGATTTTCCCTTGACATCCGCCTTCTATTTTACCCCCAACAGCAACTATGTGAGGTGGGATTAGTCTGACAGACCCAAAGCCACCCATTTGGCTTTCCTTCCTAAGTGAGTCCTAGAACCAGAGATGGTTCTCCTCCCAGGCCTTTTTCAGTGCCTTGGTAACTTCCAATGGTCACTAAACGAAGGCTGTAAGTCGAGAACTAACTGCCTTTTCAAAATATCCTTCCTGTGGTTCAATCATTTCCATCCTCCCTCTTTTGTAACCAGGGAACTGCTGTAAAAAGTCACACGAGAACGTGGAAATGAGATGATGGAACAACATGTTTTCATGTGGCCTAGATTTAATGCTAACTTTAAGGAACGGATTGATCTCATACTGATACTATAAGAATCTCATTTTTCTCTTTTTTTATTAATTTTTTTTTCCTTCTTTGATGTTGAGTTTACTTTAATCACTGTAATGTGTGTCTTTTTCTTAACTGTGTAATCACCAGCAGTATCATTTGTGTTGATCTTTATTATATTTCATCCATAAAAATATCATTAAAGCACACACACTCACAAACATAAGGCGAGGAATTTTAGCGCCCCCAGAGCCTTAAATCTGCAGCCGGCTTTCCCCATCCTCACTGAAAACTTTCCTTGGAAACTTTAATTTCCCAATTGCTTTCCCCCATCTGATGGCTTCCAGGCCCATTGGGACTACAGTTCCCAGCATTTATTTTATTATTTATTTTTTTATTAATTTGATTTATATGCCGCCCTTCTCCGGAGACTCAGGGCGGCTTACAATGTGTTAAGCAATAGCCTTCATACTTTTGTATATTTATATTTATACAAAGTCAGCTTATTGCCCCCAACAAACTGGGTCCTCAATTTACCCACCTTAGAAAGGATGGAAGGCTGAGTCGACCTTGAGCCTGGCTAGGATTGAACTCACAGAATTACAGGCAGCTGGATGTTAATTGCTGCCTTTAGTAGGAGGCATTAGCCCCCTACGCTATTCAGGCTCCTAGCATTCCCTCCCAGACAGGACTATGGCATCCCGAGAACCCTAGTTTGGTAAAGAGATCATTGTCTTTAGTTGCCAGGATGGAGTCGATGGATGAGGGTTTTCTTTTTTGGGGCCCGGAATCCTTGGATGGTTGACTTCAATGGGATTTGGTTGGGAGAAGATGTATCACCACGACACAAAATAAGACAAAATGAGAATCTAGAAAGGGTGCAGAGAAGAGCCACAAAGATGATCAGGGCTCTGGAAGCCACATGGTAATAGCCAAGTTCTCTTGAATAGCCAAGAGAACTAGATAATGTTTAGCCTAATAAAGAGAAGGATCCATGGGGACCTGATAACTGTCTTCCAGTGCTTGATGGAAGAGGGGAGGGACATATTCTCCAAAGCACCAGAGGGCAGGACAAGAAGCAATAGGTGGAATCTCGTCAGAGGGAGATCCAATCTAGAAGTAAGGAGGAAGTTCCTGACAATAAGAACAATTAATCAATAGGACAGCTCGATTCCCAGAATTGTAGATGTTCCATCACTGGAAAACTTCAAAAAAGGATTGGAGAACCATTTGTCCAAGAACCATTTGTCCGAGATGACTCCTGTCTTGGGCACAGGTTGGACTAGAAGACCTATTCTTCCAAGGTGTCTTCCAGTCTTATGATTCTATCATTCTATCACTCTGCCAGTCCATTACTCTATCATTCTATTACTCTATCACTCCACCATTCTATCACTATCATCCTATCATTCTCCCAAAGGTGCTTTTTCAAGAGGCAACTGGACTTCCTGGTTTTTCTTTGAAGATGTTTCGCTTCTTCATAGAGCCAAGGTGACGTACTGCAGGCTACTTCAGCTGACTGCTAGCTGCAGTTCGACAGCTCAAATCTCACCAGGCTCCAGGCTGACTCAGCCTTCCATCCTTCCGAGGTCGGTAAAATGAGGGCCCAGATTGTTGGGGGCAATATGCTGACTCTGTAAACCGCTTAGAGAAGGTTATAAAAGCATTACGAAGCGGTATATAAGGGCTATTGCTATTGCTCTTCTCATCCAAGAAGCTTCTTCAGCTTTGACTGGATCCATCCATCCACCATCCAGTCAGAGCCAAAGAAGCTTCTTGGATAAGAAGAGAAACGTCTTCAAAGGAAGAAAAAGAGAAAGTCCAGTTGCCTCTTGAAAAAGCACCTTTGGGACAACCATGACCTGGATGGCTGAGAATCGCCATAGACACTCCATCATTCTATCACTCCATCACTCAGAGATGGGTTTCAGCAGGTTCTGACCAGTTCTGGAGAACCAATAGCGGAAATTCTGACTGGCCCCACCCTCGTCTATTCTCTGCCTCCCAAGTCCCAGCTGATCGGGAGGAAATAGGGATTTTGCAGTATCCTTCCCCTGGAGCAGGGAGGGAATGGAGATTTTACAGTAGCCTTCCCCTGCCATGCCCACCAAGCCACACCCACAGAACCAGTAGTAAAAAATTTTGAAACCCACCGCTGCCATCACTCCACCCCTCAATCCTTCTAGTGCTATCTATGGGTGAATAAAATCAAAACTCATCCGTGCCAGGGAAAATTGGTGTCAGAAAAGAGAGAGGCCTCTTTAGAGCTGGACATGTTCCATCACTAAATCCCCCCCCCCCCCCCCCGCCTTCCAGAATTTGGTGTAAATGCAGAAGACGGATAACAACAGCTCTTTTCTTCCTTCCTAATCTCATATTCAAAGTCAGCTTTTGCTGGCCCTGAGCTTGGGAGGTTGGCGGAAATTGCAACACACTGGCTCAACTGTATAGCTTCAGTGTCTGCGTTTTTTGGGGGTGGTTTTTTTCCCCCTTGCTCTTCTCAAAGAGATGCTCTGTCTGTACATTAAGCAGAGAGCTCTGCCTGCGTCTTCCAGGGAAGAGATAAGGCTTGTACAATCTGCAGCGTGGCATTCTGGGAAGAGAGCAAAGAGACTGGGGTGGGGGGTGAGGGGAGGAGGGGGAGCATCAAGAGAAAGCCAGAAGAACAGATTTGTATTTATTTATTAGGCCCGCTGGTGCTGTAAGGAAACGAGAGCTTGGGGAAGGGGGAAAACCAAGCAGAACGAAGAGCTTGCTGCCTGTCTTGGTCCTTTTGTGTCACCATAGCAATAGCACTTAGATTTATATACCACTTTACGGTATATGAATTATCTTAAGTGGTTTACAGAGTCAGCCTCTTGCCCCCAATAATCCGGGTCCTCGTTTTACTGACCTCGGAAGGATGGAAGGATGAGTCAACCGTGAGCTGGTCAGGATTGAACTTCTGACAGTGAGAAATGAGTTAGCCTGCAATACTGCATTCTAACCACTGTGCCACCATGGCTCTTAATAGCAATAGGACTTAGATTTATATACCGCTTCACCATGCTTTTCAACCCTCTCTAAGCAGTTTACAGAGTCAGCCTCTTGCCCCCCTCTCCCCAACAATCTGGGTCCTCATTTTACCAACCTCAAGAAGGATGGAAGGCTGAGTCAGCCTTGAGTCGGTCAGGATCAAACTCCTGGCAGTGGGCAGAGACAGCCTGCAACACTGCATTGTAACAAGTGCACCACTATGGCTTCCTTCCTTCCTTCCTTCCTTCCTTCCTTCCTTCCTTCCTTCCTTCCTTCCTTCCTTCCTTCCTTCCTTCCCAAGCAATAAAAGACTTATATACCACTTCACAGTGCTTTCCAGCCCTCTCTGTGCAGTTTACAGAGTGAGTATCTTGCCCTCAACAATCTGGGTCCTCATTTTACCCAACTCGGAAAGACAAAAGTCAACCTTGAGCCAGTCAGGATCAAACTGCTGGCAGTCAGCAGAGCCAGCCTGCAATACTGCAATACAGGCAGTCCTTGACTTAGAACAATTCATTTAGAGACTGTTTGAAGTTACAACTCCCTTGAAAATAGTGACATACGGCCATTCTTCATGGTCGTTATAGCCGCTGCAAGATCCCCACGGTTGTGTGATTTATATTCAGATGCTTGGCAACTTCTGACAAGCAAAGTCACTGGAGAAGGCCAGACTCACTCAACAACCGCATTACTAATTTAGCTGCTGCAGTGATTCACTTAACAAACATGGCAAGAAAAAGTCATAAAACAGGACAAAACTCACTTAGGAAATAATAGAAAACTCCACTTCACCGATTTCTGACTTAGCCACATAAATTCCGGGCTCAATCGTGGTTGTATGTGGAGGATCGCCTGTACTGCATTCTAACCGCTGCGCCACCAGGACAATGCAGGAGAACATGCATACGGGGATGCCAGATCACACCAAAGACTCGCTGGCAAGGGATGAAAGCCACGTCCTCCTTTCATCCTTCTTCCCCCATCGGCTAGATAGCGATAGAGAGAAAAAGCTGCTTTCTAGAGCTACTAGCATTTCCAAACCTGTTTGAGACCCAAAGCAGATCTGCTTACTAAAATCCCCTTGTTTAGAATCAACAGGGCACACTGCAAAAATAAGAATGCCAAGGGAAGCCTGTGCGAGGATGTAAACGAACAGGGCAGGTGCAAAACACGGGAGAAATTTGCAAAAAAATGCACACTAGGACAATGCAGGGAGATGCTAATGATGGGCGGGGGAAGGCTTTAGAGAGAGACAGAGGAGGTTGGCGTTTAGGTCTAAATGGCTTCTTCCTAGCGGAGCATGGAATGAGATCAACAAAGAATGAATAGATCACTCAAATCAAGACTAATGAGGCATAGTTTAAAAAGAAGCAAACAGATGAAGGAGGAATGGTGATTATGTTCAAGGTTAAAGGAAGAGAAGAGTCCAGTGAGAGCAAGGGGTAGAGTTTTAAAAAAGGAGGCGGACAATTGACGTTGGATCTGGCTCATGGACCAATCAGGGGAACAGTGGTTCATTGTTGTTAGTTGTGAAGTCGTGTCCGACCCATTGTGACCCCCTGGACAACGTTCCCCAAGGCCTTCCTGTCCTCTAACATCCTCCGGAGTCCATTTAAGCTCTCCGAACTACTCAAAATTTCTGCTACCAGTTCTCCAGAACCTGTGAGAACCTGCTGAATTTCACCCCGGTTCATACCTAGAATGGCATCAATGAGAGGAGATGTGATAAACCAATGTTGACTTTGGGTGAGGGGGGGATGTCCATGAAACCTTGGGTTGACTGCCAGAGTCCATCCCAGCAAATCTTGCCCAAAACTTTCTCTTTCCCCCCAGATCTGGGTGGCCTCTGACCAAATAGAAAGTCTTTATATGCTGCAATGAAAGTTTATGAATCAAGCTGAAGAAGCATAGAGGTCTATAAGAAAAAGATTTGCTGGGATGGACTCTAGCAGTCAACCCAAGGTTTCATGGACATCCCCCCCAAAGTCAACATTGGTTTATCACAACTCCCCTCATTGATGCCATTCTAGGTTTTATGGACATCCCAAAAATCAGTATGTAGCTTCCATGATTGTTCCCAGAACCTCATAGGTTGTCTTCAAACACAGGAATTCAATGTTGGGTTTATCACAGCTCCTGACATCGATGCTGTTCTAGGTATGAAGCATTCTGGCAAATGGGCATACAAATCAAACAAACTGAGATGAGATGGAGATGGAGATGATAGAGATAAAAAGAGAGGGGGGAGAGAAAGAGAGAGGAGAGAGGGGAGAATGAGAGAGAGAGAGAGAGAGAGAGAGAGAGAGAGAGAGAGAGAGAGAGAGAGAGAGAGAGAGAGAGAGAGAGAGACCTACCAACTAATGTTTAGGTGTGGAAATCAGGCAATAGTCTTAAAGTAGGATTAGCCCATCTTCTTGAGTGGTGGAAAATTGCAATTTAAAAATAGTTTTCTATACAAATCTTGGTTTGCAAAGTTCTTGGCACTTACAAGCCCTCTCTGTTATCCAAAACCACCTGCTGGCAGCAGTGCTTAAAATCCTAAGATAAAAGATTTCTCATTTCTTTTCTTTTTCCAAAAAGAGCTGACTAACTATATAAGGCACCACCCTGGAGGGAAAGAAGTAATTAAAAAGCGAGGGTTTTTTTCAGAGTGGGGAAACCTGCTTTCCTTGGTTAAAAAGGGTGCACTCTGGAAGGGAAGGGAAACGCAAAAGATTTATGCAAGTTGAATGGGGGGGGGGGCTTGCAGGAGAATCACAGCTGCCCACCTCACACTTACATCTTGTCTTTGGTGCCAATCTGCCATGAACTGGAAGCGGGGGTGCTGGATGGGAGCGGGAAGGCTTCAAGAGGAACGAAGAGTTCACCGTATCTCCCTGAGACATTTGATTGGACATGGAGGGGCCAGCAATGGAAGATACCCAGGGGTGAAATCCAGCAGGTTCTGACAGGTTCTGGAGAACCAGTAGCGGAAATTTTGAGTAGTTTGGAGAACCGGCAAATGCCACCTCTGGCTGGCTCTATAGTGCGGTGGAAATGGAGATTTTGCAATATCCTTCCCCCTGGAGTGGGGAGGGAATGGAGATTTTGTGGTATCCTTCTCCAGCCATGCCTACCAAGCCACACCCACCAAGCCATGCCATGCCCACCAAGCCACGCCCACAGAACCGGTAGTAAAAAAAATGGGATTTCACCACTGAAGATACCTATGGGAAGAGAAAATTAGACAAGGATTTTTGGGCCCGCGATTGTCAGTTCTGGCTGTGCATTACTGTAATTCGCTTGACTTCTAGTGAACGATACCTTTCTCCACAAAGGGAGTTGAGGATTGTTCTCACTTAGAAGTTCAGGCTGAGGCAGAGAGTTAAAATGATGTACAATCTTTGGCAACACTTCCAAAGAGGAGATCTTGGAGTTCTCTTGAATTTTTGCAATACCTTGAAGGCCTCAACCATCCTTGCCAAGAATTTAATTCAAAACGGTGGCAGAGATAGAGTGCCTTGAGCCCCAAACACCGTGCCTCCAAACAGCTACATCTTACATGGTTGACTTGAGTGAGCTTTCTCTAGTTCTTGCTGTGGTCCCAGGCAGCACAGCCAAGGAGATGGGCCCGCTGGATGAGTGTGGTGCTGGTGAAGAAGCAGAAGAACATGAGAACCTGTGATGGACGAGAAGTTTATGGACTGCAGAGAAGATCTAAATATGAGGTCTATCTAAGCTGCTTGAGAGTTTGACTTCTAAATATGTGATACAAATGCCCTCAAAAAAAAACTCTATTACATGCTTAGTTCACCCTGCTTTATAAATACTGATTTTTATTGGTTTAATTGTCAATCTCAAGGTCTACCTGCAAATTAAGGTGTATAGGTTGTCCAATATTCTCTCTAACCAGCCGTGGGTATCGACTCTCTTCAGCTGTCTCTTATGTTGTTGGTAGGAACATAGGGGGACTCTATATGCAATCTACAAAGCAGTGACTTTTTCTACGATTTTATTCTTCCTGTTTTCCCCTACCCGTGTCTTCCTTCCTAACTTTTCTTATTCCAGATCCTAATTAAGTCCTTCAAATAATCCAAGCTGGGAACAGAGGAAGACAAAATGCCTCCCCTTCTGTGGTCTGCCTAGAATCAATTTCAGCCTTCAACGGGAGTGAAAGGTATCTAAGTTCATTTAAAAAAAAATTAAAAAAGAACCCTGCTTTGCATTTATTGGCAAGTTTAGCAATTCACCGAAGGGCAAGAGGCAAGAATTCATTGATTGACTTAAACCAATTAAAAAAACCCAAAAGTGAAGGGACAGAGAAGGAGGAAGCAGCCGAAAAGGAAAGGCAAGATGCATTTGTAATCAATGCAAGTGGTAACAACTGTTTTTGCACTGCAGTTTGGTTTTTAAAAACAACAACAACAACAACTCAGAAAGTAAACCTTAATGGGATTTCTATCATATTCTTTCTACATTATGCCTTGGTGAAATGGAGCATCAAATATCATTTGGTTCAGCTTTGGAATTGCCAGCTAGTTGGCAGGAAAACATCTGATTAGAACTCAACAGAAATCCAGAAACACGGCCCAAGAGGAGATGCCATGGAAAAGGCAAGAAGCAAAGACCAACTCAGTAGAGGAAAACACATTTTTTGCAGAAGATGGAGACCACCACTCAGTGTGGATCAAGGCTCCTAGGTCTTCTGAGATACAGCAATAGTTTGCACCCAGTTGTGACATGTACAA
Source organism: Masticophis lateralis (assembly GCA_030761175.1). NCBI lineage: Eukaryota > Metazoa > Chordata > Lepidosauria > Squamata > Colubridae > Masticophis > Masticophis lateralis. Next base: position 2,331,941 of record JAUDYJ010000013.1, on the reverse strand, counting down.
TATGTTTGAGATTAAATTGGAAAGATGTGATTGACACAAGAGAGTGCCAATAACATTACAAATTGGCTCCAAAGACTTCTGTCCTCCCAAGATGGCTCTCTTTGATGTCACATCTTTTTGAAGATATACCACTAAATTAATGACAAAAGGTTACCCCTTAGGACAGGGTTTCTCAACCTTGGTCACTTTAAGGCTTGTGGACATCAATTTATAAGAGCCTGGATAGCTCAACAGACTAAAAGCCTGTTATTAACATTCAGCTGTCTGCAATTATTGCAAGTTCGAATCTCACCAGGCTCAAGGTTGACTCAGCCTTCCATCTTTTCTAAGGTAGGTAAATTGAGGACCCAGTTTGTGGGGGCAATAAGCTGACTTTGTATAAAATATACAAAAGTATGAAGGCTATTGCTTAACGCATTGTAAGCCGCCCTGAGTCTCCGGAGAAGGGCGGCATATAAATCTAATTAAAAAAAAAAAAAACTTCCAGGATTCCCTAGGCAGCAAGGTCGGCTGGGGAAATTCTGGGAATTGAAGTCCACACCAGGGGTCCTATTCAGCAGGTTCTGGAGAACCAGTAGCCGAAATTTTGAGCAGTTCAAAGAACCAGCAAATACCACCTCCGGCTGGCCCCAGAGTGGGGTGGGAATGGGGATCTTGCAATATCCTTTCCCCAGGAGTGGCAGGGGGATGGAGATTTTGCAATATCCTTCCCCTGCCATACCCACCAAGCCATGCCCCACCAAGCCACGCCCACAGAACCGGTAATAAAAAAATTTGAATTCCACCACTAGTCCACACGTCTTAAAGTGGCCAAGATTGGACAACCCTGACTTAAGAGAGTGGTAAATTTGTCAGTGGTAAATTTGCTCTAAATAAATAAACGAACAAAGTTGATAATGTCTGCAAGGGTCACATGATGATATGCCTCTGGAAACCGTGGTTTGGATTTGTGGTTTGGCTTAGGTGAGAGTTTTGCTGGATGCTTTTATTTTCCAACTCGTAAGAAAAATATGGCAATAAATGCATTTCTCTGTCTGCACAATCCAATTATCTATCCTTTTGACTGTTTGTAGATCCGATCTTGCCTTCAGCAGCGTGTCATTTCAGGTGAGGTCTTAGAACTGCAAAAACTTTAGCCGATCAGTTGGGATATTCACAAATTGAGATTTTATGTAAGAGGGGATGGTAAGCCCAGGCTCATTTTAGAAAACTGTTCAAGAAATATGAAGTTTTTTTTTTAAAGACAAACATCATTGCTTCTTAATATATTCCCTTCTTTTCTCCCAGTGATGTACTTCAGGAGATGACAGGAAAAAAATACTTATTGATCACAACTTGGCACTAAACCACAGATTCAAGATGAAAGGCTCCTGTGAAAAGCCCACAGAAGCAGTGAATTTTAGACAACGGAATAAAATCCAAAGGGAAGCTGCTAAAATGCAGGGAGTGGGGAAAGGGGGAGAGGCAACCACCTTCCATGTTTAAGTAAAGAAAGTTATGTAAATAACGGGTACTAATGGCACCTAATTACATAAAATTGTTATTTAGAAATGGAAGTAAATAATCCAAAAATATGTAAAGGGGGAGAATCGGATTGTGAATTAAAATTAATTACTTTAAGCTAATTAAAATAAGAAGGGACAAAATGGGAAATGTGTTAATCACGCCGGAAACTGCCTTTTCTGTAGGCATTTACATATGAGTAGATGGAATGCAAATGGAGGATTTTGGCTCTTGCCAAAGAGAAGGTAAAAACTGGATGTTCATTGTTTCCCTAAAAAGGTTTTTGGCTGGAAAAGCAGATTAATGTCAGGATTTAGCACAGGTGAGGTTATCTTTTTCAAAACCAAAGAAGTCCACAGCAAAGGCATAAATGATCTGGGTCCACGAACACATCAAGCAATGCTGGACAGGCAACCAGCCAATGGACATCAAGAAAATCAGAGCTGGATTCAAAGGAGAAAGAAATTGAGAAATGATCTATAGAATAGAATAACAGAGTTGGAAGGGACCTTGGAGGTCTTCTAGACCAACCCCCTGCTTAAGCAGGAGTCTTTATACCATTCCAGACAAATGGCCATCCCATCTCTTCCTAAAAGCCTCCAGTGATGGATCACCACAACTTCTGAAGCAGCCTATTGGGTAATGAAACATCTACAAGAAAGCCACCAAGCTCAAAGAGCATCAAGGATCTATCAGTTCAACCCTGAACTACAAATAGCCTCTCCAATTAGTAAGGTTGACGTTGACCAACTTTTCAATGACAATCAAGTCCTGGAACCTAAAAGCTCCTCCTACAACTGTCCAGATGTCTACTTAAGAGACATAGGTCAATCTCTAGTTATGACCCAATGAAAAAGAGACCTTAGAACTTTAGAAAAATACCCTTTTTTATCTCTTCCCCAAGATCTTTGGTGGAGGGATTAATGGATGGCGCCCTTCCTTTTTGGTTACAAAATATTGGCAGGGAAGAAAATTTGGTGGTATAGATTGGAAAACAGGCCTGGTTTAGTTGGCAGGGTAGCAATATAAATATACCAAAACTCCACATCATTTAATCAACTGGCTTGTGCCTTAAGTACCCAGACAGAAAAACAGACGGCTTAAAAGCAGGGAAGACAGAAAGGGAGAATCTGTTATTTACTCAAACCTTGTAAGGCATAAAGCTTTCTGCAGGAGATAAAATGAAGAAAACTATCAGGGGGGAAAAAAACAAGAACTTCATTAAGTTGCAAATAGCCAGCATTCAGAAGATGCATGTATTTTTTTCAGACAAACGAGGAAGGGAGAGATGCTGATCATTTCTTAAAAAGAGGCTTTGACATTTGCGTTTCTCCCACCTGTGTACAGCAAACGCAGCAATTATGTTATTTGCATATGTTGAGAATGATGGTGCTTAACTCAGGTGAGAGGGAGGCCGTGTATATCTGAACCTGGCAGAACAAAATAGTTGTTTTTCTCACCTCCTCTGGCTTCAGATTGAAATAAAATGAAAGTCATTTGTGTGTGTGTGAGTGTGTGTTCCAAGAAATGAAAGGTGTGTAGGCTGGACTATTGTTTGAGTGACTTGAGTAGTCCGTGAAACATGGCAGATTAATGCCTGACCACTAATTCTTTCCCTACCTTTCCTCAAAAGAAATATATTTTGGTTGACCTCAACCGTCCAGATGAAACCACTCGGCTTTTTACAATTGGTGGAAAATCTTCTTTGGATGGCCACCAAGGTTTAGAAGTTAGAGGATTATCGATGGCCACAATTTGCCAGCTTGGCCAGCCCCACCGACATCTGGGAACAAGAATATTCATGCTGTAAAGCAGGGTTTTGCAAACTTGGCCACTCTTAAAATGAGTGGATTTCAGCTCCCAGAATTCCCTGCTGGCCAGGGGGATTCTGAAAATTGAAATCCACCCATCTTAAAATGGCCAAGTTTGGAAAATATTATTGTAAAACAAACAAACAAACAAAAAAGAGTTTTGAGACTCTTCTTTTACAAGCCTAACACATCTCGAAAGTTGAGAACAAGTCCTTTCCTCAAACCTCCAGGCAGATAGATAAAAAAATAAATCTTTTTTTCCTCTTCCTCCATAAATCTAGCCCCATGAATGCCTTTGAAGCTAAAGATCCCTCCCCCCACCTTAATAGGATTCCTATTCAGTTTTTCTCCTCCTCCACTGAAGGCACCTCAGTTCTGGTAAGTCCGTGTGTGTATTTTTCTTAAATTGATTCTTGATGGACTTAAGTGAACGACCCACCGCTTCTCCAGGTATTTAAGGAGTGAAGTTGGAACCCCAGCAAAATATTGTTCACACCTGACTGGAACCAGGTCAGGCAAATAATATGCTTTTCGAGTTCCCCAGCTACTTGTTGGCCTCCTCTTTCACATTTACACACAAACACACAAACACACAGAGAGAAAGACTGCTGCAGAATAGTTTAAGTGCTTCAGGCAAGGAAATGAACTGCCAGGTTCAGATAGATGTGATGGGAGACAGAAACACAAGTTTGAAAAGAGATCTTGGATGGCCTCAAGAGAACGCCGCAGCTTGTAATAAGGCAGGTCTATATAAATCTGCAGTCTTCTCTGCTGGCCTTCACAGATCCATTGAGTGCATATCTTTCTTTTTCAAAGCCCCGCCATATTCCAGTATTTGAGGGGCTGCCCCGAAGAAGATGAGGTCCACCTATTTTCCAAAATACCTGAAGACAGAATGAGAAGCAACAGATGGAAACGAATCAAGGAGAGAACCAACCTAGAACTAAGGAAAAATTTTTATCATGGCCTGTCGGTTGCCAGCCCCTCCAGCAGCCAAATCAGAGCAGGAGGAGGTGTGGGAGTCAGGATCAGCGTCAAGGCAACCTGAGAGCTCTGAGGGGGAAGAGGGAATGGAACTGGCACAGAGAGAAAGAGAGACAGGTGGAGCTTGGGCCATTCATCAGCCCTCAGATGGAAAGTCAACAGCCTCCAGGTTTGGAGGTGGCTGATGAAGAAGAGGAGGAACAGCTGGGTCCAGTGCCTGATGCACAGATGCACAGAAGGCAGAGGAGAGGAGAGGAGAGCAGTGGAAAGCTATGGGCCAATCCTTGGGATGGAAGAGCCACCGCTGCTAGCGAAACCCCCCCCCCCCCGCCAGCTCTGGAGATCAAAGGCAGGGGGTGGAGATGAATAGATGTAGCAGACAACTATTCATCTTCCAGCCAGATGGACTTGTTAGCCTGCGGTGAGAAAGAAATTTTTTGCCGGGGCTGCTGGTGCTCCTAATTAAGGGAATCTTTGAGTTCACTTCAGACAGTTTGTAGTGTTTGGTGAGCTGGGTCAGAACAAATTTCCTGAAGAGGGAACAATTAAGTACTGGAACGGAAGTTGCCTCCAGAAATTGTTGGGTGCTCCATCACTGGAGGTTTTTAAGAAGAGACCGAACAGCCATTTGTCCCGGATGGTATAAGGCAGTGATGGCTAACCTTTGTGCCAAAAGCGGGAGGAGCGCAGAGGGGTTGTGCGTGTGAGTGCCCACACCCATAATTCTATGAGCCCCACGCTCCTCACGCTTTTGGCACGTGATCTCCCCAGGCTCCAGTGCCTCTCTAGGAGCCTGGGGAGGGCAAAAACGACCCCCATAGACCCTCCAGAGCTCAGAAACAGCCTGTTTGCTGACTCTGGGGGGTGGGGAAAACCGTATTCTCCCTCCCCAGGCTTCTAGAGAGGCTCTGGAGCCTGGGGAGAGCAAAAATGGGCCTTCTCCATTCCCCCAGGCCCTCTGGAGGCAGGAAACAGCCTGTTTCCCTACTTCCGGGTGACCCAGAAGGCCTGAAAATCAGCTGTCTGGTGCACACATGCACGCTGGGGCTGAGTTCACAAGCCCACTGATATGACTCTGCATGCCACCTGTGGCATGCGTGCCATAGGTTCACCATCACGGGTATAAGGTTTCCTGCTTGTACAGAGGGTTGGACTAGAAGACCCCCAAGGTCCCTTCCAACTCTGTTATTCTGCTATTTTGTTACACACTAAAACTGCACAATGGCAGCAGGCAAATCGGAAGGCTAAAATTGTCCACACCTGTTCTGCAGCATTTATCAGACAGCTGGAGGCAGAACGGCATTTTACAGTCTTACCTCGTGCCAAGAGCACATCACCATCAGATATTATGGGCTGTCTCAGGCGAGGAATGTCACAAAGCAGGTCACCCTCCATTTCTTGTTCGTTTGGCAGCAGCTCATGGCAAGTAACCTCAACCACTGAATTGCCGTGAAGAAGTCCTCCAATGCTCACTTCAGCAGAAATGCCCACTTGTACACTCGTAAATATGAGCCAGTTGCCAAGCATCTAAATTTTAATCATGTGACCATTGGGGATGCTGCAATGGTTGTAAGTGTGAAAATGGTCATAAGTTACTTTTTTCAGTGCCGCTGTAACTTTGAACGGCCACTCGGGGCTACTTGTACAGCTTTCAGGACCAAGGACAGTTCCCAGGTTGGAGACTTTGCTCCGGTGGATTACGAAGCACATTTAAACTGCCCCCCCCCATTTCAAAACTGCCTCTTTCTCTAAGATGTGGGAACCTTAAATGAGAAACTTCCTAAACTGGATTGCTGGCCCATTGCACATGAACCCACTATTAGTGAAAATCTCTGCAACTGAAATGCACTGAAATACTTGCTACTATTAATATACTAGTCATGTATTTGGCCCGGTATCAAGGATGACCTTAAACTGCTATGTATGCAGCTGAGATTGAAAATGAGACCCTCAAGAGAGGATCAGAGCTTCTGTTGGAATCCCCCAAATTGCCAAAAGTTTGCACAGCATGAGAAAAAAAAAGTGCTATTCCGTGTAATGTTGTAGAACTCCCATGCAACCTCATGAGATGTTGGTGATTGAAGTCTTGTTCAGAGAAAACCTTCCATTTCTGGAATTCCATAATTCCATAACTTCCACCCTGAGTGGATAAAATCAGATTCGCCCCACCCCCCACCTTTCTCTCCCAACCTTATCTGGAGAGACCAGGAAGTGAGGTTCAACCCATATTCTGCCATCTTGTTTTTGCTAATGGTCCCTTTCCCTCTTTCTTTTCTCCATTTACAGAAAGGAGGGGGGAGATTGAATGGGGAGGAGGAGGCAGGAAATGGGAAAGAGCCCGAGAATATTCATTCTCTCCTCAAAAACCATCTGCGGAAATGACTTCCCGTGTTCAATTGCACTTTTAAATAAATGGAGCTAATTAAGTAATTGCCTACATTATTAAGACTACTTTTGCTCCGACAAGAGAAATTTGCATTGTGGCTCACTTCGTTGGTATTGGAGTAGAGAGGTGCCAACGAAGGTGGGATGACCTATAAACAAACCCATCACATTCAGAGAAAGAGGAAAATGTAGGACAGAGAGAGAGAGCGAGAGAGAGAAGGATGGTTTTGAGAGTGCCTCGGTGGGAACATTTTCAGCTGCAGAAATACTTGCAATTAAAATCCTCTATTTTGCTATAACACCCCCCCACCAAAGGCTGATAAATGCACCTCACAGTTCAGCAAAATGCAGGTTTTGCCGTCAGTTCAAGTTCAGTTTGGAGACCGAACGAATGTGGCTCATTTACTTAGAGTCACAAGAATTAGGAAGCGTTTAATAACAATAAGCCAATCATCACCATCATCATCATTGTGACACAGTCCTAACTAACCCAGGGATGACACAACCATGATTCATTGAAACTGCTGTAAAAATGAACATGGGCCACTAAAGTGGGAAGACATAGTTGAAAAAGGAGTTGAAAAGGAGCAGGTGAAAATATTGTGGGATTTCCAAACACAAACTTGGCTCAAAAACACCCCCGATTTCATCGTGGTTGAAGAGAAGGCAGCGTGGATAACTGACGTGGCAATACAGAGGAACAGCAGAACAGAAGGCACAGAATTGGAGAAGATTGGAATTGTAATTGTAATTCGGGACATTCTTGATTGGCCAAGTGTAATTGGACACGCAAGGAATTTGTGTCTGGTGCATAAGCTCTCAGGGTACCCATACAATCATACAATGTACATAAAGAAAACATACAGTGTACATACAAACCTAAGCTCTCAGTGTACACACAGACAACAACGTGATGAATCATAGATCATAAATTGTAAGATGCAATCGTAAATCATAAGATACAGGGGTGAAATGCTACCCGTTCACTCCAGTTTTGGCTAACCAGTAGTGATAAAAACTACCCGTTCGGTAGTAATCAAATATCGGTAGTAAAAAATCTTTATCTTTATCTTTATCTTTATTTAGATTTATATACCGCCCTTCTCCTTACGGACTCAGGGCGGTGCACAGCCAATTAAAAAACAAGCATACAAAAGTTAAAATTTCATAAAATAACAATACAAATGGCCATAGATTAAAACTAAATTGATTTAAAATAAAACTCTAAAATGATAAAATATTTGTAGGAATCAGGCTAAGCCGGCAAGCTGAAAAAGATGGGTTTTTAAAGCCCGCCGGAAGGTCAGGAGGTCAGAAAAAAAAATATTTTAAAAAGGTAAAAAAAAAAGGATCATGTGGCACAGCTCCCTTAGCCTATTTAAGGAGGAATGCTGATTGCAGCAAGATGTAGGAAACAACTTTAGTTCACTCTCCTTCGTGTCTTGATTCTCTGCAAAATTGCTTCTGGGCTTTCTGCCAACTCTAGTAAGACTGTGATTACCTTATCTCAGAATTCTTGTGGACTATTAAGACAGTTTATTAACAGCCTTTGGTTGATAAAGACTGAGTTATTTGAGTAAAACAAGTTTTGTATAGAGTTTGTGTGTGCTGCATTCTTTGGGATCCGTAGCTGGGGCAGAATACTACTGCTACCGGTTCGCCAGAACCAGATAGAACCTGCTGAATACCACCACTGGGTTGGCTGATCAACCAACCATAATCATGTTCAGATCTATAGAGCTAATCAGTTCAACTAAATCTGGGATGCTTGCAATGAACACAATGGATGCAAAAATTCCAAAGGCTATGGGTCTTTGCGATTCCAAAGTTTTGTATTAATGCTTGGCAAAAACAAACATACAACTGTGGGGTTCTTGGTGCTCTCTGAGCTTGGTGATCTGGTTGCAAATATTTCATAACCCCACTAGGTAACATCATCAGTGCAAGTAGGGATACCTAGCTGGGTAATGAAACCTCTACAAGGAAACTTTGGAGAGCACCCAAGACTCAACAATACCACCCTGAGCAATAGATGTTCTCATCTATTGGAAGAAAACCTTTGTTGAACCCTGACTTTTCCTCTTGCTGCCTTGGGAAGGGTGGAGAATGGGCAGCTCAGCTCTTCGACGTGCGATTTCAGAAGTGACGGATGAGGCTAAGCTGCCAAAACATCACCCACCAACAATGCCAGGTCATCACCAGCTAACTAGAGAAGCTATCCAATATGTGATTGACCATTGGAATACATCGACTGACCACCTGCGATATTTAGAGCCAGGTTTACAAACTGACATGGAGTGATATGGTGGCCTAGAGGTAGAGCTCTCACCTCACAATCAGGAGGCTGCGAGTTTGATCCTAGGTAGAGCCAGATATTTCTCTCTCTGGGCACAATGTGACTATATCTGCTAAACAAAACTCCACGTTGGCAACAGGAAGGGCATCTGGCCAGTAAACACTCAGCTCCATTCAGTTGCCCAGACTCCATCCCGCAAGGGATTATGGGGTCATTAAATGAAGATGATGATTGTGAACTGACATGCCACCTGGAGGCATGAATCCGCTCCAATTTGGTTTGGGATTTTTCACGGGGTTACAGAGATGAAGTGGCCATCTTAAAAGACAGCCAGGCATGTGCCATGGTGTGCAAGGACAGAGATTGCCTCATGCCAAGAAAACTAACAAGAGTAGTGTTCATTTGCCATTCTGTCAACAAAGAGTCCCCAAACTGAAGCTTGGGTTAATGAATCTACCCAAGCAGCTGCTCAAGGGAAAACATCATTTAAGTGGCCTCATGAAAGGAATGCTGTCAAGCCTGAATTTGACCGGATTGTGGGATTGTTTGTACTCTGGGTTATTCTCTCATGAATTCAATTTGACACAGCTGAAGGGTGGGAGAGAGCTGAGGTGGATGAAGTCTTCAGCCAAAACAACATAGCTAGCCGATGAGTCAGAGACATTCCAATGGCTGACTGGCCAGAGGAGGAGGAGGAGGAGGAGGAGAGAAGTCACCAAGCAACCAACTCTCATTCCGGTTGGACAGTGTGACATATTGTTTTTGAAAATTGAGAAATTTTTACTTATAGTGGGGTGGAAAGCCCGGGAACTTTTAGTACTGGCTTTCCACCAGTTAGTGCCAAGATGGTGTATCTAAATAAATTTGTTCTTTGAGGAAACAGGATGCCTCAGAGTTCGATTTGTGATGGGTACATTAATTGGAACCTGACATTTGCCTGCAAAGCTTCAGTATGGGAAACACCTTCCAAAGTTGAGTTGAATTTGCAAGGACTCAAAGGGCCACCGTTCACTGAGAAAGCTGACGTTTCCATCACGGACACCTCAGTGTGCAATACATTTCCTGTCATATGAAGAAAGCAAGAAGATGCTCAGGGGACCAGAATCCCAAGTCTAGGAGGAGAGATAAAGGAACTGGAAAGATGGACCCTTGTGAAGAAAAAGACGAGAAAGGAAAGATGGTACTAGCTCTCTTTGGTTAGGATAGTCTTACGTGTGGAAAGAGATAAAATAAAACTCCTAAAGAGATATTCATTTGACTTACTAAGATTGGTTCCTTTTCATCTTGGTTATTTTTTCCCCCAAGATCTTGATTTGCTCAATAAATTATAGTCCAGTGTTTTGCCTGCACTCATGGATGAGATAAGGGTTGTGCACTAATACAACCTGTGATTTTTGGTTTCATTATCTCCCTGTTCTTTCAGCAAGCAGAGCTGAACAGACACAAGAAAATCCGTAGGAGACATGCAAATTACAGAGCAGGATAAAACCTATTCTAATGATGGAATGTCTGATTCTCTTAAAATTGAGCTTTTCATGGCTCCAATGTCTTCTTTTCAGATGCAACGGGATGCATGCATTCCCTCGTATTTTCTTCCCCGCCCCCCCAGGATGAAGCCATCTCAAGATGCCCAACTCTGGATCTATCCACCATATTTGACCAGTTATTCCATTTAAGAGGAAGATCAAAAACGTCATCAGAAAAACACAAGGAATTTTCTTTCTGCGCCAACTCAGGAAGCTCAAACTGCCCAAGGAGCTGCTGATACAGTTCTACAGAGGAATTATGGAGTCTGTCATCGGCACCTCCATAACTGCCTGGTTTGGCTCTGCAACCCAACAAGACAGACACAGACTTCAGAGGATCATTAGAACTGCAGAAAAAACAATGGCTACCAACCTGCCTTCCATTGAGGACCTGTACACAGTACGAATCAAAAAGAGGGCTGGGAAAGTATCTACAGACCCCTCGCATCCTGAACATAAATTGTTTCAACTCCCACCCTCAAAACGACGCTATAGAGCACTGCACACCAGAACAACCAGACACAAGGGCAGTTTTTTCCCAAACACCATCATTCTGCTAAACAAATAATTCCTTCAACACTGTCAAATTATTTACTAAGTCTGTACTACTATTAATCTTCTCATCTTCTCATTGTTCCCACTTATGACTGTATGACTGTAACCTTGTTGCTTGTATCCTTACGATTTATATTGATATTGTTTCCTGATTGCTTATTTGTAACCTATGACTATCATTCAGTGTCATACCTTATGATTCTTGATGAACATATCTTTTATGTACACTATGTACACTGAGAGCATATGCACCAAAGACAAATTCCTTGTGTGTCCAATCACCCTTGGCCGATGAAGAATTCTATTCTATTCTATTCTATTCTATTCTATTCTAGTCTAGTCTAGTCTAGTCTAGTCTAGTCTAGTCTAGTCTAGTCTAGTCTAGTCTAGTCTAGTCTCAACCCTTTCCCTTAAGGCGGTTGAGTCTTCTTAGCTTTGTCATCCTCCTACAGATGAGAATTGGCCAGGTATGCACAGGATGCCCTCCACTTGCCAGATCTCCCTCAGACAGTAACATCACAATCCTGTTCTATAATTTTTTTTGCTCGTCTTGGCCTTAGGAAGCTTCCTCAAAGATGTTAAATTTCATAGGACTGTTTGGAAGATGCTGACAAGAGGATTCTCTCCAAATCCAGAGGCACTTCAAAAATGCCGACATTTTGAACATTTTGAGCTGTGTTTTCATGCAAGCTCCCTCTGGGTTTGCAATGAAGTGGATCATTTAAAAGGCTTGTTACCACTATGAAAATATAGCCAGCCGATGAAGGCTGCTTTCAGTAAATGAGAGCAGCAAAGATGTATGCAGGAGCTAGAGCAGGGGCAGGAAACGCCGTAAAAAGGAGGAAGGGGCAGCTAAGAGGGAAAAGTTGGCTCCCACCAAAGGTAGCTCTCCCAGTGAAAAGGTCTCTGCAGGAATCAGCCCAATAGAGGACAGCTGGAAAAGGGAAGGCATGACAGTTGTCTTGCATCAACCTTGGAATAAGTGGAGCACATCAGGAGAAACAGAAATGGATAGGAGATGAGGATGGGTAGTAAAGTTGAGCTGTGAGTTCGAACAAATAACCAATGGAATGATTTGCCTCCATCATGTGTGTGCTCCATCATTGGAAAAGGAGAGGAGAGGAGAGAGGAGAGAGGAGAGGAGAGGAGAGGAGAGGAGAGGAGAGGAGAGGAGAGGAGAGGAGAGGAGGAAGGAGAGGAAAGGGGAGAGAAGAGAGGAGAGGAGAAGAGAGGAGAAGAGGAAGGGGAGGGGAGGGGAGGGGAGGGAAGGGAAGGAGGGGAGAGGAACGGAAGGGAGAGGAGATTGGACAACCATTTGCCTCAAGTGGTATAGGGTTTCGTGCTTGAACCAGGGATTGGGCTAGAAGACCTCCAAGGTCCCTTCCAATTCTGTTATTCTGTTGTGCACCATAGCAGCTGTGATGCTGGAAGATCAAAGCCCTTGTTCCACACATTTTTCCCTTGAAGCTGAACAGATAATATTGACAGGGGTGTCTGCTGGTCTCGCAGCAGCTACAAGCAGAGGGGCCTTGCTCTCTTCCTCTAGCCTGATGGTAGGGATTGAGTACATTTTGAGTCAGCATAAATCAAACAAAGCTTGGGTAGATCTGCCGGTGCCAAGAGAGAGCATCACACCTTTGAAATCGGCACCATCATACTGACACAGCATGCATATCCTCTCCAGGAGTCCCCTATATCTTGGGGTTGAATGTCAGACCTCAAGAACCAAGAACAATACAAGAAGATAATTTAGAGCAGTTCCCTTTATTGTACTTCCCCTATAGACAGAATCTTGCCAGATTAAAGCAACTAATTAAAGATTAAAGCATGACATATATACTCTGTGAGCTACTAAGGGAAGGTCTGCCTTGCCCTCTTCCTGCCTATCAGGCAATCCAAGCTCAGCTGCTGCCTCTTGGTGCTCTGGGAAAGAGCCCCTCCCTCCTGGGACTCCAGATTACATTTCACCATAATAAAATAGCCAAACAGGCCATATAAATCAGAGAATCCTTAAATTTTAATCTTTAAAATCCTTTCCCAAGAATCAGCCAGTCATCCGAGCTTAATCATCTCAAGTAACAACATTGTCAAAAAGGCATTAAGAGTTGTTAACCTAATCTTGCATAGCTTCTTCTCTGGTAATGTTCTACTACTAAGTAGAGCATACAAAACATTTGCTAGACCAATTCTCGAATACAGCTCACCTGTCTGGAACCCGCACTGCATATCGGACATAAATACTATCGAGAGAGTCCAGAGATATTTTACAAGAAGAGTCCTCCATTTCTCTACTCACAATAAAATACCTTATGCCACCAGACTTCAAATTTTGGGCTTAGACAATTTAGAACTATGCTGACGTTGGTTTGACCTAAATGTAGAACATAAAATTATGTGCCACAATGTCCTACCTGTCAATGACTACTTCAGCTTCAACCACAACAATACACAGGCAAATAATAGATACAAACTCAAGGTAAACCACTCCAAACTCGATTGCAGAAAATATGACTTCAGTAACAGAGTGGTCAATGCCTGGAATGCACTACCTGACTCTGTGGTTTCTTCCCCAAACTCCCAAAACTTTAACCTTAAATTGTCTACTGTTGATCTCACCCCATTCCTAAGAGGTCTGTAAGGGGCATGCATAAGTGCACCAGCGTTCCCATGGTCCCTGTCCTAATATTCCTTTTTACTTACTCTTTTCATATATTCAAATTACATTTATATTTTTATCTGTTATCTTATATATGCTTGACAAATAAATAAATAAAATAAAATAAATAAAAGTCCCAACTCAGATTTGTCCTTCCCAAATCAGGCTGTGGATTTCCTGCCTTCCTTCTCTTCCCCCATGCCGAAAGCCGTTCAGTGTCTCGTCAAACAGCGAGATGGGCGGCAAATAAATGTGATGATAATAGTAATAAAGTAATAATAACCAGTCCTTCTCCTCTTCCTTCCTTTCCCTAGCTGGGCCCATTGACTGATTTGCACTTCCATCCTTCCTTACCCTCATTCATTCATTGCATATAGGCATCATCACAATTATTATTCTTATTATCCCTGCCGCTGCGAAACTCATCACACGTTATGCTATTTGCATCACAGCGCTGAAGGTTGCAGGTTGAGGCAGGAAACTTGTGTCGGTTGTTATTACAGCAATCCGACCAAGTGAGAATTGGGTTGGCGAGAGGTTGGCTGGGGATGGTGGGTGGGAGGGGAGTATTTCTCAGAGCAGGGAAACGGAGCAAGGCTTCTTTAAAACGGTACACAGTTAGACCTCGACTTACAATAGTTGTAAAATGGATTTGTTTCATGACTGTAGCATCTGCTTAATGGCCGCCTTGTTTGCTTAACAAGTAGGGAAGTCTGCTTAACTAGCATGACAAAAAATGTCAAAAAATTGGGTCCAGTTGTGATGCCTCAACTTACAACTTGAACGACTTTCAACGACTGTAATTCCAGTTTCAAAGCCTGTAAATGGAGAACTACCTGCGTGACTCCCATTATCCTGACTAGATGCTTATGTCAGACCTGAAGCGAACCTGGCTGAGGCCACCTTGGAGGCTTCAGGATTGCCGTAAGGAAGAAGAAGGAATAGGGAAGGGGGGAAATAGATAGCTGGGGTTTTGTAGTCAAGACAAAATGTTTTCCTGTGGGAACCAAAGTCATTCCAACAGGTGGCTGGGGAGAGGAGGAGCGGAGTAACCAAGCAACCAACCAGCACCTCGATTAGACAACGTGACTGATGCCTTGGGGGAAAGGGGAAATTTTTACTTTTTAATCTGGTGAAAACCGTGGGAACCTTCAGAGTCAGTTTTCATCAGTTGTGCCAACATGATGTATCCAATGAATCGTTCCTTGAGGACTCTACTTGCCTCGGAGTTCTGCTTTCTTTGGGTGCATTACTTGGAACACTGACAACTTATTAGTCACCCAAGCAGGGAAGACACCAATTGTAAGCCACATATCTGGAGATTCCCAGGGAAAGGAATTCTGCCCTATGAACATTGGGCTTTGTTCATTCAACACTCTGAGCCACCTGTCGTGATTTGGAACCCATGGTCATGATTTGCACCACAAAAAGATGGACTAGCTCCCAATGAGAACCTCACCTTGCACGCAATAGAGCTAATGTCTATGAGCTGAAAGCTGTTTGAGAACTACTTGAGATGCTGCTGCTGAAGTTGGAAGGACTAACATTCCTATGCATAGGCTGTATGAAGGTTGGCAACACTAGCCCTTTTATGACCTGTGGACTTCAACTCCCAGAATTCCTCAGCAGAATAACAGACTTGGATGGGACCTTGGAAGTCTTATAGTTCAATCCATGCTCAAGCAGAAGACCCTGGCCTAGACCATTCTGGATAGATGGTTGTCCAGTTTCTTCTTGAAAGAAGAAAAGAAGTTGTATGTGAAGCACATACAACTTCTGAAGGCAAGCCCTTCCTTCCTTCCTTCCTTCCTTCCTTCCTTCCTTCCTTCCTCCCTTCCTTCCTTCCTTCCTTCCTTCCCTTCCCTTCCCTTCCCTTCCCTTCCCTTCCCTTCTCTTCCCTCCCTCCCTCCCTCCCTTCCTCTGGTTACAGTAATTGTTCTCACTATTAGGAAATGTCTGCTTAGTTCTAGCTTGCTTCCCTCCTTGATTAGTTTCCATCCGTTGCTTCTTGTCCTGCCTTCAGCTGCTTTGGAGAATAGCTTGACTCCCTCTTCTTCATGGAGTTCGCAGTCATTTCAACTTCTACAGAATGCTGCAGTAGCATGAAGAGACAAGTCCAGCATGCCAGGAATCGCTTGGAATTTTTTTTTTTTTTAAAGCCACGCTGGTAGACAGCTAATGATACAGGGCCTCATGGAGAGAAAGGACTAAGGCTGATCGAGCAGCAGGAAGCTCTTCTGAAAGAAGTCCGGGAGTTTTTTCCTGCCGTCACGATAATCGGCAATCAGCCCGCTTAAGGCTCACAAAGGCTCTTCCAGACATTGTATAACCAGAGCCTGAAGTAACCTTGAGATTTCAGCAAAGCCCTTGAAAAATAAAACCTCAACAAGACCCAGAACGCAGTTACAGCAATGGAGAAGGATCTGGACTTGGTGAGAAGTCAAAGACACCTGCTTTAAGCACCGGATGATTTCAAAACCCTATTATGTGACCTGGTCGCCGTAGAAGTTAATCACACCAGCATTAACACTGCATTAAATTTTGATGGGCAGCATCTTAGCAGCAGTTACCAGGTTTCCAGACACAATGGGGATCAGGTTCCTATAACCTTGGCTACCAAGTTTGCAATCCTGGAGACTAACATTTCAGCAAGGCTGGAAATCTTGAGTATATAACTGCAATAAAGTTGCACAATATTCACTGCTCAGTGTAAGATCTAGAGGTGCAAGGACCTTCAAGAACTGCAATTTCCACGGCTCCAATGCTACTCTACTCTCTGAGGAGCCTAGATACATTGCATATACCAATGTTGACATCTATTTCTTGACCAAAGGACCATCAATGGTTCCTCCACCAAATTGCTGAAGATCTCATTAACTTATGTAGGCTGGGAATCCTAAAAATGGCCACTTGTACATGAGTAGAGCATAGAATGAAGAGGGGTGAGAGAGAATGATTCTGCTGACCAGCTAGCATCCTTTGAGAGATCTCAGGATCTTCATGAGCCATCTCCTAGACCAAGGGTCTCCAGTCTTGGCAACTTTATGACTTGTGGACTTTAACTCAGAATGACTGGCTGAGGAACTCTGGCAGTTGATGTCCACAAGTCCTGAAGTTGTCAAGCTGGAGACCCCTGCCTACATAACATAATTATGAAACAGTCCAAAGAGCTTCCTGTTAATCTAACTCACTTGGGTTGAGCGGTCATTGACTGGTAAGGATATTCACAGCTGATTTGTTTTAAAGTACTCTCAACCTATGGAGGTTTAGCTTTCTCATTTATCATCTATACACCCCTTTCCTTGCCTTCTCATGGAAAACGGACCATGATAAATCATTTATTTATTCAGCCTCCAGCTCCTGTGCTTTCTTCCCACCCCAACAGACATTCATAAACCATAGCAGGTAAAACCTCCAAGACCAAATTTATGAGAATATAATTTTCACGTTGGGCTTTTCACATACAGCAGCCTCCTTCAACTGGTTGGATGGGAAGCTAAAATATCGGCCATGCCCAAGGGGAAGACAGATCTCAGCCAAACAAGATCAAATAATCTATAAATGCCATCAGTCCTGGAGACATAAGCATGAGAAGCCGTTGTAAGTCACTTCTTTCAGTGTGGTTGTAACTTAGGTCACTACATGTAGGGTTGTAAGTCCAGGACACATCGTACAGGGTTCAGCCTTTGTAACATGCTGTCTTTCCCTGGACAACGTTGGTCATCGCAAGTGAGCCAAGATCTTTGCGTAGAGAAGCCTTAGAAAAAAATACTGCTTCACAAATTTCCTTTTTTTTCTTCTTTTTCTTCAAAAGGCAACTGGACTGGTTTTTTTTTTGTTTGTTTTTTGGAAGAAGAAGAAGAAGAAGAAGAAGAAGAAGAAGAAGAAGAAGAAGAAGAAGAAGAAGAGGAGGAGGAGGAGGAGGAGGAGGAGGAGGAGGAGGAGGAGGAGGAGGAGGAGGAGGAGGAGGAGGAGGAGGAGGAAGAAGAAGAAGAAGAGGAAGAAGAAGAGGAGGAGGAGGAGGAAGAAGAAGAGGAAGAAGAAGAAGAAGAAGAAGAGGAGGAGGAGGAGGAGGAGGAGGAGGAGGAGGAGGAGGAGGAGGAAGAAGAAGAAGAAGAAGAAGAAGAGGAAGAAGAGGAGGAGGAGGAGGAAGAAGAAGAAGAAGAAGAAGAAGAGGAAGAAGAAGAAGAAGAAGAAGAAGAAGAGAAGAAGAAGAAGAGGAGGAGGAGGAGGAGGAGGAGGAGGAGGAGAAGAGGAGGAGGAGAAGAGGAGGAGGAGGAGGAAGAAGAAGAAGAAGAGGAAGAAGAAGAGGAGGAGGAGGAGGAAGAAGAAGAGGAAGAAGAAGAAGAAGAAGAAGAAGAAGAAGAAGAAGAAGAAGAAGAAGAAGAAGAAGAAGAAGAAGAAGAAGAAGAAGAAGAAGAGGAGGAGGAGGAGGAGGAGGAGGAGGAGGAGGAAGAAGAAGAGGAAGAAGAAGAAGAAGAAGAGGAGGAGGAGGAGGAGGAAGAAGAAGAAGAAGAAGAAGAAGAAGAGGAAGAAGAGGAGGAGGAGGAGGAGGAAGAAGAAGAAGAAGAAGAAGAAGAGGAGGAAGAAGAAGAAGAAGAAGAAGAAGAAGAAGAAGAAGAAGAAGAAGAAGAAGAAGAAGAAGAAGAAGAAGAGGAGGAGGAGGAGGAGGAGGAGGAGGAGGAGGAGGAAGAAGAAGAGGAAGAAGAAGAAGAAGAAGAGGAGGAGGAGGAGGAGGAGGAGGAAGAAGAAGAAGAAGAAGAAGAAGAAGAAGAAGAAGAAGAAGAAGAAGAAGAAGAAGAAGAAGAAGAAGAAGAAGAAGAAGAAGAAGAAGACATTTCACTTCTCATCTAAAAAGCTTCCTCAGTTCTGATGGGATCCTTCCCTCTTCCTTCCCTCAGAATTGAGGAAGCTTCTTAGATGAGAAGGAAAATGTTTTCTTCTTTTCTTCCTTAAGGTAAAAAAAAAAAAAACAACTCACTTGCCTTTTGAGGGAAAAAACAAAGCACCTTGGAGATAATTATGATCTGGACGACTGAGAACCTCCACAGACTTATACGTCTCAGTTGTTGTCCAGCAGGTTTCTCCTTCCACCCTGCACCAAGCTGGCTTGCCACATCTAACACAACTGTCGCTTTCCATCGCGGCTGTGGGGGGAGGGGGGGAAGGAAGCTATGATTTCTCATTAAGGAAAGGACACGGTGAGCTACACTGTTCAATTGAACTTGGAGACCTCCGTTTTGTACAGCACAAAACATGAAATATTAATGGCAGTCTCCTGAGCATGGCCTGTAAGAGTTCCTTTGTCTCTCTGCCATGTTACAATCCACACACTGTGGGGTTTTGCTTTGTTTTGTTTTGTGTTCACAAAGGCTGCCAGATCGGCTGAGCACAGCTTCCTACAGATGTGGCCGAGAAGTGGAATAGCTTGACCTCCAGAAGTTGTGGATGCTCCATCACTGGAGGTTTTCAAGAAGAGACCGGAGAGTCATTTGTCCAGAAAGATAGAGGGCCTCCTGCCTGAGCTGGGGGTTGGACTAGAAGACTTCCAAGGTCCCATCCAACCCCAAGTTTCTATGATTCTGAGATAAATAAGATAGACGGATGGATGGATGGATGGACGGACAGAGAGAAGAAAGAAGGAAGGAGGAAGGAAGGAAGGAAGGAAGGAAGGAAGGAAGGAAGGAAGGAAGGAAGGAAGGAAGGAAGGAAGGAAGGAAGGAAAAGCTTGACCTTCAGAAGTTGTGGATGCTCCATCACTGGAGGTTTTCAAGAAGAGATTGGACAACCATTTGTCCAGAAAGATAGAGGGCCTCCTGCTTGAGCTGGGGGTTCGACTAGAAGACCTCCAAGGTCCCTTCTGCTATTATGAAGAATGGTTGTAGGAACTAGTCTTATCTAGTTGTCTTATGAAGAGAAGGAATAGGGGGGAATAGGATGGCTGAATTCCAGTACTTGAGGGGGGGGGGGGGGTGTCACAAAGAACCTAAAGGCAGGACAAAAAGTAATGGATGGAAGTGATGGATGGAAACTAACCAATTTTCTGACAGTCCAAACAATTAATCAGTGGAATGGCTTCCCTCCAGAAGTTGTGGGTGCTCCATCATTGGAGGTATTTATGAAGAGACTGGACAGCCATTTTGTCTGAAATATGATAAGGTCTCCTATTTGAGCAGACCACCAATGCCCCTTCCAACTCTGTCTTCTTAACTGTCTTCTTATTCAGTTAAGTCACAATCAGAGACACACAACACAGGACAGGCAATCCTCAAATTGTGACCACCATTGCGCCCAAAATTTAAGTCACCAAGTGAGAAATTCGTGAAGTGAGTTTTTCCCCCCATTTTACGACTTTTCTTGCCACATTTCTTAAGGGAATCCCTGCAGTTCTTAAATTAAAAATATGGTCATTAAGCAAATCTAGCTTCCCCATGGACTTGGCTGGTCAGAAGGTCACAGGAAGGGATCACATGACCCTGAGATAAGGCAACCGTCCTAAGTGTGAGTCAAGCACCCGAATGTAAATCACATGATCGGGAATGAATGCTGCAATGGTCATAAGTGTGAAAAAACAGTCATAAGTCACTTTTTTCAGTGCCGTTCTAACTTTGAATGGTCACTAAGTGTAAATCAAGGACTTAGGACAAGGACTACAAGTCAAGGTTGTCCTTGACTTACACTAAGTGTAAGTCAAGGACAACCTGTATCAGATATTTACTGGCCGAGTTTTCCTCCTCCCCCAACTTATCGCTTTTAGTCCTGCTTTTCTTCCGAGATTCACATAGGTATTTGAAATATCTTTTTTTTAAAAAAAAAAATCTATCTCTGCAATATATAAAATAAATCAGATTGCTCCACGCAGCTCCCGTTGCCTTTATACCACCGGCTAAAGCAGCTACATAAATATCCATCTTATTATTGGATTCTCTCTCTCGTACCTTTGGAATTGTACCATCCCAGATGTCTCGCTTAATTTGCGTTACCTGGCCACCAGATTTTATCCCTTCACTCTTGATTTGTTTTGACGGGTGAAACAAAGTGGTGGCCTAATGCTATTTTTCATACTGGCTCGAAAAGCCACGTGAACTAACTCCGTGACACGTTTAGATGAGATGATAAACCAACGGCCGATGAAATAAGACCTTTTCCTTCCATTTACAGCAATGGATACCAAAGCTGAGAGATGCATTTCCGCAAAGAAATCTCATGGAAATTATATGATCCAAAATTCAGCCTCCAGTGTGCAATTTTAGCCTAGAGCAGGAGTCTGTAACCTTAAACACTCAAAGAGCCATTTGGACCCATTTCCCACAGAAAAGAAAACACCGGGAGCCACAAAACCCTTCCTGTGCCTGACTATTTCTTGAGCGGCCACAAAACTAGCATATGTAGTTGAATTAAACGTTCCGTTTTCTTCTGAAACTTTCCTTTTCTTGGATTTATCCATGGTTGGCCTATTGGGGGTTGAAAAGCTCAATAAATCGCACGCTGGCAGGTATCACACATTGGCGGTTGTGATGCATATTTTGAGCGACAGGGAGCCGCAGCAGAGGGGTGAAAGAGCCACATGCGGCTCCAGAGCTGCAGGTTGCTGACCCCTGGCCTAGATGCTTCAGGTTCTTCACTTCCAAAATGTTAATCAAGTTGTTTTTTGTTTTGTTTTTTTAAGACCTGAGTGCCGTTTAGAAACTGCCAGGTGAAATATTAATATTAATTTTCAGAGTGAGGTGGCATAAAAGGAAATAGCAATACAGGCAGTCCTCGACTTACAACCACAACTGAGCCCAAAAATTCCTGTTGTTAAGCGAGACATGTGTCAAGGGAATTCGGGCTCATTTTACAACCTCTCTTGTGGCGGTTGTTAAGTTAGTCACACTGTTGTTCAGTGACTCTGGCTTTCCCCCTTGACTTGGCTTGTCAGAAGATTGCAAAAGGGGATCGAGTCACTCTGGGATGTTTCATCCGTCATAAATATGAGTCAGTTGCCAAGCTTCTGAATTTTGATCACGACCATGGGAATGCTGTAATGGTTGTAAGCATGATAAACGGTCGTAAGTCACTTTGTTCAGTGTTGTCGTAACTTTGAACTGTCACTAAATGAACTAAATGAAGTCAGGATCAGGATCAGAATTGAGCTGGAAGGGACCTGAGTGGGCTGCGGTCACTTCTTTCCTAGTAAAAGTTGACCAAAAAGCCAACACAGCCCTAGGCTGCATCAACAGAGGGATAGAATCGAGATCACGTGAAGTGTTAATACTACTTTATAAGGCCTTGATAAGGCCACACTTGGAATACTGCATTCAGTTTTGGTCGCCGCGATGTAAAAAAGATGTGGAGACTCTAGAAAGAGTGCAGAGAAGAGCAACCAGGATGATGAGGGGACTGGAGGCTAAAACATATGAGGAACGATTGCAGGAACTGGGTATGTCTAGTTTAATGAAGAGAAGGACCAGGGAAGACATAATAGCAGTGTTTCAATATCTCAGGGGCTGCCCCAAAGAAGAGGGAGTCAAGCTCTTCTCCAAAGCACCTGAAGGCAGGACAAGAAGCAATGGGTGGAAACTCATCAAGGAGAGAAGCAACTTAGAACTAAGGAGAAATTTCCTGACAGTGAAAAAAGTTAGAACAATTAATAAGTGGAACAACTTGCCTCCAGAAGTTGTGAATGCCCCAGCATTGGAAGTTTGTAAGAAGATGTTGGATAACCATTTGTCTGAAGTGGTGTAGGGTTTCCTGCCTAAGCAGGGGTTGGACTAGAACAGGGGTCTCCAACCTTGGCCACTTTAAGACTTGTGGACTTCAACATCCAGAGTTCCTCAGCCAGCAAAGCTTGAAGTCCACAAGTCTTAAAGTGGCCAAGGTTGGAGATTCCTGGACTAGAAGACTTCCAAGGTTCCTTCCAACTCTGTTATTCTATATAATAAATAGTATCTTTCTATGCATTTATTTATCTATGCAGTGAAGGGTTTTTGTTTTGTTTTGAGTAGAGAGTGGCAGCCCCATTCTTCCTAAAGGCCATAATTGTCAACTCCAAGGTTGTGAAATGACCACAAATCTGAAAGCTTTTCTCCTCAAGCACGAGTTGACGCTGGACATCACAATTGTTAATCAAGTCAAGATTGCAACCAGGGTTTTAAGATTTCACTGCAAGATTAGCAGCGAAAACAGGCAACATCTCATTGCAACGCAAATATCACCAGCAATTAGCAAACCTAGCACGGAAAAATTATGATCATAGAGGAGATAAGAGCATCCGTTTATCCAAGGGTGGACCCCGGGGAGGGGGAAAAAAAACCTCTATTAATGCAGCTGTTTCATTCTTCAGTAAACGAAAATCCAACTATTGTAAAAAAAACAAGGAACAATTTGCTCTATTGGCATAATAATTTGCTGTATTAGTCCTTCTCCTAACAGAGAAGATTATTTTTAAAAAGTGCAACTCGACGTTCGGAGAATTCTTAGTCTCGCTTGTCTTTTAGGATTCTGAATGGAAATTCAAAGCTCATCTTTTGGCTCTCTTTCTTCAAAAGTTCTCACGTTGTGGTCCTACCCTGGGGTGACCAATCTGGGGCCAAAGAACCAGAACTGGAGGAGGCCTATTAGTTGACATCCAAAACCACAGCCAAAGGCCAGGACATCTACAGGGGCAGGGAAGGAAGGATAAAAGGTCTACCAACATCAAAGTGTTGCATCACGCATCCAACAGATGTGAGAAACTCTGGCACGGCATAGATCACAGCTGCCCTGTTGACCTTTCTGCAGATGGCCTTGGCCAGAGGTGAAAAAATTATCATGGAGAGGAGACCATGACTCGATTCATCTCACTCATTACAACATTCTTATATTTTGATAAATTTCTATGGAGGTTCTCAGTCCTTCAGGTCATGGTTGTCCCAAAGCTGCTTTTCCAAAAGGCAACTGGATCTTGTTTTTCCTTGACGATGTTTCGCTTTTCATCCAAGAAGCTCCTTCAGTTCTGACTAAGTGTCAGAATGTCAAAACTGAAGAAGCTTCTCGGATGAGAAGCGAAACGTCTTCAAAGAAAAACAAGGTCCAGTTGCTTTTTGAAAAAGCACATTGGGGGACAATTTTGATAAATTCCTGTCACATAGCTGGACTGACCCAAAGTCTCAATGATCTCTCTTCCTCTCCTTTAATTTTCTGAGAAAACCAGGGGTGAAATGCTACCGGTTCAGTGGCAGCGCATGGTTCGGAGAACCGGTAGCATGGCAGTGCGAGGCTCCACCCACCTGCCCGGACATCATTATTTCCTGGTTCTAACCAGGAAGTAACCTGTTTTTGACCTTCTGCGCATGCGCAGACGGCTTTGCACATGTGCACATGATGCACCCATGCGCACGAGTGAAGCAAGCACATGTGCACGGAGCGTGTACTTCCAAACCAGTAGGGAAGGTAAGTAGATTTCATCCCTGGAGAAAACCCATGAGCTACATCATTCCCCTCAAGGATGGATGGGCTCTAATGTGGTTTTTCCTGTTTCTCTTTAGAAAAGAACTTGAAATTTGCATTTTAATATTGTTCCTCCTTCTTCCTTTTGCAAACTGTGATTGCCTTGAGCCGCCAAAAATTCCAGAAGCAACTATTCACACAGAAAATGAGTCAAAAATTGCCTCCCTTTTCCCAAATACCCAGATCCACCAGCAGAATGCACAAATACCGGCAGAAACACACATTTTGGATTGCACTCCGTTCACAATGGCTTTTGATCTCTGGGGGGGGTCACTCGCATAATGTCCATGTGGGCGGACTGGCCATTTTTTTTGGACTTAAATTGCACTCGGGGTGTGATAATACATATGTCTTTGCAATAAATGCTCTATTCTCACACCAAGCCTGATTTCCCCGAGTCCCTCAAATCACAGCCATGCATGCATTTGCAAAGCACCAGAAAAAAATAATATCCCAGATGGTGTGCATTAAATTGACCATATAGTTTTCTTTTTTAAAAAAAAGAGGGATAGAAAATAACTATTACAAACAGAATGTACAATCCCAGGGTGAATTTTGTTCCATAATATGTCCAATGAGTCCTCAGAAAAGGAGACATATATTGTTTTGCTCTAAATCAGGCGTCTCCAAACTTGGAAGGCTTACAACTTGTGGACTTCAGAGAAAGTTTCAACTTGTGGAACTCCCAGAATTTCCTCAGTCAGAAAACTTTAAGATTTGTGGGCTTCAACTCCCAGAATTCCCCAGCCAGTGTGTATTTTCAATTTAGGCCCAGTATGTTTGATGAACCTATGGCTTCTGTTTTTTATTTTTATCCAAGGGATAATCAACTTGTGCTAATTAGGCTGTGCTGAAACTGAAACGGGCTGTTTCTTCTTGCTGCTTGCTGCAAGGAGGTAAATTTCTGGGAGGCAGAAGTCAAAGGGTGGGGGCCAGGGTGTGGGTGGGGCTACATTCATTTTATAAGACACACCTAAATTTTCACCCCCTTTTAGGGGGGAAAAAGGTGTATCTTATACTCCGAAAAATACAGTATTTTGAAAAATATTCAGTACAATTGAAGACATCCATTGACCTGTGGCTGGCTTCATTCTTTTCTAGCCTTTCCTGGATCCATCAGTAGCAACTGACATTAGTAGCTTTATTCAGCACAAATGAGCCATAAAATTACTTCCTCATAAATTTTATGTTCCTTGATCACCTCTGTCCTTCTTACTGGTAGAGCCCTCCACCCCCTCAAAAAAATGTTCTACTACCACTTAATAAAAATCCCAAATGCAACCTGATTTTTTTTTAACTTAAAAAGAAAAAAAACCCATACGATCAATGGCCCATTCTCCAAAACTCAATGTAACTTAGAAGGGATAAAATACCTCTTGAAGCAGAAAAATGAAAGCTTCGTCAAAATCAATACAATATATTGTACCACGCCTGCAAAAGAGGAAAGAATTCACCGACCAGGTCTTCCTTACAACCCTCACGTGCCTGGTTCTCAGCTGTAAAAACCCCTTTCATCATTGTCAGAGAATTAGAAATAAAAGAGTTTTCTTCGAAAAACTCTTTAGGTAGGAAGAAAAAGATGATCTAACCCTTGAAGATCTAATAGGCTTCTAATGGTCAATGCTACCTTAGATACCATCTCCATGTTCACCTGACTCCGTTTTCCTTCCTCATCAGTATCTAAATCATTTGGAGAAGACCCTTCATCCCAAGTTGTATCAGATGGAAAGGAATTTACATATTTTAGCATGGCTGATCCAGCCAATCAAACAGTAATCTGTCAGGTCTAAAAGCCATCTTTTCCATTGGATCATCAGGTCTGCCACATTTAGTGCTGGGGGAAACTGGGAAGGGGGATTATATGGAGCCAGGGTGATATGTAGTCATAATAACATTCCTTTCTTGGAGAGTCAAGGACATCTTGCCTTGCGCCTGGAGGGGTGTGACTGGGAGGCATTGGGACGGTGCATTGAGTTGGGATGGTGCATTGATTGGACCATGTGATGGACATGTGGGTGCTGGGCAGGGTCTTGGACTTTCCTTTGGGTGGGGAAAACCTGGAAGCTTTCTGATTTGGGTTTTCCCGGATGTGCCAATATGACATCTCTAGTCAAGTGGAACTTTGAGGAAATTTCTAGCCTCGGAGTCTTCTTTCGTTGGGGGTGTTCCTTGGAACCCTGACATAATTCTTTATTTTTCTACCTCCTGCATCCTTCCCTCCCTTTGGAGATATATCAACGTCAATTACAGAGTTTTACTGAAAAACTGGAGAAACCTCTATTCTTCTGGATACATGGATGCCTAATCTCTACTTGAAAACCTCCAGTTCTATTGCTACGGAGTTCAAAGAAAAACTGGAAGAACATCTAGTATTTTCATGGAATAAATACTTTGGAGAAGACAGGCTGGGGTGGAAAAATCTCCGTTTTTATAGGATGGGATAGAGGTGGCTTGAAAGGGGAATAAAACAAAACTAATCTCTTTTTTGTATTTATTTAGACTTCTATACCGCTTCATAATGCTTTACAGCCCTCTCTAAGCGGTTTACAAAGTTAGCATCTAGCATATTGCATATTAGCATATTGCACTAGCATTAGCATATTGCCCCCAACAATCTGGGTCCTCATTTTACCCACCTCGGAAGGATGGAAGGCTGAGTCAATCTTGAGCCGGGGAGATATGATCCGCTGAGCTGCTGAACTAGCAATCAGCTGAAGTCGCTGCAGTACTGCACTCTAACCACTGCGCCACCTCTTCATTTTATGGGAGGAAAAGTTGATTGAGTGAGTGAGTGAGTGAGTGAGTGAGTGACCACAGACAGGTAGCTCTAAACTTACAACAGTTCATTTAGTGACAATTCAAAGTTACAATGGCACTGAAAAAAGTGACTTATGACCGTTTTTCACAATTACAACCATGACAGCATCTCCCATGATCAAAATTCAGCATCTGACTCACACTTATGACAGTTTCAGTGCCTTGGGGTCACGTGATCCCCTTCTGCGACCTTCTGATAAGCAAAATCAACGGGGAAGCCCCATTCACTTAACAACCGCGGCGGGAAAGATTGCAAAATGGAGCAAAACTCACTTCAATGTTTCACTTAGCAACAAATATGTTGGGCTCGCTTGTGGACGTAAGTCGAAGAATACCTATAGATGATTTATCCCTACAAAAATAGGGATAAAAATGGCCTGGGGAATTCACTTGAAAGGAGGAAAGCCCTTACACCCCCTTTTTTTTCTGGAGACCCCCGCTTTTGATTTGGGGGATGCCCTCCTTCCACTGCCTTTCTCCATGCTGTCCCCGAGATATTGCAAAGTCCAAAAGTGGTTTTGGAGTCCGAAGTTGCAGATCAAGGATTTACACGATCACGTTCTGCACTCAGAATCACCAGTTATTGCTTTGGTCAAATTGCTTCCCTATTTCATTTAGCGGTGGCATCCAGCCAGAGGCCATTAACACTGCCAGGACCGCCACTAAAAAGGTTGCGGCAACATAAATTACAAAGCATTAAAAAAAAAAAAAAAAGAAAAAAGAGTAAGGGAAAAAAAGCAGCCAAGCCACCGACAGTAAGTGTTTTTCAAAATTCATCCCGTTTGCAAACCTCTCCTTTCAAATAGCTTCCTCGTGTATCCATGCCATCCAACTGATCGTGCGTCATTTTGAATTTCTCATTTAATTGATCTCTGGGCAGCCCCTTCCCACTACAAATTAAGGCCACGTTTAAAGATGTTTTGTAAACCTAAACAACCTAGATTTTAAAACAGAGGGAAGGAACGTACGTACGAGATAGACAAATTCTCTGCAAATTACTCTCGCTCCTGCCCATCTGAACTTTACAATCTATAAAAAGAATACAGCGTCATCAAAAAAGAAAAAAAAATGATTCCTTGCATTACAAATGCATGGAATCACCAGCGGTATTTCTTGCTGTCTGACGTTCTCTGGACTGGCACCGTTCCAGAATAAAATCAATGTTGTCCACGATCCAACCGGGATCCTGTAGGGCACTTGGTTTTGGCCATTCCCAGAAATGGCCAAGAAAAAGGCCAGTCTTGCAAAATGTTCTTTTACAGAGAAAATTTGGGGGTGAGGGTGTCAACATCATAGTTAGATGCTTCCCTCTGCCAAGAATCCCACCTATTTCATACAGACATTTTACTTTTTGATGTGAGCCTTCAAAACCTTCACCCAACTTCTAATGTGCCTTGGTTAGTAGATAGACCAGGTGTCCCAAAGAGGCAACTGGACTTTCTGGTTTTTCTTTGAAGACTGAAGAAGCTTCATGGATGAGAAGACACACGTCTTCAAAGAAAAACTAGAAAGCCCAGTTCCCTCTTGAAAAAACACCTTTGGAACAACCAGCACCTGGATGACTGAAAATCTCCATAGATATTCTTTTGAAAATGTTTTGCTTCTCATCCAAGTATCTTCTTCGATTCTGAAGAAGAAGAACTGAAGAAGCTTCTTGGATGAGAAGCGAAATGTTTTCAAGAAAAAACAAAGTCCAGTTGCCTCTTGAAAATGCACCTTTGGGACAACCATGAGCTGGATGACTGAGAATCTCCGTAGATATTTAGATAGACCAGGGTTTTTCAACCTTGGTGATTTCAAGATGGGTCTATGACAACTCATCATGGTCAACTTGCTGTGGCTGACTCACCATAGGACAATTTGCCATGGCCAACTCACGGTGAGACAACTTGCTTCAGGGCAAGAGTTACACTAATATTGAAGAAATGATGGAATAGAATCATATAGAATAGAATAGAATAGAATAGAATAGAATAGAATAGAATAGAATTTTTTTATTGGCCAAGTGTGATTGGACACACAAGAAATTTGTCTTGGTGCATGTGCTCTCAATGTACATAAAAGAAAAGATACATTCGTCAAGAATCATAAGGTACAACACTTAATGATAGTCATAGGGAACAAATAAGCAATCAGGAAACAATACCAATATAAATCGTAAGGATACAGGCCACAAGGTTACAGTCATAAGTGGGAGGGAGATGGGTGGTGGGAATGATGAGAAGATGAGATGATTAATAGTAACACAGACTTAGTAAATAGTTTGACAGTGTTGAGGGAATTATTTGTTTAGCAGAGTGATGGCGTTCGGGGAAAAAACTGTTCTTGTGTCTAGTTGTTCTAGTGTGCAGTTCTCTATAGCCTCATTTTGAGGGTAGGAGTTTATGTCCAGGATGCGAGGGGTCTGTAGATATTTTCCCAGCCCTCTTTTTGACTTGTGCAATAGACAGGTCCTCAATGGAAGGCAGGCTGGTAGCCATTGTTTTTTCTGCAGTTCTAATTCTCCCCTGAAGTCTGTGTCTGTCTTGTTGGGTTGCAGAGCCAAACCAGACAGTTATGGAGGTGCAGATGACAGACTCAATAATTCCTCTGTAGAACTGGATCAGCAGCTCCTTGGGCAGTTTGAGCTTTCTGAGTTGGCGCAGAAACAACATTTCTTCTTGTGCTTTTTTGATGACATTTTTGATGTTAGCTGTCCATTTTAGATCTTGCGATATGGTAGAACCTAGAAATTTGAAGGTCTCTACTGTTGATACTGTGTTGTCTAGTACTGTAAGAGGTGGAAGTAGGAAGAGGTTTTCTCTTCCTCTTCTTTAGGAAGAGGTTTCTCATTAAACCAACTCATTAAATTATTAAACCATTAAACCAACCAACCAACTGGTTTAATGGAGGTTTGGACTTTCTCTAAGCAAAAATTGATATTTAAAAATTTATATGTATTATATTACTCTCTGCAATTCTATCCATATTGTTATACTTTTTTTGGTATTTTTTAATAATTTTCAATAAAAAGATTTTAAAAAAACTTTAGGTTATAGAAAGGATGTCAAAGGAGGGAGAGAACAAAATGTGAATTTTCAACGTTGCAAGACCCAACGTTATTCTCTTTTTTTCTCCTTCCAGTTTTCGTTTTGGAGATCAAAGCATCCTCTTGGCACCCCTCTTTCTCAAAAACGTTCTCCGGTTTTTCAAAAGGAGGAAAACCATCTCCAAGCGCTGCTTCGCCAAAAACAAACAAGAGAGATTTGAAAAGGAAAGGAGCCATAGGAGGGAAAAGATAGAAATCAGCTGGATGGGTGAAAAGGAAGGGAGAGAACAGTGCTTGCCTTAATGGTGCCCCATTACACCATGAGTTAAATGAGTTTCATGTTAAAAATATGAACCTTTCTGTTCATCCAATTCCGTATCTAATTGCAAACTCCAGATTTCACTCTGGTAGAAGCGCAGCTCCCTGGCCAGAAGTAAGATTGTCTCTGGCTCCTGTGGGATCTATTCGACTTACAAAATTCTCTGCAGGCATCCACGCATTGTCTTAACTTATTACTTAAGGAGTGAATAAACATCTTAAGCAGGATTGTTTTTTCTTGCCTTTCCACCATCAGCAGCATAGGTAGCGGCCCAGAGGCAGAAGAAGACGAAGAAGATGGTTCATCAACCATCCAGCAAATGGGTTTCTTCTCATATAGTCAGGTCCTTTGGATCGGGTTTTTAAGCCAAGGAACATTTCCCAAATCATTTCTGAGGGTTGTGGGAAATGAAATAGTTCCACTTTCTCAAGATGGAGGCTCGTCCTTCTTCATATCTGCGAAAGGACAGTCCGGGTGAAGGAATCAACACCCAGCTTAGAATGTGCTCCATCAACAATGCTCTTCCGATTCTTTGGCCCAGCATGAGAAGTTGTAGGACCGTGATGGGGAACCTATGGCACGCGTGCCAGAGGTGGCATATGGAGGAGCCCTTTCTGTGGGCACGCACACCGTCGCCAGCTGCTTTTCTGGTTTCTGGCATGCAGATGCATGCTAGCTGGTCTTAGTGGGCACTGCAGCACCGGAAAAAGGCCTGAAAATGGCCTGAAAAACAGCCTGAAAATGGCCTAGAAAACGGCCTGAAAACAGCCCGGAAAATAGCTTGAAAATGACCAGAAAAACAGCCTGAAAAAGTCCAAAAATGGCCCCCAAAACAGCCTGAAAATGCCCGAGAAAATGGTCTGAAAACAGCCCCAAAACAGCCTGAAAAATGGCCTGAAAACAGCCCGGAAAATAGCTTGAAAATGACCAGAAAAACAGCCTGAAAAAGTCCAAAAATGGCCTCCAAAACAGCCTGAAAATGCCCGAGAAAATGGTCTGAAAACAGCCCCAAAACAGCCTGAAAAATGGCTTGAAAACAGCCCGGAAAATAGCTTGAAAATGACCAGAAAAACAGCTTGAAAATGGTCCAAAAATGGCCTGGAAAACAGCCTGAAAACAGCCCAGAAAACCGGCCTGAAAATAGCCCAGAAAACAGCCTGGAAACGGCCCGGAAACGGCCCAGAAAACAGCCTGAAAACAATCTAAAAAAACAGGCATGCACACGCCAGCCAGCTGGTCTTTGGGTTTCCGGTGCTCCAGCACATACATTGCAAATGCACACATCTCCCGGTTTGGGCACTCAGTTCCAAAAAGGTTCTCCATCCCTGTTGTAGGGGGATCACATTTTAAAGATTGAATGCGGGGCAGGGGTTAGTCTGGATTCTATTTGTGTGTGTGTGTTTGTGCATCCCCTCGGGCCTGATTGTGGGCAGTCCGTGAATGCTGTAAAATCATGAAATAAATGATCCTCTTTTATGCCACCCACAGTTCGTGGTTTTGCATAACCTGGCTTTAAATCTTATTTTCACTCAAAAAGAAGGGGGCAAGCTTCCCTTTTGGCAGATATGAAAGACAGAGACACATACAGAGAGAGAGAGAGAGAAAGAGACTGCAAAAGGCTTGTGGTAGGTTTTGGTGCACTGCTTCCATCTTTCCTGGGGGAGTTAAACCGTGTAAATTCGCCATCATGTGCTCCAGCAAAACTCAGGCAGAAGAACAAGACTACATGGTGGCTATGAACACTGGAAGCATTTTGGAATTTGGGGAGGGGGCAGGGGAAGGGAGAACAACCTCAGATGTTTGGGGCTTCCTTGGCTCTGGTGGCTGCCACAGAGAAGAAGGGATTGGCTTATTCTCCAAAGCACCAGAGGGCAGGAAAAGAAGTTATGGGTAGAAAACCATCCTAGAGAGATCCAACCTAGAATGAAGGAGAAATTTCCTGATGGTGAAGGCAATTAATTCCCGGAATAGCTTGAGTTGGAATTGTAGCTGCTCCGTCACTGGAAGCTTTCAAAAAGAGACTGGAGAACCGTTTGACTGGGATAGTATAAGGCAGTGATGAAATCCAAATTTTTTTACTACCGGTTCTCTGGACGTGGCTTGGTGGACATGGTGTAGCTTGATGGGCATGGCAGGAGAAGGATACTGCTAAATCCCCATTCCCACCCCACTCTGGGACCAGCTAGAGGTGGTATTTGCCGGTTCTCCGAAACTCAAAATTTCCTCAAAATTTTCTCCTGAACCTGTCAGAACCTGCTGAATAGGACCCCTGGTATAAGGTCTCCTGCCTTGAGCAGGGGCTGGACTACAAGACGTCCGAGGTCCTTTTCCAGGCCTATGATTCTACGTCTTCTGGTTAGCCAACCCTTGCATCATAAGAAAGTAGAAGGTTGGATGAGAACTCAACCAAGACATTTTTATTTAAAAGTCCTCCCAAATGCTGCACTGTCAGGAGAACCTCTTGGGCACAAGCTCTGGGAGAATAGAATAGAAGAGAAGAGTTGGAAGGGACCTTGGAGGTCTTGTAGTCCAACCCCCTGCTTAGGCACCGACACCACTTCAGACAAAGAGTTATCCAACCTCTTCTTAAAAGCTTCCTGGGTTGGGGTGAGAGAAAATCTCGCTTTTTCTCTGGGAGCCCCAAACTCACCTTAAATTCATATAAATCGCCTTGCTCTTTTTCCTCACCCTATGCCTTAATAGGGGTCATTATAAGATGCTTGGGCAACCCCCGTGGTGGCTGAGTAAGCTTTGTTTCTCATTAGCACAGACCTGAAGAGTCCTCCAGAGCCACTCAGGATGTTAAACAAAAAAAACGCCTCCCAAACATACAACTGAGCGAAAGATAAGTACCTTTGAGTGCTATTGAAATCAAGAGAAATAAATACCTGACATGCATCCCTCTTGAAATCAGTGGGGCTATTTTTTTTTTTTTTAAAAAAGGAGGCTCAACTTAGATTGACTTGTTCCTCGCTCCAAAAAAATCCAGATTTTTTAAAATTTTATTTTTAGACTTAAGGACCCTCAGCAGAATCAAGAAGGACAATAAAGAACCAGGCAACCAACAGCACCATCATTCTCCTGGTAGAGACCTGTTTCCAGTGGCGAAATTTTTTTACTACTGGTTCTGTGGGCGTGGCTTGTGGGTGTGTCAGGGGAAGGATACTGCAAAACCTCCATTCCCTCCCCACTCCTGGGGGAAGGATATTGCAAAATCTCCATTCCCACCCCACTCTGGAGCCAACCAGAGATGGTATTTGCCGGTTCTCTGAACTACTCAAAATTTCCGCTACCAGTTCTTCAGAACCTGTCAGAACCTGCAGGATTTCACCCCTGGTATAAAGATTTATTGCAAGCTTAAGCTGACCCACAAAAGACCAAGAGAAATGAGTGGGAGATAAGAGAAGCATTCAAAGTAAGCTGGTCTTAGATCTCTTGTGGACATGCAGAGACTCATGACGTATGATGGGTTTGACCCCTCCCTCAATGTCCTTCAATCACATCACATATCTGTACAATTAGCACAGGGGCCCCCCAAGGCTGTGTGCTCTCTCCACTTCTCTTCTCTCTATATACCAATGACTACATCTCAAACGATCCATCTGTTAAACTACTGATCACAGTTCACAGATGACACAACAGTGATCGGTCTCATTCGAGACAATGATGAATCTGCATACAGATGGGAGGTTGAACAACTAGCCTTATGGTGCGACCAGAACAATCTGGAACTGAACACACTCAAAACCGTAGAAATGGTGGTGGACTTTAGGAGAAACCCTTCCATACTACCACCTCTCACAATACTAGACAACACAGTATCAACAGGAGAGACCTTCAAATTTCTAGGTTTTATCATATCTCAAGACTTAAAATGGTTACCTAACATCAAAAACATCATCAAAAAACATCATCAGAAAAGCACAACAGAGAATGTTCTTTCTGCGCCAACTCAGAAAGCTCAAACTGCCCAAGGAGCTGCTGATCCAGTTCTACAGAAGAATTATTGAGTCTGTCATCTGCACCTCCATAACTGCCTGGTTTGGTTCTGCAACCCAACAAGACAGACACAGACTTCAGAGGGTAATTAGAACTGCAGAAAAAACAATGGCTACCAACCTGCCTTCCATGGAGGACCTGGATACTGCACGAGTCAAAAAGAGGGTTGTGAAAATATCTACAGACCCTTTGCATCCTGGACATAAACTCCTACTCTCAAAACAACAGGTGCAGACTAAGCACCCTAATTAACATCCAGCTGTCTGCAATTACTCCATGTTCGAATCTCCCCAGGCTCAAGGTTGACTCAGCCTTCCATCCTTTCTAAGGTAGATCAATTGAGGACCCAGTTTGTGGGGGCAATAAGCTGACTATAAATATACAAAAGTATGAAGGCTATTGCTTAATGCATTGTAAGCCGCCCTGAGTCTTCGGAGAACGGCGGCGTATAAATCAATTTTTTAAAAAAACGCTATAGAGCACTGCACACCAGAACAACTAGACACAAGGACAATTTTTTCCCAAACACCATCCCTCTACTAAACAAATAATTCCCTCAACACTGTCAACCTATTCATTAAGTCTGCACTACTATTAATCTTCTCATCATTCCCACCACCCATCTCCTCCCACTTATGACTGTATGATTGTAATTTTGTTGCTTGTATCCTTACGATTTATATTGATATTGTTTCCTGATTGCTTATTTCTACCCTATGACTATCATTAAGTGTTGTACCTTAGGATTCTTGATGAACATAACTTTTATGTACACTGAGAGCATATGCACCAAAGACAAATTCCTTGTGTGTCCAATCACACTTGGCCAATGAAGAATTCTATTCTATTCTATTCCATTCCATTCTATTCTATTCTCAGCCTGGTCATCTACACCCATCCCTGGAAAATGCCAACTGGGATTTGTTCCATACAAGTCATTCACCTGTTCTCTGACCTTCTTGGAGATAAGAATGTATTTTGCCCAGGCAACTGATGTCCTTATGGCCTAGTAGAACAAGTACATGGTGGCCACCATTCTTCCCATTTTTTTTAATGTGCATTGCAAACCAATATACAGTTGGTGGTGGCCAACTGATTTATTTAGGAAACTACAATAAAATAAAGTTTAGCACGGAACGTTGAGTCCAATCTCAGGTGGCTTCCTGCTAAGGATTTACCTCATAAATTATAGTTCTAGCCTCTTGCTAGTGGTGTAAACAATCCCATCATTTTACACACAGGAGCTAAATAGGAGTAGTTTTCCACCCTAGATGTGGCTGCCCCTTGCTTTTAAGGTGAGAACCGCCAACCATGTGGAGAAAAACATTTCGCTGCTCACCACTTAATGCAGCAAAAAAAAAAAAAAAAAGCATAAAAGGTTAAAACACACTGCCAGGTGAAGAAATGATGTACGGTACCAAATTTTAGCCTGACACCTTTTAGAACAGCTAAGCCGTTATTTTTAAGAGCGCATAAATAGGGTGTTTGGAGTAATCAAAAGCAGAGCACCATATCCAGAGCCTTGCTAGTTAAAAGACAAAAATAAAAAATTCAAGAGCCTGAAAAGATCCTGGGGAAGACTACTCAGCATCCTTCAGTGTTAGCCTTGTGGGCTGGGGATTATGGAGATTATTGTCCAGCAGTACTTGAAGGGGGAAGGTTTATGTTGAATAAGCCACAACAGGCAGGGTTCATACAAGACGGTAAAACAGAAGCCGTAGGTTCACCAAACATACTGGGCCTAAATTGAAAATACACACTGGCTGGGGAATTCTGGGAATTGAAGTCCACAAGTCTTAAATT
Organism: Masticophis lateralis; assembly: GCA_030761175.1. Taxonomy (NCBI): domain Eukaryota; kingdom Metazoa; phylum Chordata; class Lepidosauria; order Squamata; family Colubridae; genus Masticophis; species Masticophis lateralis. Next base: position 2,295,789 of record JAUDYJ010000013.1, on the reverse strand, counting down.
TGCCAAAGTTGGCCCATCCCTGCATTATGGCATTGTTTGAACTATATTCTCCGGTAATATTATACTACTAACCAGAACATACAAAACCTTTGCTAGACCAATTCTCGAATACAGCTCATCTGTCTGGAATCCACACTGCATATCGGACATGAATACAATTGAACGTGTCCAGAAATATTTCACAAGAAGAGTCCTCCACTCCTCTGCTCACAACAGAATACCTTATGCCACCAGACTTGAAATTTTGGGCTTAGAAAATTTAGAACTACACCACCATCGTCATGAACTAAGCATAGCTCATAAAATCATCTGCTACAATGTCCTACCTGTCAATGACTACTTCAGCTTCAACCACAACAATACACAAGCACACAATAGATACAAACTTAAAGTGAAATGCTCCACACTCGATTGCAGAAAATACGACTGGTATTGTGGTAGAGTGGTAAATGCCTGGAATGCAGTACCTGACTGATTTCATCCCAAAACCCACCAAAATTTTAACCTTAGACTGGCTACTGTTGACCTCACCCCATTCCTAAGAGGTCTGTAAGAGGCATGCATAAGTGCACCAGCGTGCCTACCGTCCCTGTCCTAATGTTCCCTTTAATTGTATTCATTTTATGTCTTCAATTCATGCTTATATATATATTATCTAATACATACTCGACAAATAAATAAATAAAAATGCTAAACAACACTGAATCTACTACCTAGGTCAATTATGGTCCTGTCAGACCAAGAGATCTTAATCATTGGTTATATACAGTATGGAGTCAAGTAATAGCAAACTAATATTCCTCCTTCTTCTGGCTTCTATCAGTTTATCGTCTCCTTCAAATTGTCATTTTTCATCACCATTTGGGGTTTGGCCCTTAGACATTAATCTGTTCAGTCCTCTCAGGCATCATTTCTCATTTCAATCAATTTAAAATTGTTTATCTACCTTCTGTGCTCAAAAAAGATTTCACAGAATGTAACATGAAGTGTCTTTCCAAGAGAAGAAGATAATATAAAAACCTTACATGACCAAAGCAATTTGCCCAATAAAAACTGGGCAAGAAACTATGGAAAATTTCCAGTCCTGATTTTGGATCCCTTCAGAAAAAAAAAAAAAAACAACGCGTATCAGATCTCATTGAGGAGCGATCACCTGGAGAATTCTGGGAGTTGAAGTCAACGCACTTTCAACTTGCCAAGGTTGAGAAAAACACTGTTACAGGCCTTCCAAACTCTTTTGACTAGACTTGCCAAAAATTATCAGCATGGTTTTCTGCCATTTTGAGTCATGAAGACACCAAAATGGTTGTGTGAATCCTAAAGTAGACTCACTTTGCAAAATCAACAAGAAGAAAATATCCAGAACTACAAATTTTACTATTGGCTGGAAAGGAGGAGGAATGCTGGGATAAAGGACCATTGACAAGTAAAATGTTTGGAAGTTTTTATGCTAATTTGTTATGACAGATACGATTGAATTAGATATCGATATAACCTATATGGATGAAAGTGTATATATATATATATACACTATATATATATATATATATATATATATATATATATATATATATATATATATATATATATATATATATATATATACATATATATACATATATATATATATATATATATATATATATATATATATATATATATATATATATATATATTTGAAATGTGGTAATTAGTGTAAATATGTATAGAGATAAGGAACTATAGGACAAAATTTGATGAAAATGTTTAAACCGGAGATGTCACGTTATGTCCGTTGCTTTTAATTTGCATTATAAATAAAAAACTTTTTAATAAAAAAAAATATCCAGAACTAACTCCTCACCAAATCCTCAAGAACAATGGAAAATGAATGTCTCCCTAGTTTAACAACTCTTCAACCCCAAAGAATCCTCTAAGCCAGGCCAGGTGTATATCTTGTTCCTCTTATGGAATCTAATACCTGTCCCAACAATGGATCGATTTCCCCTCTTTTATTTTCTTAATCCATTTTGCTGGTTTCCCATCTCCTATGGCAAAATGAACGGTCAGTCGTAGCCTTCGGTTACGTGACAAGGGACAATATCGTAGATCTCGCCTTCGTGACCTGCGGATCACATTTTCAAAGCAACGCTTCGTTCAAGAGTCGTTTTTCGCTTCAGACCACTTCCCAGGGCCCCTGACAGACAATTTAACCAATGGGACAATTAATCCCTTTTTATCCATCAACTAATATGGTCAAATGAGATTTTCCAGCCGGCTCACGGCAAGGCTGCCTTGGATTAAATGTCCTTTCGGTCAGGGTTGAGCCCGCACCGAGCTGCACATTTGATCGTTTTGTGAAATATCATCTTACCGTTTTAATCTTTAGCAAGGTCTCTTACCCCAGAATATTATAAACAAGGCCAGGTCTTGACTAAAGCTTCTCGTTGCAGCTTCTTGCGCGCCAGGGTTGCCAAACAAGCATTCACCAAGTTCTTTTTCCCTCTTGCTCCCTAATCCGTTTTCCGCCTGTTTCAATTAGCAAATCAGGTTTTAAAAAAGGTAACCTTTGTTGGAAAATTCTCTACAATTTTCATACGCCATTAACTGCATCCTAATCGAAAACAACCTCTCCCTTCCCCTCCCCCACCCACCCACATCTCTCTTTTTGACCTCCTGCATAAAAAGTGCCTAATTACTTTTGGGCACTTTGCCTTAAATGCACCCTCCTTTATTCTTTTACTTCATTTGCATGCTGCACGAATCGTAAACCGTGGTAGAATGCAGTCGATAATTATGAAACTTGCAGTTCAATCATTGCTATCAAAAAAAGGGTACCAGTTTCCTACAGACCCTATCATAAAAAAAATGTCTAAATAACAACCTTAACTCAGGCATAACGACGGCACTTAAACTGCTGCATAAAAACATTGTTTTTAAGGGACCTCCTAAATACTAACAGGGAGGGAACCTTCACAATTTTGGGGTGCATAATAGCCCATCCAGGTCCTGAAAAGTTGGACTTTGCAACCTGCCAAAACCCCACCTCTAAAAGGGGCAGGCAGATATTACATGGACAAAAGACTTTTGCATTATTTTAGCAGAAGAGTTGAAGATCCCAAGCATCGTAAGAATTTAAACCCATGTTTGGGGACATTAGTAGATCCAAGAGAAATGCATTGAATAAACCACAAAAACAGCTTGATTAACAGATTAACAGAGTTGGAAGGGACCTTGTAGGTCATTTAGTCCAACCCTCTGCCCAAGCAGGAGACCCTACACCATTTGTGACAAATGGCAGTCCAATCTTTTTCTTGAAAGCCTCCGGTGATGAAGCTCCCACAACTTCCAAAGGCAACTTCTGTTCCATCGGTTGATTGTTCTCACTGTCAGAAAGTTCCTCCTGATTTCTAGATTGAATCTCTCCTTGGTCAGTTTCCATCCACTGTTCCTTGTCTGGGCTTCGGGTACTTTGGAGAATAGCTTGAGTCCCTCCTCTCTGTGGCAGCCCTTCAGATATTGGAAGACTGCTATCCTGTCTCCCCTCATCATTCTCTTCACTAGACTAGCCAGGCCCAGTTCCTGCAACTATTCAGCGTATGTTTTAGCCTCTTAATCATCCTGGTTGCTCTTCTCTGCACTTTTTCTAGAGTCTCAACATCTCTTTTATAGTGTGGTGACCAAAACTGGATGCAGTACTCTAGGTATGGTCTTACTAAGGCTTTATAGAGTGGTATTAGTACCTCACTTGATCTTGATTGTATCCCTCTGTTAATCCAATTTAGGATTGCACTGGCTTTTTTAGCTGCCGCTGCACATTGCTGGCTCATATTTAGCTGATTGTCCACTAAGACTCCAAGATCCCTCTCACAGTTCCTGCTATTAAGCCTGGTTTCCCCCAGTTTATATGTGTGCAGACCAATTAAATGCTAGCTTAATTCTGCATTCTTTTGCTATGGTAGGCAACAACGATCTTAGAGCTTCCCATTAAAGCCAATCAGGTTGATGACCAACACTGATTCTTGGGTAGTGTATCTCGGAGCTCAAAGGTCCCCCTAGTAAAGAAGGAAATATTGTAAGTCTACACGGGGCCAAGGAGGCTCACAGTTAACACCTGGTGCTCAGAAACAGCCAATGGATGGGTCAACCTAATACCTGTCTAATTTAATAGCACTATTAGATGTGAAAATCCTAAGGATCCTGCACTTATCCTTGTGATGTCAATGTGCATCAGGATGTCATCATGTCAACAACACACATTTTGCCATTTTCATGATGATTTCATAGAATGTTTGCCCTGCCTTCATCTGAAAATGGAGCTGGTCATGGACAACAAAAGAGTGATCAAGTGAAGAGAGATAATGAAAACAACTATGGTTTCAATAATTCATTCAAGGGAATTGATTAATTACAGCATATCTGACTCCCAACCAGATTGACAATATTCTTCTCTTTGGTGTAGGTGAGAAAACATTACACTTATAATATAGGAGCTAGAGCAGGTATCGGCTCTGGCTTTGTCTCCACCCATAGACAATATTTCCACATGGTCCACGGGTACCAGAAGAACCTCCTGGCCTACAGGTGAGGTTACCCATAGTATTTCTGAATGTTTTTCTGCTGGAGGACTCGTCTCTATCTCATCTTTGACAAGGGTCATAGATTATTCTGGTGCACCTCAACTTTATGTTCTTAATTCCCAGAATCAAAATTCCCTCAAGGGAAAGGTTTTGTAAAAGAATGTGAGAATAACCTGGGAAGGTTGGAGGGAGGGAGGGAAGGAGAGGGAGAGGGAGGGAGGGAAGGAGGGAAGGAGGGAGGGAGGGAGGGAAGGAGGGAGAGAGAGAGAGAGAGAGAGAGAAAGAGAGAGAGAGAGAGAGATTCACACATGAAAGTGAAGCTATTTAAGAAAACTCATGAAAGAATCAGCACCTTGGAGAACATTCTCAGGGAGAGAGAGGAAGAAAAAGAGAGAGAGAGGAAGAGGAAGAAAAAAAGAGAGAGGATGAGAGAGAGAGAGGAAGAAAAAGAGAGAGAGGAAAAGAAAGAAAGAGAGGATGAGGGCGAGAGAGGAAGAAAAAGAGAGAGAGAGAAAGAAAAAGAGAGAGGGGGAGGGGAGGGGAGGGAGAGGGAGGGAGAGAGAGAGGGAGAGAGAGAGGGAGGGAGGGAGGGAGAGGGAGAGGGAGAGGGAGAAGGAGAGAGAGAGACTGATGAGAAGGAGGACCTCCCAACTGAGTTAATGGCCAGAGAAAGAAACTTGGAAAGGATCTACCCAAACGTATCAGCCTATAAAAGAGACGGCGGGAGAACTGTAATTTCAGACTTGTGAGCTTCTATTAATGTAGGCTAATAATAAAGTAGAATTAGCTCATCCTGTCGTGTTTTCCTGTCTCGGCAACTTGAGAGGCTGACAGTTTCATGCAACAACTCTGTCTGCTTCCTCAAATAACAACAACAACAGCAGCTCCCTCAATTCAACTCCCTCCTGCTGACAAGAGAAAACGGTCTTCTAAAACTTCAGAGTTCGTTTGATCCTTTGGCAAAAAAGCCAGCAAATGAGGCCTAGGGGCCCTCCAATTATTTCCTTTTTCTGAGGATGATTTCCCCACCTGTCTCCCACTTTTCCAAACGAGTTATCGCAGCCGCCAAAGTCCTTACACTTCACATCTCTCATTAAGAGGGAATTGTCCTGATTTGTACAATTGTGTCCCCGGATCCCTACTGGTAAAAAGAAGAGCTATTTCACCTGGGGAAACCCCATTAAATAACCCCCTGAAATAAATATGCTTGAATGCTTGGGATGTGTCGAAACCAAGGTATGCTGTGCAGGTGGTGGTTGTTTTTCCCCCCCTCTTTCTAACACAAACAGCTGTTTCAAGTGTGAAATCTATTTGGTACACCAGTTTCTGACTATCTGACAGGTGGTTTGAATCCATATCTTGACGTTTGCAGCCGGAGAGAGGCTTCTCACAACCTGCACTGGTGGGAGAGGGGGAGGGCAACCTGAGTTTTCAACAGCCATCAATCTAGAAAAATATATTCATGGATTTCGACTCTGGGGTAACGATAAAGGCTTCTGGGCGCTCACAAAATTCTCAGCAGCAACCCAACATCTACAGATGATAAGCTTGGCCTGTTCGCTGCTTACATTCTGACATATTTGCCCATATAAATAGAATTTTGACTTCTTTTAATAAATGCCTTCACTCAATAAGGCACCACAGAGTCATGACATCTATCCTATTGCAAATCTATGGCACCACATTATGATTTTATTATAGTTTTTTTACCTTAATTTAATATTTTATCTTGTATACTGTATTGTTATTTGTCTGCCTGCCTGCCTGCCTGCCTGTTTCTATCTATCTATCATCTATCTATCTATCTATCTATCTATCTATCTATCTATCTATCTATCTATCTATCTATCTATCTATCTTTCTACCTACCTACCTACCTACCTTCCTACCTTATCTATCTATCTATTGTATCTATCTATCATCTCTGTCTCCCTCTATCATCTCTCTCTGTATGTCTATCTCCCTCCATTGTCTGTCTGTCTATCCGTCCGCCCATCCATCCGTTACCGCTCATCTCTCCGATATCTCTCATATCTGTCTATCTATATCTATCTATCTATCTATCTATCTATCTATCTATCTATCTATCATCTATCTATCTATCGTACAATCTATCTACAATCTATCTATTGTATCTATCTACCTATCTAATCTATCATATCTACTATCTATGTATCTATTTATATATCTATCAACTGATGTTTTATATAAACATATTTGTGTCTGTATATTTGTGTTTTATTAGTGTTGTATATCACTGATCTATAGATGTCATGCGCTAAGTAAGTAAATCAAATAAACTCAGTAAGGCTAAATAATGCCCACAATTGAAAGTGGAGGCAAAATTCTGATGATGATAAACTTTATCATTATTATTGTTGCATTTCAAGCCAATCCACTTACCGCTTAGCACCTAAGCATGCCCAAAGACACCTGGCTCAGGTTTGCCTTGCAAATAACTACAGGAAGAAACAGTTCTACAAACGGAAGCCTAATAAATGACCAAAATCAAATATGTTCCCCTTTTTCACATCTTGAGAAATGCCCGCAAGAGAGCCCAAGGGTCCTGCAGGCTGCTCTCTTCTTAAATCTACAGCGGCCTTCTTTCTTTTTAAAAGATGTCTTCTCACATTTGATAGATCTGAAGAACTTTAATCTCCCAATTGCCTGGAATTATTTATGCCAATCCAAGAGATGATGTACGGCGGAAGAGATAACCCCAGCTCTCATCTTGAAGATATAGATAAGAAAGACAGTTTCTTACTTAAGTCCAGAAATGCCCACTAAATATATAGCACAAACACTCTTTGATAAAATATCAATACGTCTATACAAGAGTTTGGGCTTATCTTCTCGTTTCTCTAATCATACTATGGATATTGGCTATATCCTGGTAACCATCTTCCTAATACCCTCTCCCGTTGACATTGCCTTCATCTCATGCACAGCCCAGAACAAGGGTCAACTTGAACTGTTCTGGTTTTAAAGTAGTGTTCTTCTACTCCTTGTAGGAAGAAGGAAGAAAAGATCTAACATGCTTCATTGATGATGTGGTTCCTGGTCATGTCAAGAGTGAAATCTGCGCAGTGTCAGAGTTCCAAGGAGCACCCCCAACGAAAGAAGACTCTGAGGCTAGAGGTTCCTCAAAGTTCCATTTGATTAGAGATGTCATATTGGCACATCCGGGAAAACCCGAATGTGAAAGCTTCCAGGTTTTCCCCACCCATAGGAAAGTCCAAGTCCCTGCCCAGCACCCACATGTCCATCACATGGTCCAATCAATGCACCGTCCCAACTGGAGATACCTCCCAGTCCCAGCCCTCCAGGTGCAGGGCAAGATGTCCTTGACTCTCCAAGAAAGGAATGTTATTATGACTACGTATCTCCCCCGCTCCATACAATCCCCCCTCCCAGTTTCCCACAGTGGTAAATGTAGCAGGCTTGAAGATCCAACGAAAAAGATGGCTTCCAGGCCTGACACCCAGTTCTTAGTGGTATTCCCCTCCTGTTATTGGGGACCAACCTCCATGGTCATTTTGACTTGTGATGTGCAGAACAGATCAGATAACCGATTTCCTTAAAGGAATCTGCTTTTGTAAGGCCTTTTTTTTTTTTTTTTTTTTTTTGAAGACCACGTTGTCCAAAGAAGGTTCAATTGCAAAAGAAAGTCCTTTTTATATCCCTTTCTGATGAGTCTGGGTGAGTGGAGCAAGTTCTGACATTTAGAAGACTGCCAGCTGAAGTTCAAAGGCTGAGCAGCCCTTGTGTCCACCAGTTCTCAACTGTGACCGATCATCTTGAGATGTTCCCACTCTATCTCTCTGGCCCCATCTCCATTTTACCTTGCGATTCTTTGGGTAGGCAATCTCCAGATGCTGTTGAACTGCAACACCCAGCAGCTCCAGCTGTTGGGAGTGACGGATCTGCGGTCCAACAGTAACTGTAGGCCCCAGGTTTCCTCAGACCTCCAACACGGTCATGGGATGCAAGCTAGGGAGCTGACGTGGAGGCCGTGGACTTTGGCCTGTTTATATTCTGCTTTCCTCTGTGCCGAGTCTATTTTTAAAAACTCTGTTGGCAAATACATCCCAGGAACATCTCAGCTCTTGGAGTGATAGAACAAGCAGTGACAACGGCTAATTACAAAGGATATTGTTCCAAAGTGTTTCTTATTAGAAGAAATGATCTGTTCTTGATTGATTATACAGCACTTTCATTGTTCACGTTGAGGGAAGCAGCTTTAATGAAGATTCTCCAAGAATCTTTGGGAGGAAATAAAGATGGAACTACCAACCTTTTGAATAAACCTTAGTCATTCCTAAAGTTTGCCCCAGGGAGATTTTAGGGGGAGTGGAATTATTTCCTGAGATGCCACAGCTCGTGTGAGGGAAGCACCGAAATCTCTGCCATTGAAGGTTGATTGCCAGCCTAGAGCTTATCTGTGCCCTGGGAAGGAGTGGGGTTGTGTGTGCGGGGGGGGGGGGGGAGGACTTCCAGAAGAAAAAGGGAAAAGGAAATAATAGGTACAGCAAGGACAGACTCAGTGGCGTTCCTTATTTAGAGAGTATATTTTGGACCATTTCCCAGGCTGGACAATTGAAACACAAAGCTTTGGGCGGCAAAGGGCAACACTCTTATTAAGATGGAAAGCCACCATTATTCTCTTGAGAGCTTTTGAGGCTGCACTTTGTGAATGTGGAGAAGGAAGGAAGGAAGGAAGGAAGGAAGGAAGGAAGGAAGGAAGGAAGGAAGGAAGGAAGGAAGGAAGGAAGGAAGGAAATAGGAGAGAGTAAGGGAGGGAGGGAGGGAATAAGAGGAAAGAAGGAAATAAAAGGGAGAATGGAGGGAAGGAAGGAAGGAAGGAAGGAAGGAAGGAAGGAAGGAAGGAAGGAAGGAATCTCAAATTCATGAGCTTCTCATTCGGATTTAAATTGGACCTGTTCATATCTTCTCCCACCAAATCACTCAGGAAATACAGAAGTCGTTGGACCACAATACCCATCAGGCATACCCAACTTGGCCCAGACAAAAAGCTGTTGGGGGAAAAGCCATTGCAGCTACATAGTACAACCTATTTTCCTTTGGGTACCGAACACCGCTGCTCCCTGACCAGCAGGAATATTTCCTTCCGTAAACCTTTAACCATTTCCGCCATCGCATCTTCCTGCTTTGCCCCCAACTCTAATTTTAATTTCCGTCTTCCGGCCTTTCGAAGCCCAACGACTTGGATCTCCTCCTTTAAATCTCTCTCCTCGTTGTAAATAATTGGGAATAATTGTAAATAATTATTAGAGAGATTTAAAGTGGAGGAGAAGGAATATTTCTTACTGGGAAACCGTTCTTTACCCTGCACCGGGGCGAGGACTTCATCGCCAAGATTACAAGTGTATTGCGTTCTCGCTCTAATTCATCCTGAACTAATTAAAATGAAAAAGTGCATTATATCATTTCCGTGCAAGAAACAGTCCCCCCCCCCTCTTCCTCCTCCTCCTCCAGCAAATTAGATTTATAACACACCAGAGGGTACGGCACCCAAAACGACGACACCGTTCATTATTTCATAGCCTGTGCTTGTTATTAAAACAATGGTGGCTGGTGAAAAATGAGGGTGAGTTACATTAATTTCTTTTCAAAAAGGAATTGGGGGAGGGGGAGGGAACACGGCACAGAAGGGGATGGGCGTATTGCCTTGCACATACATACATTTCCAACAAACAACAATTTCCAACACTGGGAATTTTTAAGAAGAGGTTGGATAACCATTTGTCTGAAGTGAGCCTGGATAGCTCAGCAGACTAAAGCATTGTAATTAAACACCAGCTGTCTGCAATTATTGCTAGTTCGAATCTCACCAGGCTCAAGGTTGACTCAGCCTTCCATCCTTTCTAAGGTAGGTCAATTGAGGACCCAGTTTGTGGGGGCAATAAGCTGACTTTGTATAAATATACAAAAGTATGAAGGTTGTTGCTTAACGCATTGTAAGCTGCCCTGAGTCTCTGGAGAAGGGCGGTATATAAATCAATTTTTTAAAAAAAAGTAGTGTAGGGTTTCCTGCCTAAGCAGAGGGTTGGACTAGAAGACCTCCAAGATCCCTTCTGGATTCTATTCTATTCTATTCTATTCTATTCTATTCTATTCTATTCTATTCTATTCTATTCTATTCTATTCTATTCTATTCTATTCTATTCTATTCTATTCTATTCTATTCGAATAGTCTTGTAGTCCAACCCTCTGCTTAAGGCAGGAAACGCTACCCCACTTCTGAAGAGTGTTTTGTTTTTGTTTTTAAAGGAAAACTTTTCACCCTCCGATGCAATCTCTGGATTTCCAGATGAGACGTTCTCCTTGGAAAGTCTCATCTGCCGCCGATCTTCTCCCCCCTCGCACTTCCAATATAATTCCGCTATGCAAATCTGATTCTTCGGACGCTTTCGGAATTAAAGAGGCCTTTCACCAGAGGAAGATTTATGGACGGCTGGGATCGTTTGTCACCGGTTAAAATGCTCTCCTGACTTCATAAAAGCTAAATTTCCACAAGGCTCGGAAACATTTTCCAAGACCAGAGCAAAAATGAGATTTAGACTCAGGTGGGAGAACTCAAAAGGGCCAGTTCTGCACCAGAATGGGGTCCTCTCGGCATTGGGGTAGGGGGGACTTAGATGAAAATACGTTGTTTTTGTGGGCATTATCCAGGACAACAATCCCCATTTTTCACAGCTAGCATAGTCCTCCATGTGCATAGGATGATGGGATCTGTAGCTTCCCTCCATAGCTAGAAGCTACTAGTTTTGACCAAAGTTAGCTAGAAGTGGGAAAGAATTTATGTAACCAAGAAATAAAATTTGAAGTCAGGCCAGAACTTAACAAAAGGAAAAGCAAATATTCCTTCAAGGTGGACCATGAGTCAAGAGCATCCATTGTGTTTCTGGGTACCACCAGGTGATCTTCTAAAAGGGAAGACTCCTGGATCCATCTAGCGCTGGGTGGATTACATTGTTGGGAGCATCTCTCTGGATCTTTCCTCCTAAGGATCTTTTCTGTGGGGGAGGCCTGGAATTGGTACGGGCCCCACCAAGAGTCGTGAGGTCTCAATGGTTGAGAAACCAAATCCAGGAATTCATAAAATGGCATATTTGGATGGTAGAGCAAGCATCTTGCTACCACTTCAGATGCACCTGCCAAGGGGAGATGGGTCAAAGAATTGATGATGGCAACTGAAACTGTCTGATGAAAACTGAACGTGAAAATGGGACAGACTCACATGGTTATGGAAGCCACCTAGACATTCTTGGCCCTCTCATGGACATCCCTGTAGCACCCAACCATGGGTTGAGGTCAGTATCTTCCCTCCCTTTGCTAATTCTTTCAACGGAACTTAAGAAGATGCTCAGTAATCTTCAGAAGTAGTCCAGAAGAACAAAAAACATGGAAGTCGACCTCAAGTTCTAGAGAACCTTCAGGCTAACCAACAGGGGTTGCAGTAGAAGAGGGTGGAGTCTCTCAATCTTGATATGCTGTGCCAGATCAATTAGAGTTTTAAAGATTGGACAGAATTCAAGGAAAAGGCTCAGCTCATGCAGAGAGCTGGAAGTCTGATTTTTGCAGAGGGCAAAATCATTCTTCCTTGGGTGGAAGTTCCGTTGTCCAAGATGGGCTTAAATACAAAGGAGATTACTGAGGGATGAGGACATCAGGGTCCTCAGTTTTCATTTTATCTGAAGAAGGCTGAGAAGATGTCTGGAGGCCTTCTTCTAGAGTGGGACAGAAAGATCGTGGGGTTTGGGTTTTTTTTTGAAGGCTCTATTTCAATGTATCTCAACCTTGTCCATTTGAAGAGGTGTGTGGACTCCAACTCCCAGAATTCCCCAGCCAGATGAAGGATCTGTGACTCTCTCCCCCACCCCCTTTTCAAAGATGGGGCTGACCTTGGCCTTCTTGGAGACTTTTTTTTCCCCAGTGAAAGAAGGGAAAATTTAAGACAGCTGCATTTCTCAACTTTGGCCAACTTGGCCAACTTTAGGGTGGCTGGACGTCAACTCCCAGGTTTCTCAGTTGGGAACATGACTATCTGGGGAACTCTGGGAATTGGAGTCCACACGTCTTCAAGTCGACAAGATGGAGTGTTGGGCCCCGTGTTAAACCATCTGGATCCCACATCACGTGAAGCCATGATGTGAGACTGAGCTAAGACTGGATTCTGACATTGCAGCAAACCCTGGCTCCTTTGCCTCTACCAAATAAACCAGACCAAATTGGTTGGGTTCACACCAGCCCCACAATGATACAAAACCCGGGCTGTGGTTTGTGGGCTGCCTGAAGCAAGCCGACTGCACAATATTGGGTGAAACCAACCGTTCTTCTAAACCGTGGTTTACGGAGCTGCCTAATGTGCGAACCCAGCCAGCCCCTCGTCCCAGCGTAGCTCCTTCCAGAGCTGTGGCTTGTGCTGAGCACCCTTTAAAAGCTAATGAGGTAGAACCCAGATCCGCAGGAGGAGAACGGTTGCCAGATCCTTTCATGGACTGGAGCATTACCCCGCAGCACAACGAAAACACCGCCAGCCACCGTGATGGCGGTGACACTTTGCTGGTGTCAGCGTTTGTTCTGATGACTTCATTTCAGTGATGCCTGATGATTAATGATTAAGCCAGCTGCCAGGCGTTTTGATGGATTCCCGAGTGGCCGAGTGACATTTGCAAAGCAGAACGTTCTTAAAAAGCTCACCTGATTAGACTAGAGAGCCCGGCTTCAGCCGTTCAAGCCTTCCAGCCAAGGCCCCACTCACCCCGGGCTCTCCAGGCATTCAAGGAAAGACCCTCCCCAGGAGGAATGGAAATGGAGGAGGAGGAGGAGGAGGAGGAGGAGGAGGAGGAGGAGGAGGAGGAGGAGGAGGAGGAGAATGGGGTCCTTAGTGCTCTTCAACCAAGGAAAGACCATCCCCAGGAGGAGTGATGGAGGATGGGGAGGAGAAGGAGAAGGAGAAGGAGAAGGAGAAGGAGAAGGAGAAGGAGAAGGAGAAGGAGAAGGAGAAGGAGAAGGAGAAGGAGAAGGAGAAGGAGAAGGAGAAGAATTATGGGGTCCTTGGTGCTCTCCTACCAAGGAAAGACCATCCCCAGGAGGAGTGATGGAGGATGGGGAGGAGAAGGAGAAGGAGAAGGAGAAGGAGAAGGAGAAGGAGAAGGAGAAGGAGAAGGAGAAGGAGAAGGAGAAGGAGAAGGAGAAGGAGAAGGAGAAGGAGAAGGAGAAGGAGAAGGAGAAGGAGAAGAATTATGGGGTCCTTGGTGCTCTCCTACCAAGGAAAGACCTTCCCCAGGAGGAACGATGGTGGTGGAGGAGGAGGAGGAATAGAGGAGGAGAGGTGGAGGAGGAGAACTATGGGGTCCTTGCTCTCCAAGCTTGCTTGTTTTTCTGCAAGCGTTTCCTGACCCAACTAGGTAATATCATCAGTGCTAGAAGGGAGGGGGGCTTACAGGGTGGTGGAGAAGGAGAATGGGAGGAGGGGGAGGGGGAGGAAGTATTCCCCAGCCTGTTGTTCTCCAGAAATGTTAGGCAGCCACACCAATAACCCCTGTTGCTAGTGATGGATCGGGCAAGCTCAAAAGCAGCACAACTGAAAGGCCCCATATAGGAGTTCTCAACTGAACAACCATCCATTTAATGACCATTTGAGAGTACACCAAAGTGTGAACAAGACAGGGAGAAGGCACTGGAAAACAGTGACCTGCAACAGGTTCTCGTGCTTCCCACCGTTGCAGCCATCCCCACAGTCACGCCATCAAAATTCAAGCATTGGGCAACTGACATGTATTTGTGACAACTGTTGAGCGAGCCCTGAAGTTCACACAATTGTCATTTGTGTTCTTCGTCAGACAGGCAAAATCAATAGAGGAAGCCGTGTTCGCTTAACAGCCAGATGATTCCCTTAACAACCGCAAAAGACTCCAAAATCAGGTAACAGATGAGTTGGAAGGGACCTTGGAGGTCATCCAGTACACGCAGGAGACCCGGACCTAGGGATTCGAACCGCCGAATGGCTGACTTTCCTGATTGACAAGCTCAGTGTCTTAGCCACTGAGCCACTAGTCAGGCTAATCAGTCACAACAGTCTTTGACACCACCCCTGCGCTAAATTGGAGAGACTGGGTTAAAGTCAGGGCAAAACAGACCAAGATCGTGTCTCCCTTGCTCCTCTTTTACTCATCCAGAGGCTCAGGGTTTAATCCCAGCAATTAATCAATTTCCTCTGATTAAGCAACCAGACCGACGTGGGTGACCAGAGAAAGCATTTCTTGATTCTTTCACAGGGAGCTTGGGTGCCATCATCCACCGGCCATCTCTGCACCCCAGCGCCTATGGGGACAAGGAACCCTGTTGGGGAAAGTTGAGGAAGAGGCTGCAAAAAACACCAATCTGGAGAAGTAATAATCATGCAGCAAAATTCCAGATAACTGCAACGAAGGCACTGGAAACACTTTTGGCCCGAGGGTGGCAGGGAGCCACTGGAGGCAGGATGAAGTAACCGGCTAGCCTGAGATTGCCTCCATCCGTCCCCATCGTAAAGAATGACCTTGGCATCGCTGGACCTGCATCAGATGGAGCCCTGGGGGTGGCATCTTTTGTGTGGTCAGCCAGCGATGGTTTGTGCAGCTTTTGTCAGAGGCTGCGAGGCTCACATTAAAACAGCCGCCCGTTTATTTCCGAAGGAAATAAAAATTGTTCAGTGTCCCAAAAGCTGTGAATAACAAAAGTATAATCCTATATAATAATTCAAAGTACTTACAATGAATTGTTTCTTCCTTCTCTTTCTTACTTTCCTTCTTATCTTTTTCCAATTGTTCTTCCTTCCCTTCTTTCCTATCCCTTTCAATCTTTCCTTTCCTCTTTCTTCCTTCTCTTTCTTCCTTTCCTTCCTTCTTTCCTTCCATCTTATTCTTTTCAATTTTTCCTTCCTTCCTTTCCCTTTCAATCTTTCCCTCTTTCCTCCTTCCCACCTTTCCTTCCTTCCTTCCTCTACCTCTCTCCTTCTTTTTTCACTTTTTCTTCTCTCTCCTTCCTCTACCTCTCTTTCTTTCCTTCCTTCCTTCCTTCCTTCCTTCCTTCCTTCCTTCCTTCGATGACATCACAGCTGCACATTAAGGAGCCGACTAAAACCACAAGGAAAATCCCAGTTGAAATCACCTCAAAAAGAAAAAAAACAACCCCACCCCAAACCCTGTCATAAAAAATAAAAGGGACCCAGAAATGTCATAACAGCCATAAAATTTAATTAATAATGCCACTCCGGTTTGAACAAACAACACTATTAAAAAATGCACAATTGAGCTAATTGGTTTATCATGGCAAGCCAAACCCAAGAGCACATCTGGAATAAGTACATAGAGATGCATGAGAATTCCAGCCGCGTCCTAAATACGTCCTGATCATCCATCTCAGCTTTCAATCACAGTTAAAATTTTGCTTTCATGCCTTGTATTTCTACATTCTTTATTAAATTCAACTTCCAGAGCATAAATTTCTTCTCCGCAATTTCACAGAGCTAACTTAGAAAAAAAGAGGAAAGGAGACACCTGGGCAAAGTTGCCACGCCGTGTTTGAAGACGGAGAGCAAAAGAGAGAGAGAGAGAGAGAACTCGTTTTTCACCAGCCTCAATCATAGGAAAAACAGATGCCCGAGGCATCTCTTCAATGACAAGAGGAAGTCACTCTGCATGTGCTCAGGAGAACTGTTGGCACAAACCATCCAGTTGTTACACTCCAGCATGACAAAACACCAAATTTTGCCAGGCAACATTTTTACCCAAGAACTCACAGTAGCCTGTAATCTGTCTTTATTGTTTGGCTAACTTTTGTAAGCGTGGCCTGGCCCTTCCGTTTTTCTGGGATCACAGGGGTTCTTCCTGAAAGGTGAGGATGCAAAAAAGTCAAAATGCAGGCTATAGGCCATGATGGAAGCTTAGCTCCCTTTTTACACCTGTCAACACACCATAAAAGGGACCACGTTTTGACCGCATAGTTGTAGCCACCATCTCAGCATTTTGGACTCCCCTCAATCCACTCTTACATTTTATCAAAAACCAAAACCAAAACCATTTTGGAAAAGCAAAAAAACATTTAAAAAAAAGACCTTCTCTTTAAACGGTGATCCCTTTAAACGGTGATTCACCTGTGCCGAATGAAGCCACCTTAAAGCCGATGGGATTTAAATCTGGGTTCGCCTTGCTCCCAAATATTTGTATTCTTCCAGAATATCCACCTGAGTTTGCAGAAAACTAGGGTTTTTTCCCCCCTTAAGTGGCTTCCAAGAAGCTTGCTTCCTTCATTTCTCTTCCTTGCCTAACCTAGGGGTTAAATGACTCCACTTTTTTCAAGTATTACTGATTTCTTGTCGACTGACATCTATCAAGATTATTCAAGAACCAGAAAGTGGAGTTAAAGCCACGTCTTAGCTGCCACAAAATTAAGTTCCTCCTGCCTCTCTTTTCTCTCTCTGACATCTTAAATATACTTCAATTCCCCGTGTCATTCAACGTTTCCTTTAAGTCCGAGGAATATCTACGTTCCTGTCATTTCTTCCACCAACCTCAATGCCTGGAGAATGAATTCCCCCCATCACTCACTGGATAGCCCGTCTGCAAGGATTTGAGTTTCAGAATATTCTTAGATCCGGCTTCCTCCAGAACTGGCTTTGGGTTTGGTCAACGCTCACAAATTGGTGGCTGGGTTGGTGGAGAAGGAAAGAAGCAAACTTTATGATGGTGATGTTACCTAGGGAGTGATGGCGGAAGGGATGGATGGAGGGAGGGAGGGAGGGAGGGAGGGAGGGAGGGAGGGAGGGATGGAAAGATGGAAAGATGGAGGGATGGAAGGTAGGATGGATGGAGGGACAGAGGGACGAAGGAATGGATGGATGGAAGGTTGGAGGGAGGGATGGTTGCAAATTGAGAAACAAGACTCATAGAGAAAATCACCTATGCCAAATGAGCTAATAGCTTTAAGACATGGAAGGAACAAAACTGTCCAAAGATCTACTGAAGGTGCTACAAGCCAACCTCCACCCTCTCCTTTCCAAAATTAATCACCCGTATCCTCTTCCACCTTCACACAAAGAAAACTCTGACCTTTCAAAATCCATCATCCTCCAGGGGAGGCCTCAGATCTTGTTCCTTCTTCTAAACCAACAGTGGGACTCCTCTAACCGGATTGAGGACAACCAAATCTCCTCTGGAAGCCGAGCCTTTCTCAGTTCCCTCCTTCCCATTTCCCCCCCTTAAAGTTTCTTCTCTGCGTGTCTCTTTTCCTTATCCCCATCCTCCCCCCACCCACCTCC
Organism: Masticophis lateralis; assembly: GCA_030761175.1. Lineage (NCBI taxonomy): Eukaryota > Metazoa > Chordata > Lepidosauria > Squamata > Colubridae > Masticophis > Masticophis lateralis. The sequence goes on along the minus strand of JAUDYJ010000013.1, from coordinate 2,277,903 downwards.
GCAGCATCTCTACATCAGAGCCAGAAGCTTAATCCAGGTGGATCTCAAAGGCAGGCAGATCACTATCACAACCGCAAGGTGAGAAGGAATAAATCCCAGCCTTAATTCAATCGAAGGCGCTCAGTGGGATAAGGGCGGGCATGTAATGTGGTTAAAATCAAAGAGAGGAGAATTCTGGGGCTGGGAAAAAGAAAAAAGAAACAGATGAAAACTTCCTCAGTCTGGTGTCCTTGGGGCCCAGCCTGGCTGGAAAGGATGGGAACTGTTGTGCATCCTTGGAAAATAATCTCTCCCTCCTTCCCTCTATCTCTCTCTCCCTCCTTTCTTTCTTCCTTCCTTCTCTTCCTTTTTCCCTCCCTCCCTTCCCTCCTTCCTTCTTTCCTTCCTTCTTTCTCCTTTCTTTCTTTCTTTCCTTCCTTCCTTCTCCTTCCTTCTTTTTTCTTTCTCCTCCCGCCCTCCCTTCCCTCCTTCCTTTCTTCCCTCTTTCTCCTTTCTTCCTTTTTTCTCCCTCCTTCCTTCTTCCTTCCTTCCTTCCTTCTTTCCTTCCTTCCTTTTTTCTTCCTTCCTTTTTTCTCCTTCCTTCCTCTTTTCTTTCCTTCTTTCTCCTTCCTACCTTCTCCTTCCTTCCTTCTTTCCTTCCTTTCTCCTTCCTTCCTTCCTTCCTTCCTAATATCTTTTCTTTTCCACCTGCAAGAGTTACCTTCTGATAAACAAATCTATACTTGCCATGAAGGAGGCAGGAGACTGAAAAAAATACTTATTTTTTCTCCCTCTGAGAACCCCTACCCACCTACCTCTCTCTTTCTCTCTCTCTCTCTCTCTCTCTCCCCTCCCCCCTCCTCTCCCAGGCACTCACCCTGCACCGCCTCTCATGGTACCCCGTTATTTGACAGCACCCTCCTTTTACTGCTCATTAGACCCTTCTTGCCAGAGGATATGTTTTTCGTCCTGTTTATAAGCACAGGCAAAGCCCCTTTCCTCTACCCCTCCCCTTCGTGGCCAGGTAACTAATGGGGGTCACCAATTTGAAATCTTCCGAAGTTAACTACACTAATATTGATGGAGGGAGGGAGGGACAGACAGATGGATGGATGGATTCATGGGCCACCTTCTTACCCTGAATGTCCTTGCACGAGACACCCGGATGGGGTGCCGGATAAACATGATAAATTATATAAAGATCTAACCGAGAGCAATAAAACTCATATCAAGCAGTCAGAATGAGAGCAAGCAATAAAATCTAAATTATAGTTTCAATCACAGGAGGCGATAGAAATTAGAGAGATTGCTTCAAAGCCAAGGGTGAGGGTTGGGGGGGGGGGGTTCAGTCCGTGGGGAAGTTTCTGTGGATAAAAGACAGCAGAGGTGAGCAGCCTGCTGATGGCTGAACATCTCACCTGCTGCCCCCTCCCAGCTAAATCCAAGCCATCAGCAACAAGCCACCAACCAGGCAGGGTAGACATGAGGGGGTGGAGGTGGAATGGCAAACGCAGCCCCCAGACCCAGCAGACTGAAACTGAGACACACCTAGAACGAAGGAGAAATTTCCTGACAGAGAGATTAACAATGAGCCAGTGGAACCGCTTGCCACCAGAAGTTGTGGGGGCTCCATCACTGGAGATATTCAAGAAGAGATTGGACAGCCCCTTGTTCAGAATGGGACAGGATCTCCTGCTTGGGGAGTAACCTCTAAGGTTCCTTTCAAGACTCTGTTGCTCTGTTATTTTATACATATATGGGTTTACCCGTCTTGGGTTTTTATTATTATTATTATTATTATTTTAAAGGGACACGTGCGGGGATATAAATGCGCAAAACAGATTGAGGGACCGCTCAATCTCTGCAAACGAGACTACAATGCTTATCGTCTCGGGGGGGGGGGCGGGGGGGACGACAGCCGTGGCTGCTTGCGCGGCTCCTTCTAACTTGTACAAACAACTCTTTTAATGTACCCAACCGGTGACGAAGGGGCAGCGACTAAGAGAAGACCCGGGGGGGGGGGGCGGGAGTGGAGCTCATCCCTGGGTTACTGTCCCACATGGGGCAGGAGAAGGAGCTTCAGAGATCAAGGAGTCCTTAGGGGTCTGTTCGGCTTTCTTTCATCCGGGAGACCCCGCCTCACTTATTCCATCTCCGGAGGGTCCCGGGAGCATTAAGCGCTATCCTAAGCGACTTGTCTCCGTTTTCACGGATTGTCCCGAGAGTTTCGCCGGTTCGAGGAGGAGGCGGGGTCTAGAAGGGGGCGTGGCCGGAGCTTTCCCGAGTTTGGTCGGGAAAGATGGGGACTGTCACCCCAGACCACGTGGAGAGGGAGGGGGACCTCGAGGCCAAACTTTCCACTCCCGCTTCCAACTCAGAAGAGACGGGTCCCCGACTTACCGTGCCCTCGCCCACTCAAGAAAAGGGGTCCCCACTGTTTGCTCCCCGAAGATGGGAGGGAAAGCGTGCTCCTGAGCATGGGAAAAGCGTGGGAACAGAAACTCGGCCAGACCCGAGGGAGGGGGCGATTAGGCGTGGGGGAGGGGCATCTCGTGGTCCCGCCGGACCTTCCTCCTCTTCGTTTGACCGAGCAACTCCCGGCTATAGTCCCTTTTCTTGTGAATCCAGGACGAGCGGGGCGCAGCCATCCAAAGGACACGCGTCTGTCGGGGGCCGCCTTCCCCACGTTTCCAACATCCGCGTCAGCTAAGATCTCTTTGGCCAGAGTCTGCCGCTTTTCAAAAAGCGGAGGTGGGTTATGGGGCGTGGATGGGAGACCACGAGGAAATCCCAGGGCCGTAAAGCAGCAAGGAAGATGGACCCGACATCTAGAAGGAACGGAACAGCAAACGGCGGACACTTCTTTTTTTCATTTAACATTAACAGAGTTGGAAGGGACTTCGGAGGTCATCTAGTCTAACCCCCTGCTCACACAGGAGACCAATACTTGGGATTCGAACCGCCGAACTGCCGACCCTATACCGATTAGATGAGCGACCTTCTCTTTCCTCCAGAGGTTCGGGGTCCGTGCGCCTAAGTCGGGCTGCGCCCGACTCTGATTTTGCGCTTTCCAACGCGCGCCCTGCAGGCAGCTCGGAGGGAACGGTTGGCCGGGTTCACCCCTTGGCCCAGCGGGAGCTGGGAAGGAGCAGAGAACCGGGGAGCGGGCCGCCGAGCGAGGCGAGGATGCGTCTTCACCTCACTAGGACACCCCTCCCGGCCTGCAACGCCTTTACTAGTAGCCCCCAGGCTCTCGTCCCGTGGAAGAGAGCCTCGCAGCACTGACCCGGGGGTCCGCCAAGCAGGTAAGCACGGGATGCCCGGTTGGTTACTTCAGCCCGGGCGTCCCACTTATGCGCGCCCCCGGCATGACTTGGGTCCCCGAATCCGGCCCCCTCTGTCCCTGAGGCTAAGGAGGAGACCCTGGCTGAGTCGTCCCCTCCCTCCCTGCTCCTGCTGCGCGCTCCGGCTCTCGCTCCCCCCCACCGTCCCCGCGGGCGCGCCCTCGCAGCTGGCTCATTCAGGCAGCAGAGAAAGGCGCGGAGCCCAGGCCAGAGACGGCGAAGAGACCGGGGGAGGGGGGAAGGGGGTGGAAGCAGGAAGCTCTCCGCAAAGCCGAGGGCAGAGCTAAAAAGAGGCAGGGGTGCTGCAGGGGAAGCTGGCAAGGCACGCGGGTTGGGGAGAGGGGGTTATACTCTGGGGATACTCTGGGGACAACGGACACTCCCCTTTGCACCTGGAGCATTTAAATAAGGCAAGTTTGAAAAGGAATAAGCAGAGGAGGAGGAGGAGGAGGAGGAGGAGGAGGAGGAGGAGGAGGAGCCCTTGATGTTCTCTGAGCTTGGTTATTTTCTTGCAGACATTTCATTACCCAGCTAGATAACTTCATCAGTGCAAGGAGGAGGAGGAGGACAACAACAACAACAACAACGACGACAAGGACTGTGTGGTCTAGTGCTCTCTGAGCTTGTTTATTTCCTTGAAGATGTTTCATGACCCAACTAGGTAACATCATCAGTGCTAGAAGGGTGGGAGGGGAAGCAGACAGCCTTGGATCTCCTTTGTCTAATGCAAGCTTCACAGTAGCACAGAACTCTGCCTGAGGAAGAGACCCGTGTAAAGGGAAACCGTTCGTCCTTGGCCTGTCTAAATACCCGGACTTCGTATTCTCCGGAACAGCTGAGAGCTGCAGCTGCTACCTATTTGGGAGTGAGTAGCTGTAGGTCCCTTAAGCTCCATTGGCTTTAACCTTGAAGCCTGATAGGACAGGCTGAGTTATGGTTTGTTAAATAAACCATAGTTGTCTGAGTCTATCCGTGGTGATTTACAAAGCGCTGGGATCGCAGGCTAAATGCCATCAAAGCATTTAGCCCGGGTGTGATCTGTGAACTGAAGCCCCCAAAATTTTGCGCCGTCTTTCAAGAGGGGGTTTTTGACATCAGCCACAATTCTTGCTACACTCGGGATAAATCATGGCTTCGGCTGGCTTCGGGCAACACGTTAAGCTTGAAACCAGGGTTACAAATCACAAGATCCGAAGGAGGCCTGAAAGAAGCTGTCAAATGTGGCCCAGGGGATTTCTTAAAGACCCCCCCCCTTCATATTCCATTTGCAAGGAATACCTTTTAAGGCGAATATAAGTCCCCCGTGGAAAGGATGCTAATGGAGGCTTGATTGAACAGGTGATTAGGGCTCTGCTTACTCAAAGGTAAAAAGCCAATTGGAAGGGAACATTAAGGCCAGCGAGGCTAAGCTGTAAACGGCACCAACACTAGCCTTCTGTTTACGGTGGGCCAATATATTGCAGATATTACAGACACAATATATTGCAGTAGCCTGTACCTTAGATACAGATACAGATTAACAGAGCTGTTTTTGCCATTGCGTGCCAGGAGGGGGTGGGGTGGGGGAGGTTCATGCGTGGGTGTGCCTTGCCTATGCCACCCTTCTCCAGAGACTCAGGGCGGCTTACAATGCGTGAAGCAATAGCCTTCATACAGGGTGGCATAGGAAGGATGGAAGGAAGGAAGGAAAAGAAAGAAAGAAGAACATTCAGCTGCCTGCAATTACTGCTAAGTTCAAATCTCCCCAGGCTCAAGGTGGACTCAGCCTTCCATCCTTTCTAAGGTAGGTAAAGTTCCATCCTTCCATCCTTTCTAAGGTAGCTAAAGGAGGACCCAGTTTGTGGGGGCAATAAGATGACTTTATATAAAATATACAAAAGTATGAAGGCTGTTGCTTCCCGCATTGTAAGCCGCCCTGAGTCTCTGGAGAAGAGCGGCAGATAAATCAAATTATTTTTATTTTATTTTTTTATGACAGTTGCAACATCCTGGGGTCACATGATCCACCTTTGCGACTAGCCAAGTCCATGGGGAAGCCAGATTCACATAACAACCGTGTTATTAATTGAACCAGCTGCAATGATTCACTTAATGACGGTGGCAAGAAAAGTCGTAAAATGGGGCAAAATGCTCTTAACAACTGTCTCGCTTAACAGCCTCAGTTTTGGGCTCAACGGTGGTCGTAGGTCGAGGACTATCTGTACACAGTGTTTTGCTGCAGCCTGTACTTTCTTGCAAATGTTTCTCAGGTTTTGATCACCATTGTTTTGGTCAACTCAAAGTGGCACACGCAATTCATATTCCTGCCTTCTGCCTTCCAGAAAATAGTAACCTTGCGATGTGGGTTAGGAGAAGAGAACGCAACTGGCCCAAAGTCACCCACCCAGCCACAATGTTCTGGGTCTAGCCCAATCCCTTCACCACTCCACCCAACCTGCTTTGCTAAATAAACTGTAATATGTGGGGGGTGGAGGAGTGGTCCTTGGTGCTCTCTAAGCTTGGTCGTTTTCATGCAGACATTTCATTACCCAACTAGGTAACATCATCAGTGCTAGAAGGGAGTGGGATTTAGGAGGAGGAGGGGAGGGGGAGAGGAAGGAAGGGGAGGAGAAGGGGGAGGAGGAGGAGGAGGAGGAGGAGGAGGAGGAGGAGGAGGAGGAGAAGAAGAAGAGGAGGAGAAAGGAGGAGGAGGAGATGAAGGAGATGAAGAAGGAGAAGGAGAAGGAGAAAGAGGAGGAGGAGAAGAAGGAGGAGGAGGAGGAGGAGGAGGAGGAGAAGAAGAAGAAGAAGAAGAAGAAGAAGAAGAAGAAGAAGAAGAAGAAGAAGAAGAAGAAGAAGAAGAAGAAGAAGAAGAAGAAGAAGAAGAAGAAGAAACAACAACTGTCTGAACTAGGTGATTTTCTTGCAGACATCTCATTACCCAACTACGTAACATCATCAAGTGCTAGCTGGGTAATGAAACATCTGCAAGAAAACCAGGAAGCTCAGAGACCACCAAAGACCCCAGTTCAACCCTGAGCTACAAATATTCCCTACTCTTGGCAAACTCTGGCCCACCCATCAGGCCCAGCTCACATTGCACCCTGAACCAAAAACAAACCCAGCGTAAAAAGACTGTACAAAGATACTCCTGACCGCAAAATTACGCTCTTTGTCCCCATTTCCCGGTCTTTGCTTTGCCATGGTAAACCAAAACCATTTCTGGATCCTTCCTTGAGCTTTGCAAACTTTCCTTTCACTTTTCACGGTGTCGGAAGGACTATTCTAACTCTCCCATCCCATCATCACACGGATGTGCCCAATCTCTGGGAAGGGTGAGAGATTGACTCCATGAGTTAGGTCTTAGAGGAGGGAGGAGACTTACTCACATGTGTAAAACTTTGTGGTGTAGTAGTGAAGGTGTTGGGCTAATGCTGAGTTCCCACCCACATTGGAATTCCTCGCAAAGGGTTTTGGGGACTCCCTGACACCCAGTTGCTGAATTCACACATTCTGAGTTTCAAAACCCTGGGTATCTCCAGGCAAGGGAAGGGCAAGGGCGATTGTGGGTCTCAGCACATCCTTGGGCCAATGTTGTGACCTATGCAATGTGTGGGATGTTATCCTGACACCAGCAACATCGCCGTGACTTGCACTGCATACAGGCTCACAACACAAGAAGCCATAAATTAACCACCTCTGTGGATTCATCCACACAGCGCCAGCCAGAAGCAGGATCGACTGATTTGTGGCCAAGGGCTCCATTCACAAGCTGCTGTCGGAATCGGTCTGTTTCTTTGACTTGTAACACACATCCCAGCTGCACCCTAAGCCCCCTTCCCTACACACCACGTTTAAAAGTCACCCCCCTTCAGTGACGCAAATCTGACTCTTCTAACAGAAGCTGACAAGATAGTGGCCGTGATCACCCCCAGCCCCCACCCCTCCCCAACAGACTGGCAACAGCCCAAGAGGTTGTCTGAAGGCAGGAGTGGGACTCTGCAAGAGGCTACCGCCATTGGTCTTGTTTTTATTCTCTTTTTAAAGGGGGGTTTAATAGCCGTGATATCGTTTTAATTCTGGGTTGTAGGTCACCCAGAGTTACGTTTAGTGAGTTAGGCGGCCATATAAATGTGATGATAGATGATAGATAGATAGATAGATAGATAGATAGATAGATAGATGATAGATAGATAGATAGATAGATAGATAGATAGATAGATAGATAGATAGATAGATAGATGATAAATGGATGGATTAGATAGATAGATAGATACCATGTTTTCCCGAAAATAAGACCCTGTCTTATATTTTTGAACCCTAAAATAAGTGCTTGGCATTATTGCCATGTGCTCAAAAGCCTGATTGGGTTTATTATTAGGGGCTATCTTATTTTCGGGGAAACAGGATGGATAGAAATACAGATATTGATGATAGATAGGTAGATAGATAGATAGATAGATAGATAGATGATAGATAGATAGATAGATAGATAGATAGATAGATAGATAGATAGATGGATGGATGATGGGTGGATGGATGGATGGACCAATGGACGGAGGGACGGATGGGGACAGATGATAGATAGATGATAGATAGATAGATAGATAGGTAGGTAGGTAGGTAGGTAGGTAGGTAGGTAGGTAGGTAGATAGATAGATAGATAGATAGATAGATAGATAGATAGATAGATAACCATGTTTTCCCGAACATAAGACCCTGTCTTATATTTTTTGAACCCTGAAATAAGTGCTTGGCGTTATTGCCATGCCCTCAAAAGCCTGATTGGGCTTATTATCAGGGGATGTCTTATTTTGGGGAAAACAGGGTTGATAGAAATACAGATAATTATATTGATAGATAGATAGATAGATAGATAGATAGATAGATAGATAGATAGATAGATAGATAGATAGATAGATAGAAAGAACCATGAATTCCTGCTGCCTGTGATCCAACATCTGGGAGGGGCTCAAGGTTTGCACTCTCCATGATGGCAAGATTAACCCCCCTTCCTCTCTCCGCCTGGAGCCTTTGAAACACCGTGACGTCTCCCCAGGACGCGGGCAAGTTCATTTCCCGGCTTGGAAACATCGGAACCCATATATATTAATGACCTTTTGATTCACCACTGCAAACTTCTGAATATTTCATAGGGTGCAAACGGGCCGCGAAATGCATCAAGCCGGCAGGAGGTGAGAGAGAAGGGACGCGCGTGTCCTGGGAAGGCGGACCCACGGAACTGGGGAGGCGTGGGGTGGGAAGAGGAGGAGGGAGGGGAATTTGCGCGTGTGTGTTCCCACCTTGGAGCATTGCTCTAGTCTAGCACGTGAGTGCCGCTAGTTCCATTTCTGCAGCCTCATTGCCGTTGCGAAGGACCCCGCGTACACGTGTCAAGCAGTACCGGGTACATCGAACCTCTCAGCCAGCCCTTTCTTAGTCCCCCACCTCGGTCCTTTTTATGTTTCAGGCTACAGAGGCGATCGGGATTCTTTTGCCCAAATCCAAGCGTCTGGCTCTATTCACACGACTCCCGGAACGGGCAGAGTTCCCATTTGCGTGTTAAGCTCGTTGCCTGCCAACCTCCGTTTGAAGCCTTTGCCTTTTACAGCTCAGCACGGAGGGCGGGGCGAACCCCAGCCCCGTATGGGGCTCAGGAGGTTATGGGAAGCCCCAAAACACGTGAACTCGACGAGGGTGGGTTAGGCACGTGTGTGGACCAAACCTGGGCGAAGCCTGGCTTGATCTCCTCTCTAGGGGGAAGGGCTCTGACACCCTTCCTTCGAAGATGGGGGTCCCCGCCTACTGTACAGGCCCTCCCCCCTCGCTTGGTGTCCAGGGCTGATCCCGCATCTCCCCAGGGAACCGCCTCTGGGGAGGGCCAGAAGCCTTCATGGAAGACCCCCTCCCCACCTCCAGCCGCAGGGTCGCCGGGAAACTCGCTCACACCCTTCGGGCCGGAAACCCGAAAAGGAACGGCCCTGCTTTCTATCTAGTCTGGCGGAGCCCGGAGCTTCGCCAAAGGGCGCCTCTCTCGGCTTCTGCTCCCTTCCCCGCCCCTTCTCGGCAACCCCCGGGGCCAAGTGGAGCGGAGCAGCTGGAAGAGGAGGAGGAGGAGCAGCAGTAGCAGAAGCGAGCCCGGCATGCAAAACGCAGCTCGTTTTCTCCCGGTGGCGAGGAAGCGTGTGGGAAGGAAGGCGAGCGGGGTCAGCGAAGAGCTGTTTCTTCTCTGTGGCTCGGTTTTTTCCTTCCTTCCTTCCTTCCTTCCTTCCTTCCTTCCCTCTCTCCATTTCCTTCCTTCCCTCCCTTCCCTTCATTCCCTCCCTCTCTCCTTTTCCTTCCCTCCCACCATTTCATTCCTTCCTTCCTCCCTTCCTTTTCTTCCCTCCCTCTCTCCCTTTCCTTCCTTCCTTCCTTCCTTCCTTCCTTCCTTCCTTCCTCTCCCATTCTCACTTATATTTCCTTCCTTCCTCTCTATTCTTCCTTCCTTTCTTCCTCCCTCCAGCCCCGGGAGACACCTCCGAAGGGTTCTCGGCCTTCCTCCCCTCCCTCCCCTTTAGGACTCTTTCGACCTTTCGGAAAAGAGAGCGAAGGAAAGCGGGGTATGCCCGGGGAAGGCGATCCGGCCTGTCGCGTCAGGAAAAGGGGGCGCGAGGCAGACCGCGTGATTTCCCAAAAGCTTCTCTGGGCAGGACCCCAAGCTCACTTATGTGCCGCTCCAACCAGGTTAAAGAAGAAAAGGCCCCGGCCGGATTCAACAGCCAGCAGGCGTCATCGCAAGGCCTCCCGTGACCTTGTAAAGGGGAGGTTGCGGGGGGAACGGCTGGATTAGAAAACCCACAGAGACTTAATCTCCCTGCACGATCCTGAGACGTTGAGAAGGTTTCCCGGGTATCCAACGGCCAGGAGGCGCACCAATCGGGTTTTGGGGTGCTAAACTCGCCTGCCAAGCTCTCGACGGCCCACCGGTCCTTTGGAAAATTCCCTCCATAGGAGTCATTGGGACTCGAGACTTCGTTCTGTCCGGAGTCAAAGCTGAAACCGGGGTGTCCCCATCCAGGCGGCGGAGCTTGTGTGAGCCAGGCAGAGTTCCCAGTCCCCTCGTGCACAGCTGCGCCAGACACCGAGGCCGCAGCGATTGACCGAAAAAAGCACAGCCTGCCTTTCCCACGGCCGAGCTGAGCCCCTGGGCAGCCTTCCCAAAACACGGAAGGAACGTTTTCTACCCGACCCCACGCATTTCACATGACACCCACCACCACCCCTCAAACATGCTTGGCACGTGATTGCCCGCTTAGCTCTGACCTGGCGAAGGCCTTACGGGGCCTGAGCCCCCCGCAGAGTCGCTGACCTGAGCTCCCAGCCCTGTTCCCGGCTTTGCAAAGCCCCCACCCCTCCGCCCATAGGCGTCGAGACTCGCACCCCTTCTCTGCTGTCGCCTATTCGAGGGACATAAGGGGATTCTTCTCCCCCACCCGACCCGACCCGACCCCATTTCTGCCTCCCAACGGAGCTGGCTGTGTGCCGGGGCGGGAGGGGCGCCTCTTCAGCTCTCCCCCGCCCCGCCCCGCCCCGCCCCGCCCCGAAGCCATTCAAGGCAAGCAACCAGCAGGGCCTTAATCCCGGCGCCCTTGAAGGCAGCGTCTGTGGTTTCAAAGCCATTCTTGGATCGGCCTCGCTCCCGGACGAGGCCTTCAACGGATGTCCCCCACCCACTCAGCCCTGGACAACTCGCAGAGGCCGCGCCTGCCCTGAACTAGGCCGAGAAACTCAACCCTGACCCAGCTGCGCCTGCCCTCCTCAACTGGGGGAGGAGGGGGAGCGAAGGAAGAACTTCTGAATATGTAGACCAGTTCTTGCCGGGGGGGAGGGGTAAAGGGAGCGGTGGGAGTGCCGGCGCGCCTGATAGTTTTTAATTAAAACGCCGTATATGTCAGCTCGACTGTTCCGCTTCCTTTTCTGCGAAGGGGCGCTTGAGCAGGAGGGCTGGGGAAGACCCTTAGCTTCCGAGCAAGCATCCAAGGGGGAAAATGAAGAAGCCTTGAGCCCAGCCAAGGAGAAGGGATCTCGGGCGTCAGAAACCAAGCGGCGGGGCTGAGATCCCGAACGACTGAATAGGAGGGTGGGGGACTTTAGCCCGATGCCCTCTTCGGGGAATCAGTGAAATCGGTGATTTCAGTGGGGTTGTTTCTCCCTAAGCCTGCCTGCAAAGAAACGGAATGGAAACTGAGTTAAGGATCCAGGGCTGTCTGCAGGCCGCGGGTCAGGGGGCTTGGCCTGGATTAAAAGGCGGAGCAAGAGCCTCTCAACCCGGAGCCTTTTTTTCTCCCCTCCACTCTGTCTCCATTCAGATGCAGGGCACGGAGTGGGTTGTTCGCACGCCTCTCCTCTCCCCCCCCCCCCCAATTTCCTGGCTGCCCCGATCAAAAGCAACCATTTGAACGTTCCTGTGGCGTTAAGCAGAGCTGGAAGGCACGAAGGCTGAACTCGGAAGTCCGTCAGGGCCAGGAAAGCAGTCGAAAAAGCCTTTTCAGCCCTGCTGGCTCAGCGGAGCCTCCCTTGGCAGAGGCAGTCTACCTTTGCCGGCGCGTCTAACGGGGCGCGTGGGAGGCGCTCGCCGCTCTCCTAATCAGACAATCGGAAGAGAGAGCTTCGGGGTGGGTGGGAGGGCGGCGAGGCGTGAAGAACTCGGCGAGGCTCGCTTTGCAAGAGGCGGGGACCAGCCTTAATCCTTTCCGACAGGCTCCCCCACCGCCAGCGATAGAAACAGCTTTATCTAAAGCGCGAGTTAACCTGTCACGCCGATTTCTCCCGCGACTTTCCCTGGGCCAAAAGCAGACAGACGTTCCATTCGCCGCTTTCCCGGCTTCTCGACGCCCTTTCGGGTTCTCTCTAAACGCCAAGCCCCCCCTTCAAGACGTCCGGATCGCCGTCGCAGGATTCCCGCTGGCCTAGCGGCGTAACCCTTTCCCCGAGCAGGAATCTCCGCCGCGGCTCCTCGTCCCCTCCCAGCCCCCTTAGCTTTGGGGCTGGTCGCCGGGGGGGGCGGGGGCAACCCACTGTCCCCTCCCCAACGTGCCCAAGGGGTCGAAACCTCGCTTCCACTCGGTGGGGCGGCAGCGTCCCACGGCAATAGTCGTAGCCAGCTTCTAACCCGGTTAAGCTTTATGCCACGGAGACCAGGCGAGGAAGCCAGAAACGGGGCGGCGGCGGGGGTGGGGGGTAATCTTGCCAAGAGGCGACGTAGCTCGTTGCTGGCTCCCTCCGAAGACCCCGCGACGCCCCCTCGGAGCGCCCTTGCGAGCCTCGGGAGCTGTCTCCCACAGTGGTGCTGAAACGGTTCGGCCTCCCTCCGGACGCGCCGCGCTCGGGGACCAGCGGGTCACGGGGAGCCGGTTCCTTCTCCTCGACGCGTTCTCCCCGGCGGAGGCAAAGAAGGGGTGGGGGTGGGTCCGTTTCTCCTCTTTAGGGCGTTGGAGCTTCCGGATGCCGGTCGGGAGGTGCTTCCCAAGCCGGAGCCCGCCCGGGAAAAGTTTGTCGGTAGTTAACTGGCACTCTCGGGCGCGTCGCACCGAAATGATAAAAAGCAAGTTTGGGGCCGCGGAGACTTCGCCCCATTTCCTTCTTCTTCGGTTTTTTTTTTAAACAACTGTCCCCCTCCCCGAACTGATTGGGAAAGCAGAGCCTCTGATGGGAGGGGGGGAGGAGAGAAAGGAACGCCGGCCCTAGGCTGTAGGTGAGTGCGGCCGCGTGGGCGCGCTTCCGTCCGGCAATGGAGTTTTGGGTGGGCTGGGGTTTGGGGCGTCCCCCGGCTGAGCCTCGGCTACAGGCGCGCGATGTACGGAGCAGAATCGGAGGGAGAGGCTGGGAAAGCCGCCTTCCGGCTAATGATCGTAATAGTAAGAACGGCGGCGATTCTACCCGGGGTCGCTCCCTTTTATCTACGGCTCTGCTCCTGCGGCAGGGGCGGGGATGAGACCCGGAGACCCCCTCCCCTTTTCTTCCAGCCCTTCTGCTCGCTTAAGCGTCCCCTCCCGCACAGCTCACTTACCTGCCTCCGACCTCAAAAGACGAGGAGGGGGCGTCTCAAGGAATCCGGAGGGGCGACCAGCCCCAGTCTGCGTCTCCTCCTTGTCTTGTCGCCGCCGCCGCCGCTTCTCCGCCTCTCTCTCTCTCTTGCGCGCAGCTACCTCTGCCCCCTCCTGCCCCTCCCCCAGCGGCAGCTTCTTCTCCCGGCCAGGCAGGCAGGCAGGCAGCAGCAGCCTCTCGCCGGCTCGCCCGCCCGCCCGCTCTCTCGCTCGCACCCACACCCAGACGAGAAATCCTTGGGCGGCCTGGAAAGAGCGAGCGCCTCCGCCTCTCCCTCCGGCCACCGTCACTGCGTCAAGCCGTCGGCGAGGGGAGCTCCCGAGATCCGGAGTCCGAAAGCGCCGGGGCTCTGCTGGTCTTGAAGGAATCCTGGAAGCCGGGAGAAAGCGGTGGGCGAGCCGAGCGCGGGCGGGGAACAGCCCTTCTCTCCCTCCGCCTCCTTTTCAATTCTGATCTCCTCCTCTTTCTCTTCTCCGCTCTTGAAAGGGCCCGAAAGGGGGGCGGCCGGCAGCGGGGCGGAGGGGGCGGCGTGTGTGTGGTGGAGGCGAGGCGAGATTAGCGAGGCAAGTAGCCGCCGACCGACAACGAGAGCCAGCCCGAGCTCCTCCGTGTCCCTCGCGCGATCCCAGGTTTGATCGTGGAGTGGGGAAAGTGGAAGGGGTGGGGCGGGGAGGGGAGGGCTTGGAAATGTGCGTCGTATGTGTGAATGGAGGGAGGAGACGAGGGAGAAGCGCGGCGGAAGGAAGGAAGGAAGGAAGGAAGGAAGGAAGGAAGGAAGGAAGGAAGGAAGGAAGGAAGATGGAAAGGGAAGGAAGGAAGTAGATAGAAGGATGGACAGAGAAGGAAGGAAGGATGGAAAGGAAGGATGATGGGAAGGAAGGAAGGAAAGAAGTAGATAGGAGGATGGAAAGAGAAGGAAAGAAGGATGGGAAGGAAGGATGGAAAGGAAAGGAAAGGAAGTAGATAGCAGGATGGAAAGAAGGAAGGAAGGATGGGAAGGATGGGTGGATGGAAAGGGAAGAAAGGAAGGAGGAAGGAAAGAGATAGAAGGATGGAAAGGGAAGGAAGGAAGGGCTGCAGCGGAGACCTAGGTTGCGAGCGGGAGAGAAAAGGCGGCGGCGGCGGCGGCAGCTCAAACAACGGACCGCTTGGCGGAGGCTGAGCCGCAAGCGGGAGGAGGCGGCGGCGGCAGGAACGGCAAGCGAGCAGCCTTCCGCCGGGGAGTCCTGCTCTCCTCCCGGCTCTCCCTCCAGCCGCCCCCGAATAACTCTGGCCAGGAGCAGCCGCTGCAAACTTTCATTCCTTTCGGGGCCTCCTTCCTCCGGCTGAAAGGCAAACTCGGAAGGACGGCGGCGGGGCGGGGTGGGGGAGAGAGAGAGAAGGCAGATGCTGTTCCTTGCCACTACAATATTCGGTTCCTTCCGCTAGTGGGAGACGCCTCTGTTGACCGAAAGGACGCGGTGCAAAGCCGAGTTCGCCCGGTTGGCCCCCAGCGCAGGAGAGGAATCGCTTTCTCACGATCGTAAGGACACGGGTCTCTTGCTAGAGTCTCCTCCTCCTGGCTCTGGCGGGTCTTCCTAGGAAGCTGCCCTGGGATGGCCGCTGTCCTAAGGGAGAGGAGCCCGGGCTAAACTCGACTTCACGGACTCCTCCACGTTCTGGTCTTCGCCATCTGAGTGAGCCAGGAAGAGGCGAGAACCGCGCTCCGAAAGGGCTGTGCGGGGTGCCGAGATCAAGGTGAGCGCTGCGGGAAAGAAAAGAGGCATCAAGACACCATCAAACCGATGCCGAGCCAATAAAAAAAAAACATCCCGAGGGGCAGAACAACCGGTTCCTGGGATTTGGTGATCCGGTTGGCCAGTTGGCTGGAGAAGATGGGAGCTGCAGTCTGAGAGGGTTGGTGCCCTTTTTGCTCTCTGCCCCAGCTGTGCCCCGGCAGAGGTGCAGCCAAAGCCGAAAGGGGACCCGCGACTAGAACTTACCCTTCCTCCTTCGCACATTCTGGGACTGGCCCGTAGAAGGCTGGTCTTTGACTCAAGGCAGAGTAAATGGAGTCGGAAGAATTAATTCTAGCTGATTCGAGACAAGCCTACAGGTCATCCAAGGACACCTTAAATGTCTCCCATCCAACTTGGGACCTCTGTGAAGCTTGACAAGGCACGTTCTGGGTTAGACTGCTCCACCAAGAGGAAGTCCAGGAGGTGATCCATGAGATGTCTCCCACCAGAGCATACATCAAACCCTCACCTCCAAGGAGCCTCGCCAGCACAATATGGTGCTTATGGGTTTGAGGCTTCTCGAGAGTGCTAAGCTTCCTCCAAAGTCATCTCCTACAGGTAGGGCCAGGTTGATGTGTTCATCAAAGACATCTCACCTGAGATATCTCTGATCTGGACCTCAAGGATCAGACAGCAAGAGCTGAAAACCCACTCAGATCCCAAGGAGAAAGAGGTCCCCGATCTTTACCCCAGATCTTCTGTCTGGTTTCAACAACCTTCTTGAATCCCTCCGTAGAGACCAGCAGCCTAGATCCCACCCAGGCAAGGCTGGCGCTGATCAGATCTGGATTCCTTCAGCAGATTCCTCCGGAATCTGTTCCTTGCAGCCCATCATCTCTCTGCGTTCTCTTCAGATGCCAAGGGATCTGAACTGGAATCTGCAAGATGTAAGGAGGAATGGTGGACCTGGTGGTTCCAACTCTGGTCCCAGAGGGGTCCCAACTCTGGAAGTTGAAGTCCATAAGTCTTAAAGTTGCCAAGGTTGGAGATCCCTGCCTTAGAATGCTTTCCATTTCCAAGGGGGCATTTGAGACCCCAGCCACCACAGCCCATTATCCCCTCAGCCTACAGTGAGTAAGTTGCCCTCAGTGGCAACAGCCCTGTTTTCCTACTGCTGAAGGAGAATCTTCATTTAACAAGCCCCTTTTTTAGATAAATAATAAATATTAGGGAAAGAACTGATGGAAGCAACACAGTCTGGCCACTGATGTTTCTAAAGACACTCCCTTCAGAATAAGCCTGATTCACTACTGTAGGCTACACTCTGACCACCTACACTTATTTACTTAAAAGTAAACTTTCATGGATCCTTCTACTGTATGTAACTTAGACTATTAAAGGCTTGGAGACTGAAACGAATGGAGAACGGTTGGCAGGAATTGGGTTTGGCCAGTCTAGAGAAAAAAAAGACTAACGGGGGACACGACAGCAGCATTCTGTCACAAAGTATTTGAGGGGCTGCCCCAAAGAAGAGGGGGTCAAGCTATTCTCCAAAGCGCCAGAAGGCAAGACAAGAAATGATGGATGGAAACTAAGTCAAGGAGAGAAGCAACTTGGAATTAAGGAGAAACTTTCTAACAGTGAGGACAATTAACCAGCGGAACAGCTTGCCACCAGAAGTTGTGAGTGCTCCATCACTGGAGATTTTTAAGAAGAGACTGGACAGCCACTTGTCTCCCTTCAAGCTCTATTCTGATTGATTGATACGTAATCGCCAGGAATCAAGCTTTCAACTCCTGCTGAATTCCCATCTCTCAGCCCCCAGAAGGGGTCCGTCCATTATTCCTGAACAAGCTTGCTTTCATTCTTAAGGGAAGTCAAGCCATTAATCAGGACTATGTAGTCCAGCAAATGTTGAATTGTAGCTCCCAAGTTTTATAACTTTATTTAGTTATAAAATTCATAGGCCACCCATCTCACTATCCCAAGTGACCTTTGAGTGACCTTACTCTCCTATAAGACTCCTCAGGGAGATCTGAACAGGTGCTAAAAACCTCTCTTCAAATAAGAAGTGCAGCAAGCAAGCTTACTTCTAGGTCAGCATTCAGCACCTCTCAGAGAGTTTCTCTCAATCCGAACAACAGCCCTGCGAGGGAGGCCGGTGGCATTGAGGAGACATGATCTAAGCTTTCTGATCCACAGGGCATCTTCTTACCATACAGTCTTAGAAGCTTCTATTCAAACGCCCCCAAGGAATTCAGTGGGGCTTACTCCCAGGTTAGATACTACAGGTAATCCTCAACACAATGTAGTGTGTGTGTGTTTGTTGTGTGTGTGTGTGTGTGTGTGTGTGTGTGTGTGTGTGTGTAATTGGAGAGGGTGTTTTTTTCACTCAATCTCAGTTCCCTGCCAGAAGAAATATGTTTCTCAGAATTTGGAATGAAGCTTTATTTCAACGCCACAACTTCACTTTGAACAAGAGAGATGCTGAATATCTCTGGCTTGCTTATTTTAAAGGAGTAATGATTTCAGTGTCCTCTCCTGACCCCTGTCTGAGTGGTGTGCCTGTGTGTGTCTGTGCGTTCGCACAATCTTGTGCATGCAAGGAGCCATTTGCAGCGAAGAGAAGCTCCGGAAAGCAAAAACTGGAAGCAAAAAGAAAAAGAAAAGGAAGCAGAGAATTTGGAAACAGGGGCCATAATTTCCTCGAAGATAACAGTCATCCAGCTTTGATTGAGAGAGAATAAATATTTAACGCCCGTTTTCTGGTGTTTGGATGTAAAATTTAAGAGCTGCAATTTGCCAGCCGGGAAGGGATGGTGAGGGAAGATCCGGTGTAAGAAGTGGGCCACTTAAAAGGGATTTGAATCAGAACAGAGCTGGAAGGGATCTTGAAGTTCTTCTGGTGCATCCCTTTGCTCAGGCAGGAGACCCTCTGCCATTTAAAACAGGTGGCTGTCCAGTCTCTTCTTAAAAACCTCCAGTGATTGAGCCCCCACAACTTCTGAAGGCAACTTCTGTTCCACTGGTTAATTGTCCTCCCTGTTGGGAAGTTTCTCCTTAATTCCAGATTGCTTCTCTCCTTGTTTAGTTTCCATCCATTGTTTCTTCTCCTGCCTTCTGGTGCTTTGGAGAAGAGGTTGACCCCTGGGGTCAACTTAGCCTTGGTCCTTTGGGCTGCCTCAAAGAAGCGGGGGTAGTGGTGTCAACCTATCCTCCAAAGCACCAGGAGGCAGGACAAGAAGCAACGGATGGACACTAACCAAGGAGAGAAGCAACCTAGAACTAAGGAGAAACTTCCCAAGAGTGAGGACAATCAAACAGTGGAACGACTTGCCTCCAGAAGTTGTGGGTGCTTCATCATTTGAGATTTTCAAGAAGAGTTTGGACAAACATTTGTTCAGAATGGAATAGGGTCTCCTGCTTGCGCAGGGGAGTTCGACCAGAACAGGGGTCTCCAACCTTGGCAACTTTAAGATTTGTGGATTTCAACTCCCAGAATTCCTCAGCCAGCAAAGCTGGCTGAGGAATTCTGGGAGTTGAAGTCCACAAGTCTTAAAGTTGCCAAGGTTGGAGACCCCTGGACTTGAAGACCTCCAAGGTTGGAGACCCCTGGACTTGGAGACCCCTGGACTTGAAGACCCCTGGACTTGAAGATTTGGAGACCCCTGGACTTGAAGACCCCTGGACTTGAAGAATTCTGGGAGTTGAAGTCCACAAGTCTTAAAGTTGCCAAGGTTGGAGACCCCTGGACTTGAAGACCTCCAAGGTTGGAGACCCCTGGACTTGGAGACCCCTGGACTTGAAGACCCCTGGACTTGAAGACCCCTGGACTTGAAGATTTGGAGACCCCTGGACTTGAAGAATTCTGGGAGTTGAAGTCCACAAGTCTTAAAGTTGCCAAGGTTAGAGACCCCTGGACTTGAAGACCTCCAAGGTTGGAGACCCCTGGACTTGAAGACCTGTTATTCTGTTATCTAGTGGAGATCATTCCACTCCACTCCACCGAGTGGAGATCTGTGAACCAAGCTTCTCATCAAGGCAGGAAATCTGAGATGAATGTGTGAACGGCAGCTGTAAAGCTGGATTTGAGATGCCGATGTTGAAAGATTAATGACCTTTAGAAACGGAGCTCCGTTCTCGACACAACCTCTTTCCAAAAATCAGACTACGCAGATCTTATTCCACCATAATAAGAACGGCATCTCAGCCTCTGTCAAAATGCTGTCTTTCTTCTGAATGAAAATTTAAATCCCCAATAAAGTCACGTGAAAACCTGGCCTGGATTTTCTCCTCTTTTTTTTTTTTTTTTTCATATTCTGGCTGATGGCAAACTGATAAATCTTTTGATGCTCACCTAACGCTAGGAAGAAAGCTGGAATTAGCTGATAAAAAAACCGCCAAGGAAATAATTGCTCATTTCCCTTGATCAGACTTTATTTTCAGGGTTTTGTTAAGTTTGCGTCTCCTATGTGTTCCAGGATCATAAGGTACTTTACATGAAGATGTTCTTTTTCCATTTATCCTTCCAACATTCTTCATCGTCCTGTGAAGCAATTAAATCTAAAATTAAAAATTAAAAAAGGCTTCAAAGTCATCCAGTGAATTTCCACTGCTTTCTGCTTCCGATGGCCCATCGATGTAATGGACAAACTGATCAATACTGTTCTGTGAAGTCAAGGTTTACTTCAGTGCTTTAAGGTTGGGCTAAATATTTTTATATATAACATCATACTTGCTGTTTCTTTCTCATTTTTTTCCCCCTGATAGCTTTCTGATTTCTTTTGTTCTCCTTTATTTTGCCTCTCCTTTTCTTGCTTTTTTTGGTTTTCTTAATCGTAAAGCAATACAGGAAAATAAAGTTACTGATTAGCTTGCCTTGAGATTGTACTACGTATATTTTCTTCGCGGACTTGAATAGACGGGGGTGAAATGATGCCACATATATCCTTTCCTTCCTTCCTTCCTTCCTTCCTTTCTTCCTTCCTTCCTCATATTCTTTCTTTCCTTCCTCCTATTCCTTTTCCTCCTTCCTCCTCCTTCCTTCCCTCCTTTTCCTTCCTTCCTTCCTCCTACTTACTTACTTCTCTCCCCCCTCCCTCCCTCCTTCCTCCCTCCCTCCCACCCACCCTCCCTTCCTTCCCTTCTTCCCCAAGCAAGGACAACAACTGGAGCAGCCTCTAACTTGAGCTACAAAATCACAGCAGCACCAATGAATAAATGCTTCTCCGATTCCTTTTGCAATCACATCCATCTGCAAGGGACGCAGCCAGCATGGCCTTTCAGCCCTATATTTAGTCAAATCCAAAACAGACCTTGATAATTGGGTTAAAGTCAAGAAGGAGCCAAGAAAAAAACAAACCAGAAAGCGGGGACTGGGGAGACACGACACCAACAGCCCAGATTTATTGGAAGTCGCTTTCCCATTCGGCTCGTTCATAGAAGATGCCTTGAAATCAGAAGGTTTCAAACTGAGGGCCTTCTGTGTGCCGCAGCAGATTGCTCTGTTGACACAGCAGGTTCAGAGAAGTCTAACAAGGAAAAACAGAAAGAAATCAGTTAATAAAACATTTGCTGTTTTACCCAATTATCTGGAAGCACAGCAGGGAAGTTGGCTGTCAGTGCCCACACTGTCTTCCAGAGGGAGACCAAAGGAGAGGGAGGGAGGGAGGGAGGGAGGGAGGGAGGGAGAGAGAGAGAGAGAGAGAGAGAGAGGGAGAGAGAGAATTAGGTGAGCAGAAAAGGTTAAAATGCTGGAAACGTACGTAGAGGATATGGGGGGGGGCACTTTGGCTGGACATCAAGCTGGGGAGCAGAGTTTAGGAGCCTCTGAGTCACCCAGTCTGCGACTCCTGGATTTCCCAGCCAATGTGTATTTTGCAAAATACAATACTGTATTTTGCAAGCAAAGAGGCTTGCAAAATACAGTAGTGGTGGCACAGCATCGGTTACGCAACCTTGTTCAACGCACCCCAGCAATTAATGGTTGGTATTCCCTCGTATGAGGCATGTCGCTCAGCTCAGGCCCCTGGGGTTAATCAATTAATAGTGGGGGTGGGAGTGGGGGGGTCTGTTCCAAAGGAAAATAGCTTGTTCCTTGGGGGCGACTGCATTGTTTAGCTGCTAGAAATGTCTCGGCATCCCGATTTGGAAAGGGGCAAGGCCAGAGCCCAGGGGAGGCAAATCCAAGGATATGACTTAAGACAAACAAGCTAACAGTAAACCATGGGTTAATCAAGGAACCAGAAGGAACACTGACAGGGCGAGCGACTTGTATATAAACAGAGAGCAAACCCCACTCTCTTTGGCACTGATGATGTTACCTAGCTGGGTCATGAAACATCTGAAATAAAGCCACCAGGTTCAGAGAGCACAAGGACCTCCTTCTCCTCCTCCTCCTCCTTTTTCTTCTTCTTCTCCACTCCACAAACCGTGGGTGGACTTCAATTCCCAGTATCCCTCAGCCACCACGTGTCAGGCCCCAAACCAAGAACGCTATGTGGTGATTCTTCCAAGCCGACATCTTTATGGTTTCATGCCTCTTAGACAGAATCTTGCCAGACTGAAGTCTCTACTATCTGCATCTATGATATACTCTGGGAGCTGTTGAGGAGGGTCTGTCTTCACCCTCTTTCTCTCACACAAACAACCTAAACTGTGTTGTCTCTTCCTCCTCTGGAATGCAGCCCCTCCTTCCGGGAAATCCACTTCCTCGCCACATTCCATCACAGATGGCTTCACAGGTGGTGTGATTGTGGGGCCAAATGACACAATGTGGGGCAGGGGTGGGGAGACGAAAGGGCAAAACGGGGAGACAACTGGAAATGTCAGCATCCTGTCTCCACGGATGCTGCCGGAGCTGGGTTACATTAATAATTGGTGGAAGCGGAAGGCTAAGAACAGTGTAACTACAGTGCATTAAACTCCTTGATGGTGTTTGCTGTTGATTTATCCCAGTGTGGCTCATTTCCTTGCTTTTTCTCTCCCCCTCCCCTCTGTGTCTCTCCCCCCACCCCACCCCCTGTATTTCCCAGAAATTCAAATAAAAGGATCACAATTGCCTGAGGCTGGAGTAGTGAATCATAAGCTTTGCTGAGACCAGATTTCATGGATAAAACTGGTCTCTTATTAGGTTTAATAACCGCAACGTTCCTCCTAGCAGATTGCGCCTGTTTTGCTCTGTGTAGTAGAAGCAGATGAGGGTCCCCTCCGGAAATAAAGGCTGGTGACATTTGCATAGCTCCACCCCCTTCGTTTGCATAATGGCATCCTGAATTAACTTGGCACAGAATGAATCAGGTGCTGATCTGGAAACCAGGCGATGGTGAGTTCTAGTCCTGCCTTAGGCATGAAAGCCTGCTGAGTGACTTTGGGCCAGTCCTTCTTGCTCAGGCCATCCTTCCTCACAGGATTGTTGTGACAGGGAAAAATACAGGTAGTCCTCAATTTACGACCACAACGGAGCCCCAAATTTCTGTCGCTAAGTGAGACATTTAAGGGACTTTTTTTAAATGACTTTTCTTGCCACATTTGTTAAGTGAATCACTGCAGTTCTTAAATTAATATCACGGTTGATTAAGGACAAGAAGCAATGGATAGGAACTAATCAAAGAGAGAAGCAACCTGGAACTAAGGAGAAACTTTCTAACAGTGAGGCCAATTAACCAGTGGAACAGCTGGCCACCAGAAGTTATGAGTGCTTCATCACTGGAGGTTTTCAAGAAGAGACTGGGCAGTCACTTGTCTGAAATGGTACAGGGTCTCCTGCTTGAGTAGGGGTTGAACTAGAAGACCTCCAAGGTCCCTTCTAGGAGACTATATATTGAACGTGGAAGTTCTGCTTAGTCGAGTGCAATTCATGGAGTTATGGATCTCCACAATTTCTCTTCCCTTATCTGTACTTCTGACTGTTCTCCCCACCAGGCTCGGAACATGCATCCTATAATCTAAGTATGCCTCCCCTTTCTCTAATCTCAAATTTTACTGGTCATCTGCTTTGGTGTGAAAATGCAAAGTCTCCTTTGAAGAGAAAGACCAGGAAATTCTTCTCTTCCCGTTTCACCATCTAGTTCGAGATTTCTCCCGATCTTGACACGTCCGGTCATCTTTTTCTGGTGCTTTTTAAACAAATTTTTCTTTCTAAGGAAGTCCCTCCGTGTTTTTTTTTTCCTCTCCGGCTGCGCTATCATTTAGAAGATTAAGTGCCTAGAACCGAATAAGGTATTCTGCAAGTGGCTTTGCACCATTGATTTATTCAATAGCATTATGATATCTGCTGCTCTCGGATCACGGTCTCACTTTTAATAAATCTTAACATTGACTTCCAAATGGCCCGTAAGCCTGATCGAACCACATCCCAAGTTCATTATAGGGAACGTACTTTGCATAGTTAAGAGAAGGAAGAGAGGTGGGGTTTTCCAATAGGAGAAATGCCTGGGAAAAAAGATGTCATGGGAGTAGAAAAGCCACGTTTGAAGACTCGAAGCGTTGAGACAGACATCCTAGGATGGTGAAAAAGGACTCGGAAGGCAAAAGTTGCTCTAAAAACATCTTGGAAGAATTAGCTTTCAGGAGAAGCCAGAGAAACAGTCTCCAGAAGGAATAACAGGAGGCCTTTCTAGGAGAAAGGAGAAAGACTCTGTGGTCCTTGGTGTTCTCTGAGCTTGGTTGATTTCTTGTAGGCATTTCATTACCCAACTAGGAAACGTCTTCAGTGCTAGAAGGAAGTTAGGTTTGTGGAGTGAAGGAGGAGAAGGGGAGAAGAGGACGGTGGGACCTTTGGTGCTTTCTGAAGTTTTCTTGCAAACATTTCATTACCCAACTAGGAAATATCATCAGTGCTGGAAGAGAATGGAGTTTGCAGGGAAGAGGAGGAGGAGGAGGAGGAGGAGGGGAATGACTATGGGCCCCTTGATGCTCTCTGGGCTTGATAATTTTCTTCCAGATGTTTCATGATCCAACTAAGTCAAATTGTGCAGAAGGAGAATCAAGGAAGAGCAGACAGACTTAGCTCCAAGTCCAGAGGCCAGAGGCATAGCAGAGCCAGATGTGAGCATGGGAAAGACACGCCTATACTCCTTCCAGATGTTCTGAGATGGCAGCTCCCCTCATCCTTGACCATCCCTATCCTGAAGGCCAGCTTGTGAGGGACCTCAAAGGAGAACCGGCCCACCCACCCCTCAAAGAATGCCCAGCCTTCTTTCCAAGCTGCCCCTTCTCCCCCAGGGGCCCCACCACACAAAAGCCTCTCTCTCCCCCCCACTCCTGGCCGACACAACCTTGAATTCCAACCTGCAATGACAGAGGTGGTCTTATGACGTCAGCCCCTGCAATCCTTGCGTTAAGGGCACGGGATGCCTGCCGGCAAGGTGAGACAGAAACCATCTCATCCTTCACAGGCGAAGCAGGCTGATCTTTGCTCGATTTCAAGGGGGAGGGGGAAGGAAGAAGCTTTGAAAGGAAATGGCGATGAAAGAGGAAGAACGATCCGAGGGGGTCTGGGGATCAGGGACGGGTGCGACTGAGGCTCTGCCACAACGCCAGTGAGTTTTCTCCAAATCTTTGGAGCTAGATTGTCAGCAGGAAGCAAAGGAGACCAAGCGGTGAAACCAATTCTTATTTTTTATTTATTTATTTTTGGTTCTTAAAAAGATCCGGTTCTTAATTAACAGAATGACAGAGTGAGAAGGGACTGCAGAGGTCTTCAAGTCCAGACCTCTGGCTCAAGCAAGCGATGCAACCCTATAGCATTTCAGACAAATAGTTCTCCAATCCCTTCTTAAAAACTTCCAGTGTTGGAGAATTCACAAGTTCTGGGGTCAATTGATTCATTGTTCTCCCTGTCAGGAAATTCCTCCTTAGTTCTCAGTTGCTTGTCTCCTTGATTTGTTTCCATCCGTTGCTTCTTGTCCTGCCTTCAGGGGCTTTTCAGGATAGGTTGACCCAGTGGTGAAATCCAAATTTTTTTACTACTGGTTCTGTGGGCGTGGCTTGGTAGGCATGGTGTGGCTTGGTGGGCATGGCAGGAAAAGGATATTGCAAAATCTCCATTCCCACCCCACTCTGGGGCCAGCCAGAGGTGGTATTTGCCAGTGCTCCAAACTACTCAAAATTTCCACTACCGGTTCTCCAGAACCTGTCAGAACCTGCTGTATTTCATGACCCCCCACCCATCTCTTCTTTATGGTACCCTTTAGATATTGGAACATTGCTGAGATGCAAAGGCCTACACCAGGGTGTCCAGCCTTGGCAACTTCAAGACTTGTGGACTTCAACTCCCAGGATTCCCCAGTCAGTCCACAAGACTTCAAGTTGCCAAGGTTGGGCACCTTTGGTGTAGGCCTTTGCTGGCTGAGGAATTCTGGGAGTTGAAGTCCACAAGACTTTGTTGCCAAGGTTGGGCACCTCTGGTGTAGGCCTTTGCTGGCTGGGGAATTCTGGGAGTTGAAGTCCACAAGACTTTGTTGCCAAGGTTGGGCACCTCTGATATAGAGAAACCTTTTTGGAATGGATTCATGTTTTTCATTCAATCAAAAACGTTCCTGTCAGTCAACGGGAAGGATGAGGCGCAAATAGAGATGGAGGCTTGTTTGCTTCTTTGCGGTTTTATAAAACAGTTGGCTGTCAAGTGGCCTATTATTAAAATCTCAAACAAGGATGACAGCCAGAAGGCCTTAAAAGCCGTCGCGGTTTCCTTGCATTGATGAGCAGGGTTTGGGTTTTTGTTTTTTTTTAAAGAAATCCACATGCTTTCCTCTTTCAGATTAACCCGTTATGACTTCCGCAAGAAGGGAACTGAATACAAACCTGAGGTTGTGGGGTGAGGGGCGGGGGTGGGATTCAAATAATTTAACAACCGGTTCTCTGCCTTAATGACCAGCTGGGTAGGCATGGCTTGGTGGTCATTTGACCGTGTGGGTGTGGCCAACTCAACGTCACTCAGGTCGGTGGGTGCTTCGCCTTAAGCTGTTACAATATAATAAGGGTTAACCCGAGAGGCAGTTTCTGTAAGCAGGGCAATAAAGATTAGGCTAGAAATACCACCAGAATGTTTCCTTCCTGCCTTCCTTACAGGATTAGCCCTGTAAAGTGGGGGGAAAAAACAAAATAAGATTTCTTTCAACAACCGGTTCTCCAAACTGCTTAAAAAGTTAACAACCAGTTCTCCCAAATAGGTGCGAACTGGCTGAATCCCACCACTGATGAGGGCTGGTGGTGCTTTGGGGTGGGGTGGGGGGACAAAGAGAAAGGGGGGAAAGGCAGTTTTGGTGCAGAGGGCCATCCCAGCATGAAAATGCACCTAAACCAAGATGGTCGAAGGGGTTGTGTCCAATTTTACAGCTAGTTTTTGCTGTGGACATTAACCACTGCAGTTGTTAAATGAAGCTTGAGGTTGACAAGTGAATCTGTCTTAATCCAGTTTCTAAGAGACAGTTGGTTGGCCACTGTGAGAAAGAGAAAATTGGAGAGGATGGACCTTTGCTCCTGATCCAACGAGGTTCTGTTGATGGACCTAAGGTAACCAAGGTTAAAAGATTCCTTGTTGAAATCCCACCTGACTCCAGCAGAATGGAAGAGAACGCACTGATGTGCGGATGATGTTCTCTAGTTGGGTCATGAAACATCTACAACAAAACAACCAAGCTCAGAGAGCACTAAGGGTCCCACAAGGGAAAGCTTTACTCATCACATCCCTTTAACTCAAGAAATACAGCTGGAAACCCCATTTAAAAAATGGATCCTTTCTTCAGTCGGGGTTCTTCAGCTTGGCCCTTAGAACCTTTTAGCTATATTTTGGGGAACTACATGCAGGCCGTTCGAGACAATCCCATTCATACCTCATTTCCAATTCTTCTGCTTTCATAGTTTGACTCAGCTTTAGTTTGACTCCAGGGGGGAAAAATATGGAAAATTGTCAGCACTTTTTGGAGGGAAGGGGGAGAGAGAAAGAGAGGGGGGGGGGGGAAGGAAGGAAGGAAGGAAGGAAGGAAGGAAGGAAGGAAGGAAAGGGAGGGAGGGAAGGAGGGAGGGACAGAAAGAAAGAAAGAGGGAGGGAGGGAGAGAAAGAGAGAGAGAGAGAAAGAAAGCAGGAGGGAGAGAGAGAGAGAGAAAGAAAGAAAAAAAGAAAGAAAGAAAGAGAAAGAGGGAGGGAGGGAGAGAAAGGGAGAGAGAGAGAAAGAAAGAAAGAAAGAAAGAAAGAAAGAGAAAGAGAGGGAGGGAGAGAAAGGGAGGGAGGGAGGGAGGGAGAGAGAGAGAGAGAGAGAGAGAGAGAGAGAGAGAGAGAGAGAGAAGGTCTCCATGTCTTGTTTTTGTCTACCAGAAACTGCAACTCCGAGCAAAACAAGCAGCACGACAAGAAATGTTTATCCAGGGAGAAATTCCAAAAGTTGTAATTAAGCAGCCAAGACAAGATCATTGTTGCCTTGGACAACATCTGGCAACGTCCCGTTGCCTGGGTTGTTGTTCTTCTCCTCCTTGTTCTCTTCCCTTTTGCGTTGCCTTTCCCCGAGATCAAGGCAAGAGCATCGGCTAAGAAAACAATCCTTCAGCCTTAAAGGCAAGTCGGAATATCTGGCTTCATTAAGAGAAGGTTGAGCATTGCGGCGAGCTGGGATGGTGGGTCGTAGGAGGAAAGCTTCCCATATGGGCTAATCAAAGGCTGTAGAGGCAGTAATTAATAAAAAACAGGTAATGATCGACCATCTGGACACCCTGCCTGTTCTCCGGTGCAAGACTACCTTCCGGTCCTTATTAGCTATTCACCTTTGGAACTTCTACAGATGTTCAAGGTGAGAACACCCAATGGCTTTTGGAGACAGATACGAATCCGCTCTGGCGCAGAAGGCAGCTTAATGGACCGCAGGGAGGGATTCGGCATGGTGACAGCACCAACGGAGACGGGCATGCGACGGCCACTCATCTGTGGGCGATAATTGGAGTTTACAACCGTATCGACCCAATGAGCACTTGAGGAGGTCAAGGAGAAGGAAGGAAAGGAGGAGGAAGAAGGTGTGAAAAGCTCAGCCTGGGGTGACAAGGAAAAGGGCGCGTTCACCGTACAAATAAAGATTAGCTGTCACGTTTAAGTCCCGGCACTATCAGCTGCCACTGAGTCTCCGTCCATGGCTTTACGTGAGTTGGCAAAGTTCCACATTCCAGATATGGAAGATCGGGAACAACTTCGTAACTTTCAGTCTTCTGGACTTTGAACCCTAACCCTAACCCAGCCGGAACGGATATATAGATAGTCCTCGATTTGACAACTGCATTGATTCACTTAACAAATGTGGCAAGAAAGATAGAAAAATCTTTCCACTTAACACATTTCTCACTTAGCAACATGAATTTGGAGCTCGGTTGTGGACGTAACTCGAGAACTGTCTGTAATTGTTCTTTCTTATTATAGCAATAGCACTTAGATTTGTATACCGCTTCACAGTGTTTTTACAGTCCTCTCTAAGCGATTTATGAGTCAGCCTCTTGCCCCCAACAATCTGGGTCCTCATTTTACTGAACTCGGAAGGAGGGAAGGATGAGTCAAGTTTAAATTGGTCAGGATTGAACTCCTGGCAGTGGGCAGAATCAGCCTGCAATACTGCATTCTAACCACAGAGGAAGGAAGGAAGGAAGGAAGGAAGGAAGGAAGGAAGGAAGGAAGGAAGGAAGGAAGGAAGGAAGGAAGGAAGGAAGGAAGGAAGGAATAGCAATAGCACTTAGACTTATATACCACTTCCACGGTGCTTCACAGCCCTCTCTAAGTAGTTTACAGAATCAGCCTCTTGCCCCCAACAATCTGGGTCCTCATTTTACCGACCATGGAAGGATGTAAGACTGGGTCGACCTTGAGCTGGTCAGGATCGAACTGCTGGCAGTGAGCAGAGTTACATCCCAAATCTTTTGTCAACCACCTGGAACTGTTCACAAGTGGGCAGCCTTAGAGACCAATATTAATAAATTATCTAGTCAGATTTCCCTCTAAAGTTTATTCCAAAGTAGTTTGGAGATCCCATTTTAAGAGGGGGTATCTTTTCAAAGAGCCCTTGAGATTTTGTAGGAACATTTCCCCGTCCATGAAATGATCTTTTTTTCCCTCTTCTATAGTCCACTGTCTAACCCACTTCAGCCGAGAGAAACCCAAAGAGGATGAGGAAA
This sequence comes from Masticophis lateralis, assembly GCA_030761175.1. Classification (NCBI taxonomy): domain Eukaryota; kingdom Metazoa; phylum Chordata; class Lepidosauria; order Squamata; family Colubridae; genus Masticophis; species Masticophis lateralis. Next base: position 2,248,643 of record JAUDYJ010000013.1, on the reverse strand, counting down.
TGAAGCTGCCTCCATCCTAATTACCTTCACTCGCTCAAGGCAGGGGGGAAGCCATGATGGTTCTCCTGGAAATAGACACCAGAGAGGCTCAGGTGTTCTGTGTCTTTTCTCCCGCTGAGAGAAGGAAGCTGGGCGGAAGGAGATCAGTTTAAGTTAAAGTTTTGCTTGTCTCCTGTGACTCAGGATGCTCTGTGTGACATGAGGTTGTTTGGCCTTCGGGCAGTGTGATGGACATCTGGAAAGAAGAGATCATTTCGGGGTGGGGTGACCTAGCAGTTAAGACTCTGGGTTGTGGATGGGTGGTTGGCAGCTCGAGACCAGAGGTGGGTTTCAGCAGGTTCTGACCAGTTCTGGAGAACCGGTAGTGGAAATTTTGAGTAGTTTGGAGAACCGATAAATACCACCTCTGACTGGCCCTGCCCCCATCTATTCTCTGCCTCCCAAGTCCCAGCTGATCGGGAGGGAATGGAGATTTTGCAGTAACCTTCCCCTGGAGTGGGGATTTTACAGTATACTTCTGTTGTCACACCCACCAAGCCACACCCACCAAGGCTTGGAGAGCTGTCAGGCCAATATCCTCCAAATGCCACTCTGTAACAGTAATTACTTGGCAAGAAGTCAGGAACAGATCTGCACCCTAATGAATTGAACTAATTGTATCCTGCAAACTCCCCTCCCCTTTCACTCCTCTTTATTCCCTATGGGAGGGGCTATTCACCGTCCACCTGTGGCTTTACTCCTGAGTTGACCCTTGTTCTTTAGCTGTTCCCTTCTCCTGGCAGCTCTGTGCATGCACACATTGGGAACAGGCTCCAGCTGTTCTTCTGCCCCACTGATGTTTGACTCCAAAGGCAGTTGACAAGTATCAGACGGCCCTGGCCCCCACTCTGCCTCGGACGCAGAGCCCTCATCAGAGCCTTCCCCAGACTCCAGGACTGGCCCATGTTCCTCCCCAACCTCCTCACTTTCTGAGTCTGCCACCAACTCTGCTGGCCACTGGTGGGCTACAATACTGGGTGGCTTGGAGGAGAAGGAGAAGAGCAAGGCAAAGAAATTTCAAAAGAAGGCAAGAAATCAAATAAAGCAGACGGTGGAAACATCCGCCTTCAATCGATCAATTCCCAGACCTCTCGCCTGGGTTTTGTCTTCTACAGTAATGAGGAAATTTCCATGCCATTAACAGGTATGCATTGAGAAATGTATTTATGCAGGAATTGCGGGCGGAAGACAAGCAAAGGAGGGTAATTTGAGGAAGGGGATACCAAGCGTTCCATCACTGTCACAGGAGCCTTTTGGGGCCCCAGAAGTGACATTTATCTTATCAGGTGCTTTTCAGCTGATATATTAGCCAGGAACCCTGCTCTCTGCTCCGGATACAAGGAGATGTCATTCCTGCCATTGTCTAACAACACCTGTCACTGCTGAAAGCAGACAGGAGGAAGGAAGAAAAAAAAACTTGCCCTAGATAGGAAAAATTTGTGATTTAAATGGTCTCCAAGCTTCCGAATGAAACCCGGCGTCTTCAGTCAGGCATCTTCCCTGATGGGTTGGACTACAGCTCCCATGCGTTCCCACCTGGGGCTTTGCAGCCCACCTTAATGAAAGGCAAACAAAGGGAGGGGCAGGGGAGGTGATTGTGTTAGGAGAGCCCCTGAAGGCCATTGGCTGAAGTGCCGTGATGTCATTGCACGTATGGACAGGGGAGGCTACCATTGGTGGATCTCCTCTGATGTCACAAAAGAGGAAGATAGATCAGTGTTTCTCAACCTTGGCCACTTTCAGAGGAGTGGACTTCAACTCCCAGAATTCCCCAGCCAACATGGCTGGCTGGCTGGCTGGCTGGCTGGGGAGTTCTGGGAGTTGAAGTCCACCCATCTGAAAGCAGCCAAGGTTGAGAAACATTTAAGATAGTTGAATATTGAGAAGTATTTTAGACGTTTTGTGGTTGACACCAACATTTGTCTCATAACCCAGAATGCTGGCTAAAGGTTTGTCCTTTAATAGGAGCTAAGTTTAGCAACCTGGTTTTCCTTGACTGAGAAATAGATAGGGTTCAGAAGGAGAAGACATCGACAAGAAATAAATGCAGCAAGACAAGAAACAAACCTATCAACGTTGTTTTCCGACAAAGAGCCCAAGAGCCATTGCTGGTCTGTTTTTAGCCTTATGGGAGGGGCCAATCATCTCCTGGCCTTACTCCTGAGTTGTCCTTTTTGCTTTAGCAGCTCTTGCCTTCTGGCAGCTCTTCTCATGCGTGGCACTAGGAACAGGCTCCTCCTATTCCTCTGCCTCTCTAATGTCAGCCTCTGGAAGCTCCAGAGTCCGCACATCACTCCCCGATGGCCCTGGCCCCATCTCTGCCTCTGACGCAGAGCCCTCATCTGGGCCTTCCCCAGACACCAGGACTGGCCCATGTTCTTCCTCAGCCTCACCGCTCTCTGATTCCACTGCCAGCTCCACAGGCTGCTGGCGGACCACAACACATCCTAAATACATGTATTTTCGGCTGTCATCTGGCTCACAGACCTGTTGTTGTGTTTTCATTTCCCTAGCTTTTTTGTTTAATCCTTTTGTCCTCTCGCTCTCTCCATCGTATTTCCCGGTTATATTTTCGACCCTGGCAAGCATTTTTTTTCCGAACCAGGAGATGGGTTGCAAGGAACAAACTGCCACAGTCCCTGAAATTAAAGCCTGCGAGGATGGTTGCTTATGAAGGCAAATATGGACAGCTGGAACATAGAAAGCGGGGAGATTTGAGCAATTATAGCCCTGGATGGTTGCAAGTCCTGCATCCAAGAGGGGGGAAAAATCCAATTTATCAGCTGTGGGGGGGGGGGGGGAGAAAGCTGGAGGAGAAACATTGTGATGTTCTCCGACAACACCCTTTGCTTCTCAGCTATGTCTTCCGGGCCTCTTGGCTTCTGTGTGAGTCACAGGAGACACTCATGAAAAGAATGATGGGCCAGAAACCTCTCTGAGCTGATTCCTTGAACAAGCAGCTTTTAAGATACAAGGGGAATCTTGAGTTCCCTCCCTCAAATTGCCAATAAACCTTCGACTGGCTCTTTAGGTGGCACAAACGGGGTGTGGATTTCCCCCACCCCACAAGAGCAAAAGACGAAACCTAATTGGGTGCTGAGCACTGATTCTTTCGTTTTGCCTGCCTCTTCCCAAGGAAAATAGCTTGTTTCTTGGCAGCAACTGCATTATTTAGCCGCTGGAAATATCTCAGCATCCTGATTCGGAAAGGGGCAAGGCCAGAGCCCAGGGGAGGCAAATCCAAGGATATGACTAGACAAGCAAGGCAACAGTAAATCATGGGTTAATCAAGGAACCACCAAGGAATCTCCCACCAACAAGGACAGTGCGAGCAATTAGTATGCAAACACAGAGCAAACCCCACTCCTAGCATGGATGAAGTTACCTAGCTGGGTAATGAAATGTCTACAAGGATACCAGCTCAGAGAGCACCAGGGATGACTACCTCCTCCTCTTCCTCTTCCCCTTCCTCTTCCTCCTCCTCCTCCTTCCACTGATGACATTACCTAGGATGATGAAATGTCTACAAGAAAACAACGAAGCCGAGAGAGCACCAAGGACCTCTCCTCCTCCTCCTCCTCCTCCTCCTCCTCCTCCACCACCACCACTCTGCAAATCCCTCTCCCTTCTAGCACTGACGAAATTGCCTAGTTGGGTTGTGAAACATCTGCAAGAAAACCCTCAAGCTCAGAGAGCACCAAGGACTCCCACACATCTCTCTCTCTCTCTCTCTCTCTCTCTCTCTCTTGACATGTAATGCTTGTGACACATCAAACCACCTTGCAACCAGCAGGAGTTGACATGGGGAGGTGACCTTCATTCTGCTGAGACCCCTGAAAGTCACCAACGGTCCCAATATTGTTGCACTATTCAAGGTGCAGCAGCATCAACTATGGGTCCAGGGATGATGACACCAAGCAACCACGTAGAGTAGAGTTTCTCAACCTTAATCACTGGAAGACAAATGGACTCCCAACTCCCAGAATTCTGGTAGTTGAAGTCCATCCATTTTATCTTAAAGTCCATCCATCCATCCACCCATCTTAAAGTGATTAAGGTTGAGAGACACTAATCTAGAGTTTGGTTTTGCCACTCTCAAAAAGGGGGACCTATGATATGAAGAAGAGAGAAATCGAAGAGACAATAGGGATATGTGTTTTTTTTTTTTGCAGAGAGAGCAAAACAAAGGGAATAAATTAAGACTTAAAGAGCGAGCAGAAACAAAGGGACAGATTTGCTCTGAATGTGCAGGCTCAGCGGAGTCAGTAGGAAGACGGGAGTCTTTCACCAAAAAAACTCCACCACTAACATCTGTCTTGGAAAGCGTTCTTGGGCGCAGGAAATGAAAGGAAGCAAAATGAGTGGCAGCTTCCTTGAAGTCTGGGGCAGCCAGCTGCGAGGACGGCACCCCACACACACACATCCGTCTCCCAGCGACGGCAGAGGAAGCCTGGACAGCTTGCCCATAGAGGGCATCTCCCCAGCCGCAGAGAAGGAGGAGGGAGGGAGGGAGAGAGGAAGGAAGGAAGGAAAAATTAGAAGGCGAAAGAAAGAAAGAAAGAGAGAGAGAAAGAGAGAAAGGAAGGAAGGAAGGCGGAGGGAGGGAGGGAGGGAGGAAAAATTAGAGGGAGGAAAAGAAAGAAAGAAAGAAAAAGAAGGAAAGAAAGAAAAACAAGGAAGGAAGGAAGGAAGGAAGGAAGGAAGGAAAGAAAGAAAGAAAGAAAGAAAGAAAGAAAGAAAGAAAGAAAAAGAAGAAGGAAGGAAGGAAGGAAGGAAGGAAGGAAGGAAGGAAGGAAAGAAAGAAAGAAAGAAAGAAAGAAAGAAAGAAAGAAAGAAAGAAAGAAAGAAAGAAAGAAAGAAAGAGGGGAAGGAAGGTCAAAATTAATGGCCAACAGAAACAGCAACGTGGCCCTTTGAGAAGGAAGCAGAGGGTGAAACTCAAGTTCCTTGAAGGGGGAGAGAGTGAAACCTGGATGATCTGGGGGCAGGAGAACACTTGGGGGGGGGGGGGAATGGGGGGTTGGCCAAGTCATTCCTGGGGAAGACATTGAAGGGACTGAATCACCCATGTGGACCTTCCCGTCCCTGGCTGGATGGTGGGAAAGGGTTCATGTGGTAAGATTGACTGGCCTTAAAGAACACTGAACTTCCAGGTAAAGGTGTAGATTTTAAAGTGGGGGGTCCCCTTTATTTTTTTACACCCAGGAATCCTACCTTTTCATAAAGAAACGACTTCCTGGACCTTTACTTTTAACTGGGGCCATTTTAGGCAAGCAGTAGAAACCATTGGGAGTTGCTATTGTGTTGTACACGAGCACAGCTTGTTGGGGTTGTAAATCTGGCAGATTTTGGATTACAGAAGGGATTTTTTCCCCCCAAAGGGAAGATTTGCAATGTTGGAATAAGATCGGGGCTCCTCCTTTGTCTAAGGGCTCCCTCTACAGGCTGTCGGGGGAAGTGCTTCTGAGCCCCCCTAGTGGATGGGAAGAGTTGCAGACACCAAATATTATGGATGCTCTGGAGCACATCTTGAACTGCTGACCACAGTCCGGCCTTGTGGCAAGACCCTTGCCCTTTTCCAATGGTTGGGCTGCATTGCTTTGGACTGATCAATGCACATCTCTCTCCCTCCCTCCGTCTCTCTCTCTCTCTCTGAAAAATGGCTTTGCAGCATATTTTAAGGGGAGGGCTGGGGCCATTTAGCTCCACTTTAAACTGCTGGCTTTTGGTGGTTGTTTTCAGGCAGTAATTTACAGGTGCTGGATTTTTGAGACAAGCCAAATTGTATATATGCTGTCATCCCTGAGGGAATGAAGGACAAGCAGAGTATGACAAAGAAGAACAAGAAATATTTAAAATTAATTCCTTCCTCCCTCCCTCTCTCTCTCCTTCCCTCCTTCTTTCCTTCCTTCCCTTCCCTCCTTCTTTCCTTCCTTCCCTTCCCTCCTTCTTTCCTTCCTTCCCTTCCCTCCTTCCTTCCTTTCTCCTTCCTTCCTTCTTTCCTCTCTTGTCTCTCCTTCCTCCTCCCTTCCTTCCCTCTCTTTCATCTCCTTCCATCCCCTCTGTCTCCCCTTCCTTCCTCCCTCCCTCCCTCCCTTCCTTCCACCAGATATGATCTCAACCCTATACTGGGGTAAGAATCAGCCCCTCTGAATTCACGGAGGCTTGCTTCCAAGCAGACAGATACAGGCTTTTAACTTAGATTCCCACAAGATGAAAGAATTGTGTAAGTCTACAGCAACAATGAAGAAACAATAATAAAATAAGAACAACCCCACTTAAAAAGGGATGGTGGAAACACCCTCCAATTTCAGAGCCAAATTACCACTTGCCATTAAGGTGCCCTTGCCCAACAGCAGACCGCCCCTTCGCTGTAAGGATTTTGAATTCAAATTTTGCACCAAACATTACATTCTACCCAAACGACATTATTTCTAAGAAAATTGCAGAATTCAGCTTGAAAAATGGCCTGTACAATGATGAAGATCAGCCAGGTCTATAAATAGCCCTGAATTAAATAGAAGGAAGATTGAGTGAATGGACTGGGAAGAGGTCCAGGGAAAGAAAGAGAGACAGAAAAAAAAAGAGAGATAATGAAATGAGAAAAGGAATATAAAGTGGATGGAGTCATTGAACTTTTGGCAGGGGGGATGGGAAGGGAGGAGACACAGGGAAGGGGAGGGAGGGAGGGAGGAAAAGAAAAGAAAAGGACACAGGGGAGGGGAGGGGAGGGGAGAGGAGAGGAGAGGAGAGGAGAGGAGAGGAGAGGAGAGGAGAGGAGAGGAGAGGAGAGGAGAAGAGAAGAGAAGAGAAGAGAAGAGAAGAGAAGAGAGAAGAGAAGAGAAGAGAAGAGAAGAGAAGAGAAGAGAAGAGAAGAGAAGAGAAGAGAAGAGAAGAGAAGAGACACAGGGAAGGGAAGGGGAGGGAAGGGAAGGAAAGGAAGTAGAGGGGGAATAATGCACATTGAGAGGGGAGCAAACCATAAACTTATGCATTCAACCATCTTTAGATGTGGGGGGGGGGGGCGTGATTCCTGTAAGACAATGTATCTCAGTGGTGGCAACTTTAAGATCTGTGGACTTCAACTGCCAGAATTCCTCAGGCTGGGGATTTCTGGGAGTTGTAGTCTACAAGTCTTTAGATTGCCAAGGTTGACAAACATTGCTGTAAGAATTCCAATGAAGATGTATTAATTGGATGGATGGATGGATACCCAACCATTGCAATTCTCAACCCCACAGGACTCTTGGGGATTTGCTGGAGCACCTCAACAATTAATTCATCCCAGTTGGCATCCAATCAGAAAACCTAAAAACCCACACAGGGGAATGACCTGCCTCTCCTGAACGGAAACTCTGTGTCATCCATGGACAGGGGGAAAAAAAACCCAATGAAGCCACTTTTACCCGTTTTACAAAATTGGCCTGAAATTTGGCACGGGAAAGAAAAACATTCTTTTTTTCTCAGAAAAGGGGGAAATCTGGCTATTGTAATTGCGAAGCAATCCGCGTGTCGTCTGTTGGGGGAAAATTACACACTAGCTTGCTTTTCTGCTTCAATTCATGGCTTGGCTGGAGAGAGAAAACGTTGAGGGAAGACAGGCAGAATTTAGAAAATGCCCTTCTATCATAGATCATTGTCTGGTTTTAATACATCTGGTAGGGAAAGAAACATATTCACTCTAGTGAGCAAGAGGCAATTGGCAGCATCTGCAAAGAGCTTAAAATGGCATTTTGATTGCATTCCTAAAGAGTAAACCGAACACTACTTGGGTTGGTGAAATGTTGCTTTTATCCAGGGGTGGCTGCTGGGGGTTCGCAGGGGTTTGGGATAACCTCTAGCTAAGATTCTCTGTAGTTTGGAGAACCCCCAAATCCCACTCCTGGATGGCCCTGCCCTAACCTTAGACTGTCTACTGTTGACCTCACCTCATTCCTAAGAGGTCTGTAAGGGGCATGCATAAGCATCCTCCTCCTCTTCCTCCTCCTCTCCACAAACCCCACTCCTTTCTAGCACTGATGATATGACCTAGCTGGGTCATGAAACCATCTGCAAGAAAACCACCAAGTTCAGAGAGCACCAAGGACCCCACAGATCAACCCCGAGCTACAAAGATTCTCTTCTATTTATTCATTTATTGAAATCATTTGCATGGCTGCTCATCAAATGGAGAGACTAGCTGGTTTAGTTTTGTTGTGGGCTGGGGAAAAAACACCTTTGATTGAAACCAACCTGTGGCTGGTTTGATTTTTTTGGGTGGGTTGTGTGAACCCAGACACTGTAACTTGCAAACCCTGGTCAAGGACTCATCAGGGTAGGTATGAACCAGGGGGGAAATCCAGCAGTTTTTGAAAGGTTCTGGAGAACCGGTAGCAGAAATTTTGAGTAGTTCGGAGAACCAGCAAATACCACCTCTGGCTGGTCCCAGAGTGGGGAGGGAATGGGGATTTTGCAATATCCTTCCCCTGGAGTGGGGTGGGAATGGAGATTTTGCAGTATCCTTCCCCTGCCACGCCCACCAAACCACACCATGCCCACCAAGCCACGCCCACAGAACCTGTAGGGAAAAATTTTGGATTTCACCCCTGGTATGAACTTGACTAGTAGAGTTCATTCAACAAATCATGGTTAAGTCAGCCAGAACATAATGCCTGCTAGGTGTTAAACCCAACCTTTGTTAAGGAGGTCTCTACAATCTAGGCGGAAAAGAGATTTGTTCGTTTGTTTGTGGTCCTCTTACTTCGCCTTCTTCTGGTGCTGAGTTCCAATCCCTCTCCGGATTTGTCTTCCTGACACCTGAAGGTCTCCACCATGGAACATCTTTTGATCCATTTCCTTTTGGCCTTTCTTTTCTTTCCCTTTCTCTTCCGAACCCAGAAAACCTCGCGCGGAGTTGCCGCTAGCGATAATCAAGCGCCCTGACAGTTCGGCTCTTCTGCAAAGATAACAAATTTTAGCCTTGATGATTAACTAGATTCACAAACTTGATTGGAAGAAAGACAAATATAAGGATATAAATAAAATATTCCCGGAGATCTCTCACCCCCTGCCGTTCTGAACTTTGAATAATTGGAGGGAATTATTATGCTGAGTACTAATCAAAAGGGTGGCAGGTTTTTTTTTATTTTTTTATTTTAATTTGCTAATTACCTCTAGGTGGGTTGTGTTTTTTTTTTTTTTTTTTTTTGTGGCAATGACAAGTTCCCAACATGAAAAGACATTTTAATCAACCCCTGGGAGTTATTTATCTGAGGTTGAAAGTCTTGAAGGGGTCAAAGCACCAGGAAAATGAGGACGGGGAAGTCAAGATTGAGACTTAGTAAGGTCACACTCAGAATACTGCATCCAGTTTTGGTCACCACACTATAAAAAAGATGTTGAGACTCTGGAAAGAGTGCAGAGAAGAGCAACCAGGATGATTAGGAGACTGAGGCTAAACCATACGATGAATGGTTGCAGGAACTGGGCGTGGTTTAGTCTAGTGGATTTGGATTTGGATTTGGATTTATTGGATTTATATACCGCCCTACTCCCAAAGGACTCAGGGTGGTGTACAGCCAACAATAAAAATACATACGTACAAAATGAAGAGTGAAGAGAAGGACCAGGGGAGACAGGATAGCAGTGTTGTGATATTTGAGGGGCTGTCACAGAGAGGAGGGGGTCAAGCTATTCTCCATGGCACCCAAAGGCCAGACAAGGAACAATGGATGGAAACTGAAGAAGGAGAGCTTCAACCTAGAAATAAGGAGGAATTTCCTGACAGTGAGAACAATCAACCAGTGGAACAGAAGCTGCCTTCAGAAGTTGTGGGAGCTTCATCACTGGAGGCTTTCAAGAAGAGACTGGACTGCCATCGGTCAGAAATGGTGCAGAGTCTCCTGCTTGGGTGGGGGGAGGGGGTTGGACTAGATGACCTAACAAGGTCCCTTCCAACTCTGTTTATCTGTTAAGATGAAAACTTGGAGAGAAACAATCATGGTGAGTTTTTTGTTAAAGAGGGAGTTTCAGGAACTTTGGAGGCTGAAAATGGAAGGACCAGAGAGATCACAGGGAAACCTGCCACTCATACATTTGCAATTCTCGTGCGCGTTGAGCACAATGGCCGGGGTGCCAGAATACAACTTGTAAAAGGTCCTCTCTGATGGATTTAAACACGCTGCTCAGTTTTACACAGTTTATAGCATTTATGCCTTGTTTTTCCTCTAGAGGGTCACCGGTTTATAGTCTATTTTATCCTCATGAAGCGGTTACGGGAATTTGGTATGTCTAGTCTAGTAAAGAGAAGGACCAGGGGTGACATAATAGCAGTGTTCCAATATTTCAGGGGCTGCCACAAAGAAGAGAACACTGTTCTCCTGTTATTCTGATCTGGAACTGCCATGAGATTATCTGGGTGGAGCCAGCCTTTGGTCCTCAAGAGGCCAGGCACCGGAAGGACCCATATTTTGTATCCATCACGCAGCGTTTCCAAAGGAAAAATAACCTTCTCCCAGGGGAGACAGGATAGCAGTCTTCCAGGGGCTGCCCCAAAGAAGAGGGAGTCAAAACTATCCTCCAAAGCACCTGAGGGCAGGACAAGAAGCAATGGATGGAAACTAATCAAGGAGAGAAACAACCTGGAACTAAGGAGAAACTTCCTGACAGTGAGAACAATTAACCGGTGGAACAGAAGTTGCCTCCAGAAGTTATGGGGGCTCCATCACTGGAGGTTTTTAAGAAGAAGTTGGACAACCATTTGTCTGAAGTGATGGAGGGTTTCCTGCCTAAGCAGGGGGTTGGACTAGAAGACCTCCAAGGTCCTGTCCAACTTTGATGACGTTCTAAGGGGTTCAGCCATTATGATCGATCTGTTTCAGGGGTTGAATGGACAGCTCTGTGCGAATGCAAGACAAGAACACAAGGCTGGTTCATCAAGATGAAACCCAATGACTCCCCGGCCTTGTTTTTCCCACATTTAATTCCACTCATTCACTCTGTGGCCAGCTTCCCACAAGCCCTTGCCCGGAGCGTTACTGCAATGCATTATGGGAAAAACAAGGAACGCCTAATTCACAAGCAACTGCAGTGATTTAATCTTAATTTTAAAAAACCCTGTAAAACTAGTTGTGCCTCCCTTAACACTGGGTTTGCTTGGATCGGAAATTCTGGTCCCGATTCTCCTAAGTCGTAAATCAAGGACTACCTATACAGCCATAGATGGTAATAATAGAGCCAAGAATTGGGGCCCTTCACACATTCAGGACCCCAGGTTTGGGCACATGACCCGGTCTTCAGGATCTGAAGGGGAAAGAGATGATCCAAATCAGTTTGAAAAAGCAGATATCGGATCCCATGGTCCAGTTCAGCTTTCTGATCTGGTTGAGAGAGAGAGCCAATTCAGAGATTCCATCGAATTGAATTTCTGAGCTGAATTTGCCGCTTCATGCATTCAGGCAGGGGTGGGCTGCTGAGCGTTCGCAGGGGTTCGGGAGAACCTCTAGCGAAGATCCTGTGCAGTTTGGAGAACCCCCGAATCCCACTCCTGGCTGCCCCTTTCACTCCGCCCCTCTCGGGAGTCCCCACGTTGCCCATTTTGGATGCAGGTAAGTGCAAGGCGCACGCGGAGGCTCAGAGAGGGCGAAAAACAGGCCTACCGGAAGTTCAGGAGGACCAGAAATGGGCCCGTTTCTGACCTCTAGAGGGCCTCCGGAGCCTGGGGAGGCCGTTTTTGTCCTCCTGGAGGCTCAAGAAAAACCTCCGGAGCCTGGGGAGGGCAACACCCCCTCACCCCCCACTGTGGTGCAGGAGGTCGACTAGGCCACATCCACTATGGCCACGCCCACCCAGCAACCTTGAGAACCCCTTGCTAAAATTTTTGAAGCCCGCCCCTGCATTCAGGCCCCCAGATCTGGGCACATGACCAGGTCTTCATGATCCGACAAAGGCCAATAGAATTAGGGTGATTATTACCATCTGAAGGGAGAATATTCCAGAAGGCAGGAGCTACAGTAGAGGCTAACATTCTTTCTGCATTTGTCCTGAACCCTCAGCAACAACTGTAACCCCCCCTATATGTATGTTTATATATAAATTGCATGCATGCACTCCGGTGCTCATATATTATGCACATTGCAGAGCCTATCCCCAAAGAGAGAGAAAACGGGGAGAATTTTATGCATATCAGCGCAGCTTAACTTCTGTCTTACATTTTTAGATTGAAGAAAAAAAAAATTTTTTTTTTAGATGCTGTACTATTTTTTCCCTGGATCCTAGGGCATAATCTTACACCCACCCACACATACTAAGGGTGCGCGCACCCCACTTCGGAGACCATTATCCTGGTGAGTGACAGCCATGATACTCTGAAATAATTTGCACAGCCTTGGTTTTATAGATCACAGTATGCAAATAAAGGGCCGTTTTGCTTTCTGTAAAAAAAAAAAAAAAAAAATTCCAGCAATGTGCCAGCAGCCCAAGCAGACAGATGGCCGTAATAAGGAAGAGGGAAAACATGAAAGATTTTGTGATCTCATTCCAGGATGGTGGGGGGGGGGGGGGGGGGGGGGGGGGGGGAAGAGATAATAAATAAAAGAAGATTGATGGGTTTTGCACAGCCAATGGGTATATTTGTCCTTTTTTTCATGCAAGAGTAACCCCAGGTCAAAAAAGTCAAAATGGCAGCCAGAAGGGTGTGAGAGAAACACTGGTTTTTTTAAAAAAAAAATGCATGTAAAAACCAGAATGAGCTTTAATGCAAGGTTATGCCTATATCACCTGGGATTTTTTATTTTATTTTTTTAAATTACAACCTCCTGCATCCAGTTTTGGTCACCACACTATAAAAAAGATGTGGAGACTCTGGAAAGAGTGCAGAGATGAACAACCAGGATGATGAGGGGACTGGAGACTAAACCATACAATGAATGGTTGCAGGAACTGGGCATGGCTAGTCTAGTGAAGAGAAGGACCAGGGGAGACAGGATAGCATCTTTCAATATTTGAGGGGCTGCCCCAGAGAGGAGGAAGGGGGTCAAACTGTTTTCCAAAGCACCTGAAAGCCGGACAAGGAATAATGGATGGGAACTGAGCAAGGAGAGATTCAACCTAGAAATAAGAAGGAATTTTCTGACAGGGAGAACAATCAACAATGGAACAGCAGTTGCCTTTGGAAGTTGTGGGAGCTTCATCCCTGGAAGCTTTCAAGAAGAGATTGGATTGCCATCTGTCAGAAATGGTGTAGGGCTGGGGGTTGGACTAGATGACCAACAAGACCCCTTCCAACTCTGTTAATCTAAAAACCAGAGACACTTATGTTGGACTTTTATCGCTTAGAAAATTCAGGAAAAAGACAGGGGCCAGGAATATGAGACAAAGAATCTGCATTAAAATGTGCAGGCAGTTTTAATCTCTGGAATGTCTTTTAGCAAATTCTTTAGTTAGATGTGCACCCTTTTTCACAAGCAAGCATTGCTGGATAGGTGTTTTTGTAGATATATATGGTCTCTGTTGGTCTGAGTCATTTTTGACTCCTGATGACCACATGGACAAGTCAATGTCGTTTTCTATGGCAACTTTTTCAGAAGTGGCCCAAAGGCGTTTTTTTTAAAAAAAGAAAAAAGACATTGCTTTTCCTTGAAGATGTTTTGCTTCTCAGCCAAAACGCTTCAGTTCTGACTGAGGGGATGGAAGGATTTCTACTCCTTGCAGACAGCTGGTCATTTGCATCCTTTTAGAGAGTCGTTGAGGCTGCTTGGAGTTTTATCTGTGTCCTCGGGGTCACCTGAGTGGTGCAAATGGGCGTGGAGCCTTCTTGGAACGTGTTGTAGACTGGAGATAATGGATGCTGTATCCCCCTTCCCCCTCTGTTGAGAGACGCTGTTCAGTTTGGATATAGACGGCCTTTTTTGACCCCTCTTTCAAACCAGCGGTCCTCTCTGTCCAGAATGTGGACATGCCCAGGATGACCGAAGTGGTTTGTCCTTATCTTCTGCTTCCCAGAGCTGAGCGAGAGGGACTGGCCCAAGATCACTCAGCTGGCTTCCTCCTTAAGGCAGGACTAGAACTCTCCAATCTCCTGGTTTTTAGCCTTGTACCATTACTACAACCCCAAGCAGACTTGATGTACCATGAAGGTATTATCTGATTTTGAAAGCTCTTGGGGGACCTTGTAGCTTTCCCATCCTGACTTGTGGGGTTTCCTGGAGGTGTCTATTGAATGGAAACCTGGTGTGATTTATCTCAAACCTTGGCTATCACATCTGGTAGGGCGTGGTGGGATGGGGTGGGAAGAGGAGAGGAGAGGAGAGGAGGAGAGGAGAGGAGAGGAGAGGAGAGGAGAGAAGAGAAGAGAAGAGAAGAGAAGAGAAGAGAAGAGAAGAGAAGAGAAGAGAAGAGAAGAGAAGAGAAGAGAAGGACCACAGCAAAATGGAGGGACTCATTTACAGCCACGATGGGTCCACTTTTGAGAGCTCTGAAGGACCAGGTTAGATGTCCTCATGGATCAAACCAAACAGTCTCCCATACCTACCTTCACTTACCTTCACCAACCCATTTGGCATGTAGTTCTCCTTGGTAGTTGAGCTTCAAAATGCAGGACCAAGATCTCAAAAAGGTCCATGTTTCAAAGCTGGTCGTGAGTCAATTCATTTCTGTAGTGTTTGCATTCCTTAGAATCATCAGTCTGGAACCTTTTGCTTAATCAGGGACCCTATATACCATACTGGACAACAGGTTATCTACTCTTCTTCTTGACAACCTCCAGCGATGGAGCACCACCAACTCCAGAAGGCAACCTGTTCCACCATCAGGAAGTTCTTACCATCAGGAAATTGCAGACTGGATCTTCTTCCAGATTTGACTCTTTAGGAAATTCCACAGCCTCGAAATGAGCAAAATGCTGATTCCCACACGCTTCATAGAAGCCGGGAAACCACAGCTAATTTTTAGAAAGGAAATGCGTGTTTATTTTAATGAATTTGCAATTTTAATCATGCCGGTGAGCCCGGTGTCTGACGCAAAAGACAGCTCAGCTTTCATTTGCCTTTCAAGTTGTGTCTCGTTTGTGTTCCTACCGCAGAACGGAGCCAAGTTGGTGACAGTAAAGATGGCAAGACGTGTTGTGACACTTTCTAAGGCAAACCTCATGCTTTTCTGCCATGTGTTTCCTTGGCTGGGAGCCCACGGGTAAAGTGTTACGCCGAGAGCCGGAGATAATTGAATCTTTCGTGAATCTGTGGGTGTGCATAAAAATAAAAGCCATCTTTATGTTATGCTTGGAGACCCCGTCTTTGCATTGGTTCGCCTTGCGAGAATCTAAATTTAGGACCTTCAGACTGCTAAACGTTGTAGATGGAGTTTCATCCTAGTTTAAAAGCCAGGGATATTTGAAACAAGCTTGTGCTCTAGCTGACCAAGATTCCCTACATCATCATCTTCTTCTTCTTCTTCTTCTTCTTCTTCTTCTTCTTCTTCTTCTTCTTCTTCTTCTTCTTCTTCTTCTTCTTCTTCTTCTTCTTCTTCTTCTTCTCCTCCTCCTCCTCCTCCTCCTCCTCCTCCTCCTCCTCCTCCTCCTCCTCCTCCTCCTCCTCCTTCTCTTTCTTCCTCCTCCTCCTCCGAGTTAGAAAGGACTTTGGAGATCTTTGAGTCCAACCCCTTGCTCAAACTGAAGACCCTATAATATTCCAGGCTGTCTGGCCTCCAGTGATGGAGCACCCATAACTGCTGAACACAAGCTGTCCAATTGGTTTATTATTCTCACTGTCAGGAAATTTCTCCTTAATTCCAGGTTGCTTCTCTCCTTGACTAGTTCCCATCCATTGCTTCTTCTCCTGCCTTCAGGTGCTTTGAAGAATAGGCTGACCCCCTCTTCTCTGGGGCAGCCCTTCAAATACTGGAAGACTGCTATCATGTCTTCCCTAGTCCTTCTTTTCATTAAACTAGACATACCCAGTTCCTGCAACCGTTCTTCATGTGTTTTAGCCTTCTCTGATCATCTTTGTTGCTCTTCTCTGCACCCTTTCCAGAATCTCGAAGTCTTTTTTATATCATGGTGGCCACAATTGGATGCCGTATTCCGAGAGTGGTCTTACCAAGACCAGGATTTCTCCTTCGTGAGTTGAGCTTGTTGTGGGGGAAACTACCAAGCCCCCCACCCCCACCCTCTCAAAACAAAACAAAAAATCTTTCAGGAAAATACTGGATTTCACACCTCTCTGTCACTAAGTCAAAGCTGATAAAAAACAGCAGGGACCAAAAGATTAAAAACAGAGCAAATTACTCAAATCCATCAGGAAAAAAGCGAAAGGCAAATTGTTAGCCAGCTTTGGCCGGCATCTCATCACTTTAATTCCCACCTCTTTATGATTGAAATAAGTGGATAATTACCTTATCCGCATGAATGCTGGCACCACAGCCACAGGTTGCACTGGGCACCCTGGATAATTCTGAAAATGTTATTATCAACATGCTTCGACATCCATGTATGGGAATTGCTGAAAACTGGAGGTTTCAGGGATGTTCTTTCTCTTTGTTTTGCTCGGCGTTTGCCTCTGGGATCCATCTTGCTCCATCTTACTTGACAGGCTGCTGCTTTCTGAGGTCAAAAGAACATCTCAGCTGAGCTCGGCGTTAGACTGAAACCTTTCCCTGCAGCCCTGTAGCTAGGGCTGTGTATATTAGCTGCAAAATCCCCAAGTCCATCTACAACCTCCTTAGATGGAATCCCACCTGCAACAGGAGAATAAAAAATATCCGTCTCCTGCCGGACAGAAGGATTGTCAGAGGACCCTGTAATCTGAGCTTTCTTGTGTTCATCATTATCCTATCTAAGGTGGGAATGGAGAACGTAACTCTGCTGAATCTGAGGGTGGAGGCTTTTGACTTTAACAGATGAACAGATTGGGAAGGGACCTTTTAGGTCATCTGGTCCAACACACATACACACACGTCCAAGCAGGAGACTCTACACAGGGGTGAAATCCAGCAGGTTCTGACCAGTTCTGGAGAACCAGTAAATACCACCTGTGACTGGCCCCACCCCCATCTATTGTCTGCCTCCCGAGTCCCAGTTGATCGGGAGGAAATGGGGATTTTGCAGTAACCTTCCCTTGCCACTCCCACCAAGCTATGTCATGCCCACCAAGCCACACCCACAGAACCGGTAGTAAAAAAATTTGAAACCCACCACTGCCCTGCCCCCAACCCAATACAACTCACAGTGAAAGATAGTGGTGGTGGATCCTACTAACAAACACACAATCCTACTGCACCATGTGACCTTGTAGGCAAATTTTGCCCCTAGCACTACACTGTGCACACATATCCATACACACATTATTCCAAGCACCAGGGACCAATACTAGGAGCCCGTGGGCCACTGCTTGTGAACGTGCCGCCATCTTGGATTTTTTTTCAACAACCAGGAACTGAAGGATGTCCCTCAGTCAGCCTTTGAGACTAGAAGAGTCCGGTTGGGTTGGGTTGGGTTGGGTTGGGTTGGTTGGATGACCCAAACCTTTTTGAAAAAGGGCAAAAAGCAGATATCTGATCCAATGGTCCAGTTTGGCTTTCTGATCTGATGGAGAGAGAGAGAGAGCCAGTACAGAGATTCAATGGAATTGAATTTCTGAGTTGAGTTTGCAAACCTCCCTCCGGAAAAGAACTGGCTGAAATCCTTGAAGGCATGTCAACCCAGCAGATGAAAGCAACTCTGACACCAATTATGGACTTTTGTCATCCAAGGCCAGGGAGTTTTCACCAATGCCACCTACTCTACCACCTGTTCTGAGAACAGTATTGTGCTTAATTCTTGGAGATTGAATGCAGAAGACCTGAGGGATCTCCTTATGTTCCTGGCTGTTGAAGGATGCGGAAAGGATGAAGAATCTATCAACGCTCGTTGGCTGGGTTACCTTCTTAGTGAAAACTACGATGAAGCCTTCGAAGTTCCTGCCCATAAGAGTTTATAACCAGGCAGAAATTCATTACAAAATGTTGGCAACAAACAAGCTTGATGTATGAATAAAAATATTTCTCCCAGGTGGTCATTTCTTCCCTATCAGCCAAGCCAAACGAAACCATGACAACTATGGTAGGTTTCATTCAGAAATCTTTAGGTTACCAAGTGGAAAGTTAAGCCATCAGCCAATTTGGGATGGGGGAAAAAAAAGTGATAAAGAAAAATATTTTCAGCTCCAGGGTTGTAAGGAGGGGTTCTCGGTGCTCTCTCCGCTTGGTGGTTTTCGATGCTTCATGACCCAAACTAGATAACATCATCCGTGCTAGAAGGAGTGGGGTTTGCAGAGAGGAGGAGGAGGAGGAGGAGAGGGAGGACGTCCCAAATGCAAAAAGGGCTGAGGTGTAGCCATGGAGCTTGGTTGATTAACCACAACCCCCACACCCACCCCCCACTCGGCATCTCCCAGCCTCTAATCCCTCCTGTGAAATTCAGGCAACCAAGTTGTAAGCGAGGGAAATTTGAGCTGGAGCAATTTCTTTTCCATGTTACAAAATGAAAATGGGGTTCAATGGATGCAGAGGAACCTCAAAGCACTGGCCTGCAATATTTGTGGGACCCCAGGCAGTCCCACATATGAGTTGTTCCTCAGCAAAACCCAGTCCTGCCATTCAGAGTTTATTTATTTTCCTTCCTCTTCTCTCTCTCTCTCTTTTTTCATTTTGTTTTACATCCTGATCGCAGGAACAGGCAACCTCTCCTAGGTTTTTTACGGCTCTTCTGGAACGCTGAAAAACAACCAACGAGACATAACAAAGAGAGAGTAATTTGGTGCTGAGCACATAAAGATGAAAGGGAAGGTGGAGGATTTTTCTCTGACCAAGGTTCAGGCCAGATTTTTCCTTTTGTCATCTCCAGTCACCCTCCTTCCCGGTGTCCTCTGATATTAAATTACTTTTGACCCCTTCAACCAGCCTTAGGCATTTCGGGGCCTCTTTGAAGTTTATGAAAGACAGAGAAGATGGACAGAGCATCTTCTGGGAGGAGGGAGGGAGGGAAAGAGAAGCTCTTTGCAAAAGGGTTGGGGTCAGTGTTTAAGCCCCAGCGAATTTTCTGAGCGAGTGAAGGGTGGGCGGGTGGGTGGGCGATGGAATGAAACGGTCAAAAATCCAAGCATGTTTGAAGGAGGAAGGAAAAAGGCCAGTGCTTTAATTCTGAAGCAGAAAATGTCAGGATGAGGAAGAGAAAGGAGGAAGAGGAGGAGGAGGAGGAAGAGAAAGGAGGAAGAAGAGGAGGAGGAAGAGGAGAGGAAGAGGAGGAGGAAGGAGGAGGAGGAGGAGGAGGAGGAAGAGGAAGGAGGAGGAGGAGGAATGCTGATTGGGGGGAGGAGAAAGAGAAGGAAGAATCTCAGCAACAATTTGAGCCACACAATTAAATTAAAAAAGGAAGCTAAGGTAGAAGTGAGAAGACTGGAGGACTCATAATTCTTTCCTATTTCTATCTCAACCATTTTCCAGACCAGGGCCACCCAGCCATGACAGCTACATTCAATCTGTCACAACAATCAACAGCGGGAGGCCAAACACAAAAGGACTTTTACTTGCTTACTTCTTTTTCACCGTTTCTTCCCTTGTTCTAGCACCTTGGTTTTATTGTAGTCTGCTCCTTGTCTGACTTGCTTGAGTGATTTCAATAATTCTATAGTCCTTGATGCTGCTCGCTCCAACTTCCTGCTTGCCAAAAAAAAATCCGTGAGCCCTTGATGGTTTAGGAAGCCCCCATTATAATGCATCCCCCCAGTGGTGGGATTCAAGTAATTTAACAATCAGTTCTCTGCCCTAATGACTTCTTCCAACAACCAGTTTGCCAAACTGCTCAGAAAGTTAAGAACTGGTTCTCCTGAAGTCGGGCTAACCGGCTGAATCCCACCACTGCATCCCACTCCCCTTGTTTTCTAAGTGAACATAGCAAAGAAATTGAGACCAGTTCCTGACATTCTCCCCTCTCCCTCCCTCCCTCCCTCTCTCTCTCTCTCTCTCTCTTTCTTAATTTTCCTGGAACCCCCTTGGCTCTGATGCAAATTTCAAAAGGAAGAAGAGGAGGAAGGATTGACGGCAATAATCAAACGGGCTTAAACCGTCTCATCAAGAAGGATTGAAAAGTTGCTAGAGTTTGATGCTGGGAATAGAGAAAAGCCATTTGTTTAGCACAAGGATGACATCCAGTGGCAGGTGGGTGGGTTTCTAATGGGTCCCAGCCCAGGCACACGCAACTCAAATTTGGGAGCAAGGCCAGCTTTTTATGGATCAAGGTTGCTATTGGGAGAATAAACTGCATTAAGTTAATATTGATTTCAGGCCTTCTAAATATATACTTGGCAGTCAACTTCCCTGACTCTGCTGTACGAAGCAGTTTTTGCTGGTCTTCCCTACTAAATCTTCTAATATGTCTTCCAGGAGCTCATGAGTATTCATTGGTTTTGGCTGGGCCTGGTAGCCCCTTCCGTCTCCAGATGTTCCCCATAACAGTGGTCTCATCTGGAAGCTTCAGGAGAGAGGACCAAAAGGGGCCAGCACTTCATCCCCAAATGGTGGGACATCTTTTATCAAAAGGAAATGATAATGAAGGACCGACCCATCTTTGGTCAATCTTGGCTGGTCCCAGAGAAGAAGCAAAAGTTGGATGGGACTGGAGGGGGTTTTGAAGGGGAGGCAGCGAGATCAGAGCTCTGGGCTGGAAGGAGAGCTTGGAAAACATCCTGGGAGGAAATGGTGGCAAATTAATTACGCTTAGAGATGCCAAGAAAATGGCGTGCTTGCTTTCTTGAAGTCATCCAAACTCAAGCTTGACTTGACAGGGCCTTTAGCCATTTTTAACAGAATGAGTTTGTAAGATACCTGGATTTTATACATTTCCTCCTTATATCCATACATCCTCTCCTTTCCTCTCCTCTCCTCCCCTCCCCTTTCCCCCCTCTCTTTTCTTTCCTTCCCTCCCTTCCTGACTCTTTCTCTTTTTTCCCTTCTTTCCTTCTTTCCATCCTTTCCTTCTTCCTATCCTCCCTTCCTTTTTTCCATCCATCCTGCCTTCCTTCTTTCCATCCATCCTTTCTTCTTTCCATCCATCCTTCCTTCGTTCAATCCATCCTTCCTTCTTTCAATCCATCCTTCCTTCTTCCATTCCTTCCTTTCTTCTTTCCATACATCATTCCTTCCTTCTTTCCATCCATCCTTCTTTCCATCCTTCCTTCCTTCCTTCTTTCCATCCATTCTTCTTTCCATCCTTCCTTCCTTCCTTCTTTCCATCCATTCTTCTTTCCATCCATCCTTCCTTCCCTTTCTCAAACTACCATACACCAACTCAGCCGGGTCTCCCCTTCCTGAACACACGGTGCAGCTTGGACATTAAGCAGGGGGTCTCCAAAGAAACCCTTGTGATGATTTCTGCAGTGCTTTTCACCTTCCTTCTGGAAAGAACCCAGGAACCTGCTTGCTTGTCTCAGCACTCCACTTGACAAGCCCCAACATCTGCTGCTGCCAGCCAAGAAGGCCGGGTTCTCCTTAGAGAGACTCTTGGAACGAGGCAATTTAGCCTGGTGATTATCAACAACCAGTTAAGATAGAGAGATTTATCACTGCGGCTGCTTAGAGTTGACAGGGACGTAATGGTACATCATCCATCCATCAATGTTAAGGTGGAATAACAAAAGAATAACAGAGTTGGAAGGGACCTTGGAGGTTTTCTAGTCTCACCCCCTGCTCAGGCAGGAAATCCTACAATCTTTTCTTAAAAGCTCCCAGTGTTGGATCAGCGTTCACAACTTCTGGAGACAAGTTTTCCACTGATAGTTCTGTCAGGAAATTTCTCCTTAGTTCTCAGTTGCTTCTCTCCTTGATTGGTTTCCACCTGTTGCTTCTTGTCCTGCCCTCAGGTGCTTTGGAGAAGAGCTTGACTCCCTCTTCTTTGTGGTTCCTGCAACTGTTCTTTATATGTTTTATCCTCCAGTCCCCTAATCATTTTTGTTGCTCTTCTCTGCACTCTTTCTAGAGTCTCCACATCTTTTTTACATCATGTGACTGAAGCTGGATGCCGTATTCCAAGTGTAGTCTTAAGATAAAGGTAAAGGTTCCCCTCGCACATATGTGCTAGTCGTTCCCGACTCTAGGGGGCGATGCTCATCTCCGTTTCAAAGCTGAAGAGCCAGCGCTGTCAGAAGATGTCTCCATGGTCATGTGGCCGGCATGACTCAACATCAAAGGCGCACGGAACACTGTTCCCTCCCCACCAAAGGTGGTCCCTATTTTTCTACTTGCATTTTTTAGTGCTTTCGAACTGCTAGGTTGGCAGAAGCTGGGACAAGTAACAGGAGCTCACCCCATTACACGGCACTAGGATTCAAACCACTGAACTGCCGACCTTTCGATCAACAAGCTCAGCATCTTAGCCACTGAGTCATCGCATCCCTAAGTGTAGTCTTACCAAGGCCTTATAAAGCGGTATTAACACTTCATGTGATCTTGATCAGCCTCCCTTGATTGTCTTCCCGACTGTCCACAGATACTGGGGAGCCATCTGTGCGACCCATCTGCCTAACCAGGGAGGAGCAACGGACGTCCATCCTGACCTTGCAACGTTTTGCAGAGGTCCATTCCCACCCCTAGACTCAGACCGTGGCGCCTCCTTTCATAAAATCAGAGGCCCCGTTCTCGGCGGGACACGGCAAGCGATGCCAGCGAAGAAATGGCATCCGTTTCTGTCTTTAGCCTCCGGCAGAAGATGAGAACTTTGCCAGCTCAACGGCTTCCCTAATTAAAAATGATAGCCGTAGAAAAGAGCTTGTCTTAAAACTAATGAGCCTTTACCCGGCATCCTTTCAAAGGCGAAAAGAGGCCTCGCACGCCTTGGAGATCATGGATCGGTTGAACCAAGCACCTTTTTTTTTCTCCGGGTTGTTGAGCACCAGAGCTCTGCCAGAGACCTCATATGGTGGAAAAGAAAAGTCCCACAATAGCCACAAATGTCTTCTACGAACATTCTGCTCCTGCCCCGTGGCATTTTTTTCTGCAGAAAGAGATGAAACGTGCTATGGGAGCCAACCGCATGGAAAGATACCCCGGTGATTTTGTAAGCAGGGGCTCCAAGATCTTACCAAGGGAAGGGGTTATTTGTAGCTCAGGGTTGAACTGTGGGGGTAACCTGGTGCTCTCTGAGCTTGGTGGTTTTCTTGCAGAGGTTTCATAATCCAACTAGGGAACATCATCAGTGCTAGAAGGGAGGGAGGTTTGCTCTCTATTTATAGACGGTAGCTTGCCCTGCCATTTGGTGGAGGTATAGTCTTCCTTTTGGTAATTCCTTGATTAGGGTGTTATTTACTACTCAATTGTTCACCTGATATTAATAAGAGAGAATATTTGTAGCTCAGGGTTGATCTGTGCGGTCTCCGGTGTTCTCTGAGCTTGGTGGTTTTCTTGCAGAGGTTTTGTTTCCCAACAACAGACCTCACTAGTGTTCAGCCTTTAGGCTGGGCTTTCTGGAGACCATGTCTCCATGGCTTGTTCACGCTTGACTTGTGGAGGTCCCGAAAAGATGGAGGAAAAAATTTTGCAGATGGATTTAACAGCCAGCAGAGAAGAGCCAGACCAGAAGAATCAGTCGGGACCACCAAGGAAGAACTAGATGATCCATCCAAAGCAGCTGGAGAAGATAACAGAGCTGAAGGAGGCACCTAAAAGCTAAGAGTCAACAACAAACCATAAGACCACTCAGAAGCTGGAAGACCCAGCAGATGACAATCAAGACAAAGGGCCAACAAGAATGCACAGGATGGCAGATTTCAAGGAAATTGATGGAACTGCAAATCCTGGTAGGGCCAGATTTGACCAACGATAGACGCAAATGG
Organism: Masticophis lateralis; assembly: GCA_030761175.1. Taxonomy (NCBI): domain Eukaryota; kingdom Metazoa; phylum Chordata; class Lepidosauria; order Squamata; family Colubridae; genus Masticophis; species Masticophis lateralis. Next base: position 2,224,770 of record JAUDYJ010000013.1, on the reverse strand, counting down.
AAGCCAAGATGTTCTACCCCAAGAATTTTTTTAAAATGTGGATGCCTCACTCTTCAGTTGTCCCAAAGGTGCTTTTTCAAGAGGCAACTGGGCTTCCTGGTTTTTCTTTGAAGATGTTTCACTTCCCATCCAAGAAGCTTCTTCAGCTTCTCCTTTAGAGCCAATTGCCTCTCAATAAAGAACCTTTGGGACAACCGTGACCTGGATGACTGAGAATCTCCATAGACATTGATTCTTCAGTCACAAAAACAGGTTATTTTCCTTTCCCTTCTTGGTTTATTTTATGCTTAAACCTTATTCTGGGCTGAGGACTTCATTATTGTCAGCAGGGAACGGCGAGGAGGCAGAGATCTTTGCAGGTCAACTGCAAATTCCCCAGACATTCCCCAGTAGCTCCCAGCCTGTTTTGTCTTAATTATTTTAAGTGTGCATCCAGTTCAGCTTTTTCCAGAACCGATTCTCCAGCCTGCGCTTTATGGCTTCTGATTTTAACTGCTTGTTTTTCCCTGCCTGCCACCACACGCATGTACCAACTCCAGCACCAGAGGGACATTCAACGTGTGCGGGGATAACACTGTGTGCCTCCGAAGAGGCCGACCCTGAACCGAAGTCGTGCCGGTGTAAAATGGGTCAGCCTTGAAAGTCAGGAAATGGGTCAGGTTTCCTGACCGTCTGCAAGCTGCTTCCCTGGGCGCAGCCATTATTAAAGAGGGTCTCCCGAGGTCTCTCGGTGGCCAGTCGATTTAGCAAGCATCCTTTTCTAGCAAAGACCTTTGCTGTCTCTCTCCCTGCAGAGGCCAGAAGAGAAGCAAACAAGCAAGATAGAAGATTGCTTGGGAGAAATAATTCCAAATAAATAAATTATGGCCTAGGAGCCGGCAGGACTTCCTCGTTCGGGGAAGCTGCATCGTCATCGGAGGGAACAGCCACGTTGTCCCCATCACCTCAGCTGCCCAGGACTCCTGTAAAGTCAGTTTAAGGGGCCGGCTATTGAATCAAGTGCCAACTTCCAAACAGCTCCCATGCCGAGCTGGCACTTAGCCTGATGCTCAGGTCAACTGCCATCGCTCCATCTCTGTTCCTCTCTCTTGCTTGCAGCTCTCGGTGAAAGGTTGCTCTTGCAAGGGGCTAAGTGGAGAGTCGGTACCCTTTACTTTTGTCGCACTGTTGTTGTTGTTGTTGTCGTCATTGTCGTTTTCCTGGCTCGGTGCCTTCAGCCCTGCGGGCCAGGAGAGGATCTCTTGCAAATGGGGGCTGCACCTACCTGGGGAGGAACAGGTGTTTGTTCTTCCTTGCCAGAAGGAACCGGATCCTTTTATCTGGATGGTGCCTATCTGTTAGTGGGACATAGACACCAGGGTTTCCCACTTTTAAGATGGGTGGACTTCAATTCCCAGAATTCCCCAGCCAGCCATGAGGGTCCAGGGAAGTTGAGAAGGCTTTCTTCTGACTTGCCTGTTCACATTTGCTGTTCTTTTGTTGAAATGGCCTTCCTTCTCTTCCTAGTCGGAGTCCATTCAGCTACTAAACAGGAAGCATTTCCCCTGCTCCTCATTTGCACATCCTTTTGTCTCAGGATGGTAGTCATCTCCTACAAATCAGCCTTTCTTTCTTTCTTTCTTTCTTTCTTTCTTTCTTTCTTTCTTTCTTTCTTTCTTTCTTTTTCTTTCTTTTTCTTTTCTTTTCTTTTCTTTTCTTTTCCTTCCTTCCTTTCCTTCTCCTCCTTCCTCTCCCTTTCCCTTCCCCTTTCCCCTTCCTCCTCCTCCTTCTCTCAATTAGTATTATTTCATCTTCCTCTTCTTTTCCTTCCTTCCTTTCCTCCTCCTCTCCTCTTCCTTCCTCCCCCTCCCCCTCCCTCTTTCCTCCTCCTCCTCTCAATTAGTATTATTTCATCTTCCTCTTTTCCTTCCTTCCTTCCTTTCCTCCTTCTCTTTCCTCCCCCCTTCCCCTTCCTCCTTCCTCCTCCTCCTCTCAATTAGTATTATTTCATCTTCCTCTTCTTTCCCTTCTCCCTTCTCCTCTCAATCACCATTATTTCTTCTTCCTCCTCCTCCTCCAAATATTTTCACCCTGGTCTCCTTTCCTACCGATACTCTTTGGGGCTGCTTCCTTCCTTGCCTCTCCCGACAATGCCCAGCCCACACCAATCTGAGCAATTAGGGGCCATCTAGAAATGGAAAAACAAAATCTCCCTTCCGGGCCTCTGATGTGAGTCAAAATAATTGCACATCCCAAAGACGATTCCCGGGCTGACTCACATTGCTTAACGAAACACACTTGGCTAATTGCTCTGCGCTGTTGGCATTATCTTTATTTATCATTATTTATTGCGCAGGGTGTCTCTAATAGGTGCTTGGTGCAGTATAACAAGAAGGAAAGAAGCAGCCAGCCCATTTCCCAGTTGCGGGGAAAGAAGGAATGATGGCCACCAGGAGACCCACTCCTGTTCCGAGTTCCCTGTACGGAGGGCAGTCAAGCATCTCCAGCAAGCCATGAACCATTAGACTCCTGAATGAGAAATAACATCATAACTACGTAGTATGATGGACTGCAGGGCCGGCGCAATGTGTAACATGTTCATGTGCAATAGGACTGGGTGTTTTGTTAATATGATTCATTGGGTTAGGGGTTTTCTGTCTTCGTTGTGAGTTGTATTGTGTTGGGGGGGGTGCACTGAGGGAGCTCAACCCATCTCATTGCACTTACGTTGTGTACTGACAATAAAGATTTGAATTGAATTGAAGGTGAATAAATCCATTCCACAACAAAATTAAGCTTTTAATTTGTATTTCAACATTTCTCCAAGCCGGTTGATGGTCTCCTCATCAGGGCACAGAAGATGCCCATTCCAGGTACAGGAAGACTAGTCTCTCCTTAGCACCACTGATGGCTGCATTTTGACCCTTTTAGTTTTAGTCAATTTTGGGACAATTGTTTGGCCTCCCATAACCTTGTCTCTGTAAATTGGGCTGTAAAAGGCTTCGAACTCCACACAAAGGAGAAAGCAGAGCCCAGACTGCAGGTGCAAACCTCCCACCGCCTCCCCCATGTTTCGTGCCATTATGGATATTATTATCATCACGCACCAAGCATGGTTTATTACTATTAATTAGGTTTGCAAATGAGAAATTCCTTTCTGGGTCCGCTTAAGCCAGCATGCAAAAATCGGATAAGGTACATTGGAGAGCTTCTGGCTCCCTCAACGATAAGCAAGTTGCACGGTGGAGAAATGTCAGCAATTTAGAAGGAACAGCGGTGGAGAAGAGCAAGCGGCGTCCTTAGCAAACAAGACACAAGTTTTTGCGTCTCTCCCACCTGACTTGCCCATCACATTGGTGGATAATTGCTGCCCGCTGGGTAAATGCAAATGCCCGGGAGTCCATCTGACAAGAGAAGATGCACAGTTTATCCTTCCTCTTCTGCATCGGAATGTGCCACAGGAGCAGAAGGAGTTGATTTTGAAGGATCAAGCTTCTAGATCTCATGAGTGAGCAGGGAACAAAATGGTGGAGGGGAGAAACACCCTTGATTCCACTTTGTGTTCAAGATCCAATTTGGGAAGAGTTTTTTTTTTTAAATATACAATGGTTGTGTCAGCACTTCAAGCCGCATTCGCTCAGTGCTGACATAAGGAGGAGAAGAGGGGGCATCTGGCAAGAGGACGTTTGACTTTTCACCTACTTATTTTCCCTGGAGATGATATCCCCTAGGAGATGGGATGGGAGGGGGGAAATTCCTTTGAGCTGGAGTAGTAGATTAGGGGCAGAGTGACTTGGAAGATGGCCAATGAGGCCAGAGGAGTGGGGAAAGGAAAGGGAGGGTTTGGGGACCAGGAAGTCAGTGTTGGCTGTGACACTGCCAGCATCAGAGTTCTGATGGGCTGTATGCTAAATAAAGCCAGGTTATGACACACACTTGAAAGTAAATCAGGAAGCCTGTGATTGCGGAGTGTGTCTGGCAAGAACAAAGAATGTTTATCTACAGGAAATATGCAAGTGTAAATCTTGTAACAATTCTGGGTAGTTAGAAAGCTGATAAAAGTAACAAGAATTAGGCAACTTGCAGGCCTCAGCTAAAAATTAGGAATACAGATGGCCTGCAGCCAATAAAATATGTATTAGATAACTTCTTGGGGCATTCATTAGCCAAGACTTAGGAATAGGGACAGCTAGAGACCAATAGAACAAATTGTAGAATTATTACTAAAATGTTTATTAGATGATATTTCTTAATTATCTCACCTTGTCCCGCCTTTTCTTTTAGTGAAAATGTATAAAGCTTACTTGGTCCTTGGTTCTTGGTTCTTGGCATTTTGGCCAGGAGCCTTTTCCTTTGGAGTACTCCACAGGAACAATCAGAAAATCTGCACCTCGTGTCTGGCGTCCATCATTGGCTTTGACACCAGGCTCAGACCCAAATTGGGGACAACAGTTCAAAGGCCTCAATTCTTTGGCGCTCAGCCTTCCTTATGGTCCTTATGGTTGAAGTTTATTTATCCTGCTCAACCCCTTCCCTGCCGTCACAGCCCACCTGCTCAAAACCTTACAGAAACCTCTGAGTTTGTCTCAATTCCTTTTAATCACCCCAAGATAAAACCACTCCATCCCCGAAGGAGGTTCTTGTTCCTACACAGATCATACTGAAACACCAGGACATCTTTCCTTCCTAAATTACATTTCCATTGGTTCTCCACTCGCCCTGGTCACTGAGGACTAGCGTGATGCTTTCCATCATGTACATCTGCCGTCCTTCCTTCCCTCCCTCCCTCCCTCCCAAGGAATCATTTAGAGAAGTTTGCTTCAGAGCCTCAGGACTGTGAAAACTTGCAAACTGCCCGACACTTGGGGAAAACAATTTGGGATTTGGAGGAGTTAAGAACCACCATGAAGAATATTAACATTCTTTATCTTCCTTTTTTGGCGGGTGGTGTGGGGCGATGCCGCGAGTCAGTCTCCGTGCAATGCTGGGAAATGAAATTATGGCAATTTAGACAACTGTTGCGGGCGGGAGAAAGGCGAAAAACATATTAAACAAGTTCATTGGGTCCCTAATGTGTGTGATGTTATGCAGCTCCAGAGGGACTGCAGAAGAAACACACACACAAAAAGAGATGTTTCCTGTTCACTCGTCTTTATTTCTCTCCCCTCCCTTAATCGGGAAATGGTTAGGCTCGCTCTCCTGCAGGCCTTTGACTGATGTATCTAACTATGATTTCATACTTTCTTCCTCTAGAGGTTTCTCTCTCTCACTCACTCTTTTTTTTTTTTGGTTCCTCCATGCTTTGATTCTCTTTTAATGAACCTTTTGATTAAATAAAAATGACATAAACCTATTTTTAATATAGAAGCAAACCAGAGGAGGGGAGAGAAGGGCGAGGGGCTTTTGGAAATGGCATCTGCTGTAGAGGAAGAAATCCAGATGTTCAGTCGAGGATGGAGGGTGGATTTATACATGGGAAGGAAGAGATCTCACAGCCTTCAAGTTCCAAAATCTGCAGAGCAACCTCTGGTCCCTGCAGAGTTTTCTGTTGTGGCACTCTGGCTATCCTGCATCAGGGCAGATTACAGCACACCAGCCTCCTCCCATCCTCCATTGCCCAAATTATTGCATTGATGATACTATCTAACCATCTCATCCTCTGTCATCCCCTTCTCTTTTTTGCTTTCAATTTTTGCCAACATCTGGGTCTTCTCCAATGAGTTCCTCTCTCCTCATTTGGTGGCCAAAGTATTTGAGTGTCAACTTCAGCATCTGTCCCTCCAAAGGACGGTCAGGGTTGATTTCCTTCTGGATCGACTGATTTGAACTCCTTGCAATCCGAGAGGGACCAGGGGTGACAGGATAGCAGTCTTCTTGAGAGGCTGCCACAGAGAGGAAGGGGTCAAGCTATTCTCCAAAGCACCCGAAGGCCAGACAAGAAACAAGGGATGGAAACTGATCAAGGGAAGATTCAGTCTAGAAATAAGGAGAAATTTTCTAACAGTAAGAACAATCAACCGATGGAACAGAAGTTGTCTTCGGAAGTTATGGGAGCTTCATCACTGGAGGATTTCAAGAAGAGACTGGACTGCAATCTGTCAGAAATAGAAATTCTATTCTGTTCTGTTCTGTTCTGTTCTGTTCCGTTCCGTTCCGTTCCGTTCCGTTCCGTTCCGTTCCGTTCCGTTCCGTTCCGTTCCGTTCCAATACTATTCTATTGTAATTCAATTTCTATTGTAATTCTATTCCAATTCCTATTCTTTTCTATTCTCTCTCGAGAGCCTTCCCCAGCACCACCATTGAAGTCCGCTCATCTTAAAGTTGGGGAAACAGTGTTCTCAAACAAACTATTACAGCTTTAATTCTTATCTTGAATGGCAACTAGCTCTTTCAGAGGAGGGAGGGGGAACCATCTTCTGGAACAGCCCTGGGGATGGTTAACCCTCTTTGCAATATTTTGTCCGGGGAGGGAAAAAGCCGTATTTCCAATATGCAGCTGTGACGGGATGTTCCGAACGAGGGCCCAAGGAACCATTTCTCATGCCTGGAAAGTTAATGACTGATCTCCAGCACAAGTTTACCATTTAATTGAAATATGGCAGGCAAGAACCGGTAGGATGATTAATGCCGTCGTTAATCACGCAGTGCTCAGCAGGAACCCCACACTGGGTCTAAAATAACGCTGAGCGGAAGCCAAACCGGGCTAACCAATAATCCTGGTGGAGCCCAGCAATCTGGGGGAAAGGAAGACGGTTATTAACCAGCCTCAAAGGCTGTGAATCTCACTAAAGATTAACCAATAATAATAATAATAAAAATATAGTCATTTGTATCTGAAAACGTGTCAGATATCACAGTTGTCGAAAACCAAGACCAGTGGTGGGTTTTCAAAATTTTTTACTACTGGTTCTGTGGGCGTGACTTGGTGGGCGTGGCATGGCTTGGTGGGTGTGGCTTGGTGGGCGTGGCAGGGGAAAGGTACTGTAAAATCTCCCTTCCTTCCCCACTCCAGGAGAAGGTTACTGCAAAATCCCCATTTCCTTCTAATCATCTGGGACTCGGGAGGCAGAGAATAGATGGGGACGGGGCCAGTCAGAGTTTTTACTACCGGTTCTCTGAACTACTCAAAATTTCCGCTACCAGTTCTCTAGAACTGGTCAGAACCTGCTGAAACCCACCTCTGACCGAAACATACAATTTATTGACATCGTGGTACCAGGAGACACCAGAGTCAAAGAAAAAAGAAATGGCTCTTTGAGTGTTTAAGGTTGCCGACCCCTGGTCTCCTGCTAGAGCTGGGGTTGGATTAAAAGACCTCCAACATCCCCACCCCAATGCTATTCTGTAACTAGTTAAGCTTTTGCAAAATAAAATTGCTCTGAATCTCACACACACCCCAATTCCCGCTCCCACAGGGTGACTCAATCTTCATGCCACCGAAGGATCAATTTCCCATTAGCACATATTTTTTCCCTCCTCCGTGATCATCTCAGCCAAACCAGGGCTAAAGAAAAGGAGGGGGAGAGAAGAGGGGGGGTTTGTATTAAAAGAAGCATGACTCACCAATTCAGAGAGGAAGACCCCTCCCCAGATCTGGCCTTCCTGAATGCGAGAGGAACCCTCTGTTTTAGCTGGAGCTCAGAAAGCGATTAAAACGATTTAAAAAATAATAATAATAACTTTTCTGTTGTAAGAGGAGGGGAAGTGACGGGAGACTTTCATCCCAACTGTTGCATCTCTGCAACGATGCTTAGCTGTGGTTTATCAAAAAGACCAACATGGGTTTGATCATAGTTTGTGGATGAGAAGCCACGTTACCATGGGTTGACTTTACCATCCCTGCAAAAATAAACATTATGACAGTGTTTCTCAATCTTGAGCCCCTTGAAGCTGGGTGGACTTCAACTCCCAGATTCCCCAGCCAGCTTGCTGGCTGGGGAATCTGGGAATTGAAGTCCACCCATCTTCAAGGGGCCCAAGGTTGAGAAACACTGGAATAGGGAAGGCTTTAATGGTGGAGAAAGAAGGCATATGAAATCCTTAGCCCCCTTCCAGAAAGTGTGAAGATAAACCAAGATTGCTAACCGAGATTCAGAACCATAATCCACAGCCAGCAGGAAGATGCTGATGGAGAAGGCATTCAGCAACGGCAAGCTTTTCTATGGAACTCTGCTGCCCTCTAGAGGAATTACTATGCGAACATTCTCCCAGCCCAGTTTACTCAATGGCACACCCGCCAGATGTGCAGGGACTTCAACTCCCAGGATTCCTTAGCCAGCCTCGCATGGAACTCTGGGAGACGAAGTACAAACAGCCCTAGAAGACAGCAAATGAGGAATGCTGCCTGAACATGCTTTTTTCCATGTTCATCTTGTACAAGTTGGCTAAGATTTTTTTTAAAAAAATATTCAATGTAACTGTGGAATAGTTTGCAAGTATTTTCTCAGCTGGAGGGAAAAGGTTCTCAGAAATTTTCTGCATAATAATTTCTGAGTTGGAGATTGTTTTTTCCCCTGAAGTACCGGGTGTTTTTTGGTTCTCTTCTCGCATGACTTATTTCTGTTCGAAAGCACGTCGTCTAGGTTTTGCATTAATTTGTGTCTTTCAACCCTTGAGAGCACGGTGGCTCCCTTGCCCACCCTCAACCCCCAGTCCATCAGCCCCTGCAAATAAATCATATCGAAATTAAAGGTCTGCGGTTTTCAGGAAAGAAAATAAGGGCCGTTAATCTCAGCGACAGGCCTCCAAGTATGAATCAGTGCTCCTTGAATCAATGAGGTTTAAATTAACATTTGCTATATTGGGCGAATCGGCCGTATTAATTAGGAACATTTTGATCAACTATAAAAAGATGTTGCCAATTAATCACTGGATTCGTGTATTAAAAGCCCCCCTTTAATGCATGATTGAGGGTTTTTTTTAGAACAGGAGTTAGATTGAATGGTTCTGTTTTGGGGAAGGCCCACTTCTCCGTTCAGGGACACCCCCCTCCCCCAGATTGGTTACATATGGCTGGAAGCGGTGGAAGGACGAAGGGTTAAACCCACAAGCTGCATGCACACCACCCATAAACCAGAATGTGGTTTTGCTTGTTTCTCCCTTAGCCTAAGGCAGTGTCTCTCAACCTTGGCAACTTGAAGGTGTATAGATGTCATCTCCCAGAATTCCCCAGCCAGAATAGATGGATTTCAACACCCAGAATTCCCCAGCTAGCATAGGTAGACTTCAAGTCCCAGAATTCCCCAGCCAGAATAGATGGACTTCAACTCCCAGAATTCCCCAGCTAGCATAGATGGACTTCAACTCCCAGAATTCCCCAGCCAGCCTTGCTAGAGAATTCTGGGAATTGAAGTCCACACATCTTAAAGCTGCCAAGGTTGAGAAACACCGGCATAATATATCAACCCAACCATTCTGGTTTAGAGTTTAGCATGTTGTTTGATTCCGGCTTAGTCAATAAACCATGGCTAAGATTTTTCTGCTCCTTAATACAGCTCCCCTCTGCCCTTCTCCAGCCCGCTGCCCCTCTTCTTTCTTTGGCATCCAGTTTTGCAATGCTATCTCCCGCTCTGGGGCAGCGAGGCGGCCGATGTCTCCCGCTTCGCTTCGACCCAAGGTCCGCTTCCCTCGGGCCGCGCGGAGTCAAACAGAAGAGGCGCTCTGCACACGCCCAGAGACTCCGGGGCTTCGGAGAAGCGCTCCGCCCAGCTTGACGCTCCGCCCGGGAGGAGGGGACGCGTGCAGAAGCAGCCCAGACCGGCGGAGGCGGAGGGGGAGGGAACGATCGCTTGGAAAGTAAGCAGGCAAGCCGGCGAGGGAGCGAGCGGAGGGCTCGGGCTGCAAGGGGAGATCAGCTTCTAGGTCCGGGCCGGCCGTGGAGAACCGAACCCAGCCGAGCCACGCGCCCTGCAGAGCCACAGCTGCACCCACCCGCATCCTGCGCGCACGCCCGGCTGGCTGGCTGGCTGCGCGTTCCCCCTTTTCTCCTCCGGGGAAGGGGGCCCTAACGCCTGGACCACCCGCCCACCCGCTACCCCTTCGACTGCGCGGCTTGGGAAGGTTTTGCTTTCCGGCCTTCTGGCGCGCCTCCGCCGCTTCCACCGGAGAGGGCAGCCTGCAAGCTAAGGCGCCGTCCCAGCCCTCCAGGCTGGGTACGCGGGTTCCGGGTTGGCACGAGGCGCCGGTGGTGGTTTGGGGCTGGGGCAGCGAGCCGAGCCCGGTGGGAAAAGCTTCGTAGGAGAGAAAGTGAACGCAGATATTTGGGACCCAGGCAGGGGCGACAGAAGGTTTAAGCAATAGTGAAAGTGGTTTTACCTATTCATCGTTGTTTGCTTTGTGATTGAGAGAAGGAAAGGAAGGGAGGGAGGGAAGAAACAGAAGAGGGAAGCAAGGAAGGAGGGAGGGAGGAAGGAAGGAGGGAGGAATAGAGGGAGGAAAGAAACAACAGAGGGAAGGAGGGAGGAATAGAGGGAGGAAAGAAACAAAGGAGGGAGAGAGGAAGGAAGGAAGGCGGAAGGAATAGAGGGAGGAAAGAAACAAAAGAGGGAAGGAGGAAGGAAGGAGGGAGGGAGGAATAGAGGCAGGAAAGAAACAACAGAGGGAAGGAAGGAGGAAGGGAAGGGAAGGAATAGAGGGAGGAAAGAAACAAAAGAGGGAAGGAGGAAGGAAGGAGGGAGGGAGGAATAGAGGGAGGAAAGAAACAACAGAGGGAAGGAAGGAGGAAGGGAAGGGAAGGAATAGAGGGAGGAAAGAAACAAAAGAGGGAAGGAGGGAGGAAGGAAGGAAGGAGGGAGGAATAGAGGGAGGAAAGAAACAAAGGAGGGAGAGAGGAAGGAAGGAAGGCGGAAGGAATAGAGGGAGGAAAGAAACAAAAGAGGGAAGGAGGAAGGAAGGAGGGAGGGAGGAATAGAGGCAGGAAAGAAACAACAGAGGGAAGGAAGGAGGAAGGGAAGGGAAGGAATAGAGGGAGGAAAGAAACAAAAGAGGGAAGGAGGAAGGAAGGAAGGAGGGAGGAATAGAGGGAGGAGAGAAACAAAGGAGGGAGAGAGAAAGGAAGGAAGGAAGGCGGAAGGAATAGAGGGAGGAAAGAAACAAAAGAGGGAGAGAGGAAGGAAGGCGGGAGGAAAGAAACAAAAGAGGGAAGGAGGAAGGAAGGAGGGAGGAATAGAGGGAGGAAAGAAACAAAGGAGGGAGGGAGAAAGGAAGGAAGGGGAGGTAGGTGATAGGTGGAAACAGGAAGGAAGGAAATCCAGATAGACAGACACACTGTGCCACTTAGAGATGGATGCTTGAAACAGTTGGGGCTTAAGGTTAAGATTTCTTGGCTAAGCAAGCTTTTCTCTTGGTCTCCTTATTGACAAGTTGACTGTGAAGATCCAGGGTCCAAATCAAGGACCGTCTGCCCAAGGAGCAGGAGCGTAGCCTTCTCTCACGGAGAGAAGTTGGTTTGAAAGCATCTGGAGATGTTGCCTCTTCCTTACTGACGGTTTCCTTTAGGGCAAAGGACCGATTCCTGCTATGGCGACCGAGCCCATCCCAGTCTCAAAGCAGAGCAGAGCAATTGTGGGTGGCATCCCGACGGAGGTGGTGTGCACCGCCTTTGGAGGCACGATCTTGGTGGTAGTGACCCAGTATGGAAAGATGGGGACGCTGGTCTCAGTGGAGCCTGACGCAGTACCTGATGGGGTCAACAGACCTTTGTGGACCACCAAAATTCTCCTCGGCAAAGATGAGGTATTCTTCCCCCCATCCCTATCTCAGTTCCGCCAAGTATCTGCCTTGACTTCCTTTCTCCTTTTTTCCTTCCTTTGTTTTCTTGGGAGTCTGCCAGCTTTCTTTCTTTCTTTCTTTTTATTTCTTATACACGTATTTCTTATAAACATACATTTATTTCTTATACACATACTGTAATTTATTTTTATTTCTTATACACATATTGTAAATGTATATTCACTTATCCATAATTGATCATAAATACACATATTTTTTCTGACGAAAGCATAAAAATATTTTAATCACATTTGGGGTTGCTCTTCTATCCTCTCTTTTCCCTCTTTTCACAACAAACCTTCTTCTTTCTTTTCACTCCCTCCCTCCCTTCCTCCTCTCCTCTTCTACTTTCTTCCTCTGCCTCTCCTCTTCTCAGCTACTTCCCCTTCCTCTCCCCCACTCCTCCCCTCTTTTCCTCCTTTTTCACCTTCTCTCCTGCTCTTGTCTCGTATCCTTTCTTCCTCTCCTTCCCTTTTCTTCCATTCATCTCTCTCCCTCTCCTCCTCTATCCCTTTACTCCTCTCTCCTTTCTTTCTCCTTTGTTGTGCAATATTTCCCTTATTTGGTATCCGAGCAACTCCAATTTTCTAATAATATATATTTTCTTTTCAATTTCTTTCCTGTTTTACCCAATCTATCATTTCATAATTGTACATTTATAATCTTCTTTCTTAAATGGAAAAAGGGGATGGGGGGGGTGGGGGAAGGAAACCAGCTTTCTTGATGGCTTAGCCAGATGGCCACACTATGGAGGGAAGAGGTGGAGAAGGTGAAGTTGGGGGAGAAATGTTCTCTTCAGATCTTCTTGGCTTGCTTTCAGCCTCTCGTCCACATCTCCGCCAAGCATCTGGTCACCTCTGTGTCTCAGGAAGCTGGCAACAAGACTGTTCTACTAGCCATGGCGCTGAAGGACAAAAGCATTGAAGGCATCCGGATGTTGAAGGAACTCATCCACCAGTGCCGAGTGTGGTGATGATGGGCCGGAAGAATTCTTTGGATGCCAGAGATGTCTGGCTGAGGTTAATGTTGGTTTGGATGCAAACTTGATTATGTACATTGGGGTGTCCAACCTTGGCAACTTTAAGTCTTGTGGACTTCAACTCCCAGAACTGGCTGGGGAATTCTGGGAGTTGAAATCCACAGGTCTCAAAATCAGGTCTTGAAGTCCACAGGTCTTAAAGTTGCCAAGGTTGGCAAAGAGTCCAACCTTGTTCACTTTTTTTCTTATTTTGAACCTTGATAATGAACATTTGTGGGTAAGCTGACACAACAGGTATCCATTCATGTTACACGAACATTCACAAATACCTATTCCAAAACCTGCTGTAACCATTAAAAACTTTGAGGTTGCACCTACCTAGAAATTAGCCTCAGCAAATTTTACATCAGGTTTTCCTAGTAGTTAATTGGATTTTTCTGCGGAAACCCATGGAAGTTTCAAGAGTTGAACAGGAGGCAGCTTTTTCCCAGCTGCAGTGTTTAACACACACACACACACACATATTTCATTTTTTTCCTTACATTTCAGTTTTATAGCGTATCGAAAGTAGTTCAGATCACATCTTCCTCTCCATCCTTTCTCGCTCCAAAAACAGCCCGAATAAATTCAGGATAGCTTTGCTGCCATCTTTGGAAACTACGGTTATTTTGTTCTTGCTCAAGTAAAAGAATAAAGGAATTGCAATATGTTTCCAGTAATGGTGGTCTGTCTAAGTGACTCCTTAAAAAAGAAAGTTAAAGAGCATTGTTTCCACCCTAACTTGTTGATGATCATGTCTGGCTGGGGAATTCTGGGAGTTGAAGTCCAAACGTCTTAAAGGGGCCAAGACTGAGAAAGTCTGGAACGGACTGTGAAAAGTGGAAAACATAATAAACTGAAATGTTGACTTTGGTTTCAGAAATTAACACGGGAAGGGGAGGTGACTTAGCTGGGCAAATCCCTGTGGTTTTTCTTGGCCAGATTTCCAAAATTAATTAATTAATTAATTAATTAATTTAATATGCTGCCCTATCTCCAAGGACTCAGGGTGGCTCACAATAAAAATGCATAATCCTTCATTAAAACAGTGAAATTTAAAAATTCGAATTTAAAACAATTAAAATTAATTAAGAAATCCCCGTCGGTCCAAACTGCAAAGCAAAATGGTTGGAACTTGCCTGCTTCCTAGGGCTGAGAGAGGGGCTGACCAATGTCACCTAGCTAGTTTCTAGCCTCAGGCCTTAACCGCTACCCTAAACTGGTATTCTAGGTTTAAATCTTTCAGTCCTATAAGCTTCTATTCCCTGGGGCAGACAATTATGGCAATTTGATGACCTGTGGACTTCAACTCCCAGAATTCCTGAGCCAGTCTGGGAATTCTGGGAGTTGAAAGTCCACAGGTTGTAAAGGGGTCATAGTTGCTCTCCCTTGCTCTATTCCAACCCCCTTGCCTCCATAAAGGAATTCGTGGCTTACTTGGTTATGAGTGACGTGATAACTATTTGAGGAGCTGTCACAGAGAAGAGGGGGTGAACCAGTTTTTTTCCTACCGGTTCTGTGGGCGTGGCAGGGGAAGGATACTGCAAAGCCTCCATTCCCACCCCAATCCAGGGGAAGGATGCTGCAAAATCCCCATTCCTTCCCCACTCCTTGGGGAAGGATATTGCAAAATCTCCATTCCCATCCCACTCTGGGGCCAGCCAGAAGTGGTATTTGCAGGTTCTCCGAACTGCTCAAATTTCCACTACCGGTTCTCCACAACCTGTCAGTACCTGCTGAAAAGCACCCCTGGAGTGAACCTATTTTCCAAAGGACAAGAAGTAATAGATGGAAAGGAATCAAGCAACTTAGAATTAAGCAGAAATCTCCTGACGGTGAGAACAATTAATCAGTGGGACAGCTTGCCACCAGAAGTTGTGGGTGCTCGAACACTGGAGGTTTTCAAAAACAGATGGAACAGCCATTTGCCCGGAATGGTGTACGATCTCCTGCTCGAGGAGGGGGGGGGGGTTGGACTAGAAGACCTCCAAGGTCCCTTCCGATTCTCTTATTCTGAGCACAAACTCTAGCTTGCAAACGAGATGGGTTGGATTCACACCAGGGGGGAAGTCCTCGAAAGCTTAACGCCGAGCCACAGAGCGCAGATTCGGCAGGAGAAGGGCGCAAATCCTCCCCGCCCGGTCAGAGATCGCCTGGCACAAGTCCCGGTGCCCGGGGGTGGGGGGGAGGTGAGAAGGGGCGGGTAAGGTAAGCCTGGCCGCCTCCCCACCCACTGAGCTGGGCAGGGAGCGGGAAGAGGAGGAGTCTCCGGGGAAGGTGCTGTCGGGCAGGCGGCTGAGAGAGCCAGGGGGAAGCGGCCGGGCGGCGCGCCAGGTGGGACGGCCGCTTCCTGGGCCGGAGATCGGGCAGGTAGCACAGGTAGGTAGGTAGGCAGGCAAGGGGGGCAGGGAGGAGAAGTTGGCATTGCGCGGCGCTCCGGCCCGAGGGAAACACGGGAACTCGCGCAAAACCTCCCAGCGCAGATCTCGGGGTTCTCCCCCAGGGAAGAAGAGGAATCGACGTCAGTAACTTTCGCACCCTTCGCCGGCCGGCTTCGGGATGCCAGGCAGGTGAGTTCCAGGCTTGGCTTGGGACCGGGACGTCCGGTGGGGTCGGTGGAGGGAGCGAAGTCGGGAAACGGGGCGAGTTTGGCGGCGGGTTGGGTTGGATTGGGTCAGGCGAGTAAGAGCCTTAAATCGAATTTGTATCGGTCTGGCAGCAACCGCGTAGGGAGTGTAAGGTAACTTCGCCCACCCAGAGAAGACTCCCACCAGCCTGATCTGCTTTTCAGAACCACGGAGGTAAACGGAGCTCCAGGACCCAGGGAAGCAGGTCTGCGTCCGGATTTTCCAAGGTTTGTTTGAAAGTTTGAATGGGTCTTTTTATTTTTAGCTTCTCTGGTTGATTACTAGAGGGTGGGCGTTGACCAGGAAGAGAGAAACGGCTCTTCTTAACACGGAGGGCAGAATGAGGCCGTTTGAAAAAGTACTGCAGGCTCTTTTAAGAAGAGAGAGAGAGAAGATGATAGATAGGTAGATAGATGATTGAGAGATAGAGAGATGATAGATGATAGATGATAGATAGATAGATAGATAGATAGATAGATAGATGATTGAGATAGATAGATGATAGAGAGATAGATGATTGATAGATGATAGATGATTGAGATAGATTAGATAGATAGATAGATAGATAGATAGATAGATAGATAGATAGATAGATAGATAGATAGATACTGCAAACAGACAGACAGTGTGTGATAGATGATAGAGATAGAAAAAGAGAGAGAGAGATTTAACTTTTTAAGCTGCCTATCTTGCTACCAAGAGGGCAAGTAAGCACAGTTTTTTAAAAAAAAAGTATTCCTTACAAAAAAAGCCAAGGACTTTTAATATGGACAGATGTGAGACTCAGGTAGAAGTCACCCATCCAGCAGAGCTCAATCCAGTTTATAGATTGGGTGTCACATCTGCTTCAGACCTACAATTGTTTTGTAGCACAATCTGTGGACCAAGTCACATAAACGGTTGTTGCAACTTTAAAATCTCAGATGCCAAAATAAACAGTGGACGGGCTTCGCATCCCATTTTTAACTCTTTTGTTGTTGTTGTTGTTGTTGTTGTTGTTGTTATATGGGTTGCCCAGAGTCATTTATTTGAGAGAGGCTGGCTATATCAATTAAATTTTTTTTTTAATTGTACCATGTAGACATGCGTAAGAATATGGCATTAAGGACCCTGGCCAAGTTTTTACAATTAAAGAATGGCCTATGGAATGAACCTAGCAGCAGATCAGACTGAAAGATAAAATAATCTCAGCGTCTGCCTTCACACAATAGACTTGAGTCAAGTAAATTACTCTGAGTTTGATAAGGTATGTCCCAAACAAGGACTGAGGATTATGGCATTAGACTCAATCCCAATATTCTGAATTCAGACTTCTGATTCTGTGCCCTCTGGACAAAAGAGCAAATATTTACATTAAGTGATGTCTGTCCACCTCTGCATTCCTGTAGATTTAATTTAATTCTGATATGGTCAAATGCAGAAGGAAAAAAAAAAGCATTGTTTTGAAGTTCCACAGAAAGGCTTTGGAAAATTCAATCAAAGGGAAAATTTCATGCACCTTCGGCTGCCCTTACCTGAGCGTAAACCCATTGGGGACTGATAGCAGTTACTTCTGTGTAAAGATAATGTTGGAGATCATATTGCAAAGTCTCCTGAGGCACCTGGTCTACCCCAGCATGTGGGAGGGAGCATACTCCATCCCTTTCACCTTTCAGCTCCAATCCAGGAACCCTCAGACAGTCACATTCACGACAAAGCATTTTATACCAAATTTATATTTATATTTGTAATGGGCTTAATTCAAACGTCAAACCCAACGATTTCAAACAGAGCTTTTTTTCCCCAAGGACCTCGGCATTAGCAAAGTAGTTTGAAATCCAGCAAAGAAATCCCAAAATTTTTGTGTAGTTGTGTAGTTAAAGAGGAAGGGCCCTGAAATCTGGAGTTTAGCAGGCACTTGAGTTTAGAAGTCAAACCAGATTGGACCGAGTTAACACTTGAATGGGAGGCCTCTAGAATATCTTAGAATTTTGTTTGTTTATATCCTGCCTTCATTGTTTTTACAAATAACTCAAGGCAGCAAACATATCAAACACTTCCTCCTCTACAACAACAACCGTGTGCGGTGG
The DNA here is from genome assembly GCA_030761175.1 of Masticophis lateralis. Classification (NCBI taxonomy): domain Eukaryota; kingdom Metazoa; phylum Chordata; class Lepidosauria; order Squamata; family Colubridae; genus Masticophis; species Masticophis lateralis. The sequence continues at coordinate 2,207,308 of JAUDYJ010000013.1, read as the reverse complement.
TTTGGGCTGAGAGAGAGTGACTGGCCCAAAGTCACCCAGCTGGCTTTCCTGCCCAAGGTGGGACTAGAATTTACCATCTCATGGTGATCAGTCTCTAAGGTCATCTAGCTGGCTTCATTGCTTAGGACAGGACTAGAACTCGCTGTCTCCTGGTGATTGGTCTAAGGTTATCTCACTGGCTTCATTGCTTAAGACAGGACTAGAACTCACTGTCTCCTGGTGATTGGTCTAAGAGACAGGACTAGAACTCGCTGTCTCCTGGTGATTGGTCTAAGGTTATCTCGCTGGCTTCATTGCTTAAGACAGGACTAGAACTCACTGTTTCCTGGTGATTGGTCTAAGGTTATCTCACTGGCTTCATTGCTTAAGACAGGACTAGAACTCACTGTCTCCTGGTGATTGGTCTAAGAGACAGGACTAGAACTCACTGTCTCCTGGTGATTGGTCTAAGGTTATCTCACTGGCTTCATTGCTTAAGACAGGACTAGAACTCACCCTCTCCTGTTATCTAGGATGGGAAATACAGATTCCCAGCAACAGTCCCTGCAAATTATATTGTGCTGCTGATGATCCAAGAAAATCACAGAAAACCTTTGAAGGGTTTGCTTGCTGCTGATTAAGCAAGGAGGGGCTAAACACCAGCCCTGCCCCAGGCTAAAGCAATTTTGAGCTGAGCTGGCTTGTCTGGCCAGTAAGCTCAGCCTATCGCTCTGAATAAATAGAGGCCCTGGGTGGAGTTCAGCCCCACCTGCTTTGCTCACGGGGGAAGAATCCGGCTGACAGTAGGTGAGAAGCGGCTGCCGGGCTTCCAAAGACCAGCACCGGCTGAGCGGGCTCTCGTGTCAGGCCACGCAGGTTGGCGAAAAGCAACACAACAGGTTTGGTGGGCCCACGAGAGCCAAGGTGAGCGATGCACGCTCCTCCAAAATTCCTCCCCATCTTGGCACGGGCGGCGTGGCTACCTTGACGGCGAGAATAATGTCCAGAATACAGGAAGTTCTCGAGTTACGGCCACAACTGAGACCGTGGGTAAGCAAGGCGGTTGCGAATGAGTGAGTCGGCGCCTGGTTGTGATTAAGAAAAACATTACAGGGAAGTTTGTAGAGGCTGTTTTGAGCTACTAGGCTGAAGCTTGCTGGACCGTTTTTTTGTTCTTCCAAATGTAACTCCTGAGATCCAGTTGACACGTTGAAGAATTGCTCATGTTTCTCTCAGGCAAATTTGATAAGTTCTCTTTATCCAGATGGGCTTCGTGGTCTGGACTCTCTTAGAACGTCCTGCCATCCCAAAACTGGATACAGGGGAACAGATAAGAATCCTTTTTAATAGCAGAAAAGGCAGAGGATCTTCTGGGGACTTCAAAACTTATATTTTGTTTTCAAAGAAGCTCTAATTGCACTCAGCAACAAACTAAAGGGCCACCATCGATGAGCTGTTGGACAGCATTACTTGGTCTGTTGTGTGGATGTTTGGGTGGTTTAGGGGTGGGAAAATTGTGGTGGGTAGGAATGTGTTTGGTGATTGTTATGTGTGTTGGACCTGGTCTTTGGGTGTTAAGTGAATTTCGTTGTATGGGTATACTGGGTATACATGTACAATGACAATAAAGTTATTATTATTATATTAAAAAGCTTCTATCCTTCTCCGTCCACTTCTTCTAGCGTGGGTCTCTTTGGGTTATTTATTCTTTTAAAGTAGCTTTCGGGTCTCTCCCAGCTGGTAGGACTACTTTGTGTTCGTGGAAAGCAAACAAGGAAGAAGGGAACGCTTTCTGGGCCTCTTGCGACTTCCTTTCCTTGCCAACCAGCTTCTTTGCAGGCTGGTTAATGTTTGATGTTGTGATAGTACCAGCGTGTACCTTGCTCCAAAACTCCCTCCTTGGCCGGCTCTCCAACGGTCAGAGAAGAGCCAAGTGTTGACTGAACAGGGACATCTGAGTCTGGGGAGGACTCTGGTGGTCAGCTGATGGCTGGAATAATCTGCATAACCTCATTGCATCGTCCATTGTTGTGGTTACCGGGGTTGAGCTCCTCTTCTGGTTGAGGAACTGCTCAACCAACCAATCAACCACCCATTCACCAGCTGGAGTTGCTCCTCAGATCCTTGAATCCCTCCACCCTCTGCTTCTCCTTTCCTCCTCCTAGGAGTAGGGAGAGGTGTATTTTTAGGCTCCTGTGTACTTGTAAGCAGTAGACCACTGAAATGCTTGCATCGGCTGCCACATGGGGGTGAGTAAGCATGTATCTGGCCCTGGAGAGTTTTCTCCCAGCAGCTGAAAAGGGCATCAATAAAGCTGGTGGATTCATAACAAAGATTTGTGTGTCTGGAAAGCTCACGAGCGTGGCAATTTATCAACCCGTCCTTCGGTTTGGCAGGAATGCTAGAAGCCTGGATCCATCAAATAGGTAATGGAACATCTAAAAACTTGGGTTAATTGGCAAAGCAAAAAGGGAGAAGGTTGTAAGTAAGGGAGGTGGTGGACATTTCAACTGGCCCAGAGAAGGTTTTCCTCTTTTTTTAAGACAAGTGATTGCTTTCATCGGTTGAAATGGCAAATTTACTAGGGTCATCATGTCACTTGCATTGAAGCCAAATTAAATGTTGGGAATTAAATTTAAAAAATAATAATAATATGGAAAGAATAAAAAGGATGGCTAGCAGAGATGGCAAAACGAACTGTTTTAATCGGAGAAAATCTATCTACTTTTGTTTCTACCTGGAAATCACTTTGAAATTTGTGCTTGAGAGATAAAAAAAATCTTGACTCTAGGATCTGCTGATTAATATGTTGGTACAGAAATACTAAGTATGTAAAAGTAAAAAGTTGAAGCTGTAATTTGATTTTGTACTTTACTGCATTGAAAAAAAAGTTGGAAGTCAATGCTTTTTTTATTTCCCCCCTTTATCCTACACTTATTTACTTTTCTTCTTTCTTTTTCTTTCTTTCTTTCCTTTTTTCTTTCTCTATCTTTCTCTTCATTTGTATTTATGATAATCTTAATTAAGGAAGAAACTACGAAGAGATTAGAGTTGTGGTGATGTCACCAGGTTAAATAAATAGCCCCTTATTCAGTCATGGGCTGGTCCATCTTTATAGTATATATTCAGACAGAAGCTGGATTGGGATGTTTTAATTGTTTCCTGCCTTGAGTTGAGAATGGGGCTCCTTTTGTCTTTTAGATTCTAGGATGAATAAATGAATCTTAACCAAAGCATTTCTTAATTACAGATACGCCGTAATTGGCTCCTAACAGCTTGATCTCATCACTCTTATGCTGTAGGGAAATGAGGCAACTTTTTAATTAAAAAAGTTGCCCTTGCCCCTTTATTAAAAATGTAATTATTTTTAATAGAAGCCCTTAAAATGGGGCAGGTGACTTAAAACAGTAGTAGTACTGGCACGTCTTTTCAAGAAGAAATTTGCCATCCTTGCAACGAGAAGAAGAAAATTAGGTTGATGTTTTCCAAGGGAATAAGGGACATGGTGGCTCAGTGGCTAAGACACTGAGCTTGTCGATCGAAAGGTCAGCAGTTCAGCAGTTCAAATCCCTAGCACTGAGTAATGGGGTGAGCTTCTGATACTTGTCCCAGTTCCTGCCAACTTAGCAGTTTTGAAAGCACGTAAAAAATGCAAGTAGAAAAATAGGGACCACCTTTGGTGGGAAGGGAACAGCGTTCCGTGTGTCTTTGGCGTTGAGTCATGCCGGCCACATGACCAGAGATGTCTTCGGACAGCGTTGGCTCTTTGGCTTAGAAACGGAGATGAGCACCAGCCCCTGCAGTTGGGAACGACTAGTACATATGTGCGAGGGGAACGTTTACATTTAACCTTTCCAAGGGAATATCTTAGAGCAGGGGTCTCCAGCCTTGGCAACTTTAAGACTTCTGGACTTCAGCTTGGGAGTTGAAGTCCACAAGTCTTAAAGTTGCCAAGGTTGGAGACCCCCGTCTTAAGAGTGTCCTTTTCTTTTCAAAATATTTTGTTCTAGTCACACAAATCTTTCCAGATTTATAGTGCAATCACTGGATGGGGAAACGTCCTAATGGTGCAACTTTTTCTAGATCTGTGCAAGATTGCAGCCTCAAAACTCAAGTGATCCAGTTTGTTTTTCTTACAGAATCGTTATAAAAAGCCATTCTATTCTAATGCTTTCCTAAAGTGAAGTTGACACTGGGAAAGGTTAGAAAAAATTAGGATTGTTTGGGGAGAAGGAATGACACCTTGGGGTTGTGTTTGGGCTGAAAAAAGCAGATGGCGTAGTAACCCTAAGCCTCTTGCAAAAAGATTTATTCAGATTTACAGAATGTCTATATAGGGGGCTGATGTCATTGGCCAGCTAAGATGGGGGGCAGAATTTACTACAGCTCAACTAAGCAAAGATTAATAAAATGGAGCAGCTGGTCTTTAACCTTAGTTGCTTAGTTGTCTATCATAAAAGTTATTTTTGTAATGAATGCCTTTCTTGGGGAGGGGGGGAAATTGAGTGTGTGTATATGTATGTCTTAATGCCTAGAATAGAAGGTGGGAGAAATGTAAGGCATGGATAGCTAAAGAGGGAAACGTGACAACCCAGGGGCTCTCTGGACACCCTCCCTAAAAATACAAGTATATTATTAGTTGGATGCTAGGAAAGAGACGTCCAGAATATCCCAGAATGTACAAAACTCCACCCCCATTTAGTCCTGGAAGCTTGGGCATATTATTATTTTGCTTTGCTTGGTGTTTGCAAACAAAGAGTTCTCAGCATTAAGAAGAGAAATGAGAGGTGCAAAGTTGAAAAGACCCTGGTGCTTCTAATAGCCATTGGATTATCTTTGTGTGGGTTCTCTCAAGTAAAAAAAAATGTAGTTTCTATTCTGTCGAATAGAAACGAGGAAGAGGAGGTTTCTCAACAATTAGGAAATATAACAGCAATTATTAAACTTTTGAGCAACATATGACTTTCTAATTTAAAATACATGGTGTCCTGTTAATGTAACTGTCAAGGCTCTGCAATGCTTTGGAATCCTCATCTGTGGCTCTTCAAAGCAGCTGCATCAGCAGCAGCTACAGTAGGCTGCGTGTAAAATATTTGTTGTGTTTTGCTCAGAGTATTAAAGGCAGGTATGTTAAAACCCTCTCCACAGCAAGAAAAACAGGATGCAAATAGGAGTGTTTCAGCTAAAGCAAATATAATCCAGCACTTGCTAATTAGATGGGCAAAGTATTCTAACAAGGCAAAGAGGTCGGATTCTTTAAATCTTTGCCAGACACGGTTTTTTCTTGGATGACGGGATAATCTTAAAGCTTCCAGCTGTTACTTCTGCAATCAGGAGGGCTATCCATATCCATCACTCAAAGCCAAGAAATTTGCTATATGTAGGAGGGTGACCAAAGTCACGTAGCATCCAGTTTGAGTGGGCTTTCATTTGTTGGGATGTGAATTCCAATTCTCTCTTGCTGGCGAAGTTTGCTTGTTGAATCTCTTTTGGACCAGCCTACCCACCGTAGGCTGGAACTGCCCCATGGAACTCCTTGGAGAAGGGAGAAGAGGTGGGAGTCAAAAGAGACAAAAAAGAGGATGTAGGAGATGAGCAGGCTGGGCCCGAGGGTGGGGTAAAACGTGTCATCAGTTTGGAGTTCTTGCGCAGCCATAAAGAGCTCGACTCCTTGTCCCTGATCGCTTGAGCCTGACAGAACGTACAAGGATGTGATGAATAATCTGCTCCTCTTCAGCAATTCACCTTGATCTTTCCTCCCAATCAGGGCAGTTTTCCTCATGCGGTACTCCTCCCTAATACATTCACCTTTGCTCCCTCCTCTCCAGCAGATGAATACCACGATACACGCCAACCGGTCTTCTCCTGCTCCGGAAAAGCTCCTGACTTCTAGCATGGTGGCTACCTCGTTCCATTTCTTCTCTCCGCCGATGGTCTCCAGCCATTTAATTGTTGAGGATGGTTCCCAGCTGAGGGCTGAGCAGAATCACTCCCAGGAGACCCAACCCCTCTTTTTGACCACTTCCACGGCAAAAGCCATCTCAGGACTCTTTGTCTGGACGGCCCTGATCCTTACTTTCCACCAGGTAGGTGGTAACGTTGCCCGGGCCTATTGGGACTCCGTCTTTCCAGGTGGCTGTGGAAAATGGGAGAGGGGGATAGTCCAGATGTGCAAGGCATCAATTCGGGGAAAGGTTGTCAGAAGCCATGGCTGTTTGAACAGGTTATGTGGAGTCTTGTTTCCTGTGCCATCGGACAAGGCTATCGTTGTAGAACTTCTCTGTAGCTTCTGGCGGTCACCTGGGATTTGAATCGTGGTATGGTTTTCTATGTTAAGATGCTTAATCTAGTTTTGCTTACAAAGAGAAGGGGAAAATGTTTTCAATTTAGAAAGAGAGACCCCATGTTTTGTTGGTTTTGTGGCTTTTCATGTACTCTTTTTTTTCTGGACATCATCATAATCTACAGGGTTTTTGACTTACCAAGTGAGGCAGCTCGGCCTTCCGAGTTTAGTAGGGTTTTCTCTGGAGAGAAGCCCTTATAGGCCTGCCAATATTAGCCTAGGATATTTTATTGCTTTTCAATTCTGATTATTTTATAGAAAAATGGGGGAAGATCTTATCCTCTTATCGTTGCTGGCTGCTTGTTCACTTGTGATTTCCACCCAGAGAGGAAGGAAGTTACAGAACGGTCACTCCTAGTATCTCACCACCGACCATCCTGGCTGCAGGATTTTTGGAAGGCCAGATTTCTCATGGCTGCTTAGAAGCCAGCAGCTTCGGGAGACCTGAAGCATCACTGAAGGCCAGGTTGTGTCTATGGAGATCCTCAGTCATCCAGGCATGGTTGTTCCCAAAGGTGCTTTTTTCAAGAGGCAACTGGATTTTCTGGTTTTTCTTTGAAGACATTTCACTTCTCATCCAAGAAGCTTCTTCAGCTCTGCTTCAGAAAACATCTTTGAAGAAAAACCAGAAAGTCCGGTTGCCTCTTGAAGAAACCACCTTTGGGACCAATGCCAGGTTGAAGGCCACGCCAGCAGATATGTGCGGTATTTATGTCCTCCAGCTCCCAAAACTCTCTTTGGCTGGTCCTAAAATGGTCTTTGGATGAGACAAATACAGGCAGACACATCCCCACAAAATTAGCTACAGTACATTGATCCTTCCTGCTCGCTGGAAACGCTGCATCTGATCCTGCGTTGTGTGTCTTCCCTTCTTTTTCTCTTCCTCTTCTTTCAGATCTTCTTGCACCTGAAAAATTACACCATTCCCAATGAGCAGCGTTACATCATCCGGATTCTTTTTATCGTCCCCATTTATGCCTTCGATTCATGGCTTAGCCTCCTGCTCATCGGCAGCCATCAGTACTACGTTTATTTTGACTCGGTGCGGGACTGCTACGAAGGTGAGCTGGGATTCACGGCTGTCCCTGGAGAACTTAGTACCCCGGATATGTGGGCGTGGCGTGGAGGTTGGCATTCGATCATAAACTGAGCCGAAGGGTCCAAGTTCAAAGGCAAAGTTTTACACAACCCTTCTTCCAGAGTGTGGCCAGGAAGGACAGCCTATTTGTAGGAACTTAAGACATGCATGGATGAAAGTCCTATTTAAAATCTGGTGGAAATTGGTCACAATGTCTGCCATCATATTGAGTTCTGTGTATGTTTGAGAGCCAGTTTGGTGTGGTGATTAAAGTGCTGGTCTAGAAGCCAGGAGGCTGTGAGTTCTAGTCCTGCCTTAGGTATGGAAGCCAACTGGGTGACTCCGGACCAATCACTAGGAGACAGTGAATTCTAGTCCTGCCTTAGGTATGGAAGCCAACTGGGTGACTCTGGGCCAATCACTAGGAGACAGTGAGTTCTAGTCCTGCCTTAGGTATGGAAGCCAACTGGGTGACTCTGGGCCAATCACTAGGAGACAGTGAGTTCTAGTCCTGCCTTAGGTATGGAAGCCAGCTGGGTGAGACTTTCTAATAAATAATCTCCCCCCTCCCTTTTTGCAGCCTTTGTGATTTACAGCTTCCTCAGCCTCTGCTTTGAATATCTTGGAGGAGAAAGCACCATCATGGCGGAAATCCGAGGGAAGCCCATTGTGTAAGTTGACCGTAGCTAACACGTATATCTTAACTTTTGCTTACAGTTGGGAGTGTTTCACACCCAGCATATAGCCCCATGATGGCGAACCTATGGCATGAGTGCCACAGGTGGCATGCAGAGCCATATCAGTAAGGCACCGTTGCCCGAGTTCAGCTCTGGCGGATTTGCGGGACTTCCGGTCCTACCGGAAGGCAGCAAATGGGCTGTTTCCGGCGTCCGCAAGTTGGATAGGGAAGGCCGTTTTTGCCCTCCCCGGGCTCCTAGAAAGGCTCTGGAGCCTGGGGAGAGTGAAAAACAGGCCTACCGGGCCCACTGTGCCATTGTGTGCCAAAAGCAGGGGGGGGAGCGCAGCGGGGGTTACATAGACATGGGCGGGGAGTGCATTGAATTATGGGTGTGGACACACACGCACACGACCCACCCACACTCCCCCTGCTTTTGGCACGCGACGGCAAAAAGGTTAAAACCATCGCTGATATAGCCTTAAGGCCACAAACTTGGGCTGATTGATGGCTCCGCTTTTTCTTAGTTCTAGTTGTCTCTACGGAACTTGCTGTCTCCGCGGGATGTCTTACTCCATCGGGTTTCTTCGCTTCTGCAAGCAGGTGAGGAACATTTCATAGAATAAGAGCTGTAGCTGATCAGTTCTCCGTCATCCATGGTACTTCCAGGGAGGCCATTATCTTTATTTATTCCCCCCCCCCCAAAAAAAACTTGTTTCAGTTCATTTTTCCCAGGCAAAAACCTTGCAGGTTCTCTGCTGTGTGAAATATCTGCATTTCTCCTGCCTTTATAGGCATAGAGGGAAACTGGCGACAGTCGTTGCCCAATGACGCTCAGGCTGTGGAAATGCGATCTAAGCATGGGAGAATCTTTTGCTTTCCTGGTTGCTGGACACCCAGCCAGCTTTCATCACTCCTAGCAACAGTCATGGGTGATGAGGGCGTTTGTGGAAGCCATAGTAGATTGGAGTGTTTGTAGGGGGATCTCAGATTGCCCATCCTAGAGTGGAACCAAACCCTGAGGTCTGGATTAAGGGATTAGGTGACAACAGAGAAGCTGGGTGGTTTCAATGGAGCCGTTTCTTCCTTCTAGGCCACCCTGCAGTTCTGCATCATCAAACCAGTCATGGCCATTCTCACCATCGTTCTCCAAGCATTTGGGAAGTATCACGATGGCGATTTCAAGTGAGAATGGAAGGGACGGGGAGGAAAAAGGGAAAACTGTGACAGGCTTGGAAAAGGAATGCTTCTTAATGAGGAATTCTGCCTTTTTCGACGCTTTGCTTCCCAGCATCCACAGTGGATACCTCTACATCACTATCATCTACAACTTCTCGGTCAGCCTGGCCCTCTACGCCCTCTTCCTTTTCTACTTCGCCACCATGGATTTCCTGAGACCTTTTGAGCCAGTCCTGAAGTTTCTCACCATCAAGGCGGTCATCTTCCTCTCCTTTTGGCAAGGCGAGTGGCTCTACTTCCTGTCATGCGGGCGGGGAGGGCTGAAGGCCTGGTATAGGAGACCTCAGTTCTCTATTAATCCTTTCACCCTCCCGGGCCAACTCCAGTGGTTCTCAACCTTAGCCATGTTCAGAGGGGTGGACTTCAACTCCCAGAATCTCCCAGCAATTCTAGTTGAAGTCCACCCATTCTTAACATAGCTAAAGTTGAGAAACATGGATCTGTCAATTTAATGTGTTTTGGCTATCATTTCAGAGAGAGAGAGGGAGAGAGAGAGAAGATGCTCCTTCCATGGTTGAAGGAAAAAAAGCGAAGTTGAAGAAATCTAACTCCATCTAATTCAAAGGTGTCAAATTCAAATTTTCATTGAGGACTGCATCAGAGTTGTTTGACCTTGGGGCACCGGGGTGGGCATGGCTAGCTCAATGTCACTCATGACAGGGGCGCCAGTGGTGGCCCGAGCGCTCTGTCAACCAAAACAGGCTCCCGAGCTCCGTTTTCGGCTGTGACGGTCTCCTGCAACCCTCTGCCAATGAAAATGGAGCTCGGAAGGGCTGCCCACTGCCCACACAAGCTCCATTTTCACTGGCAGAGGCACCAAGGCCAGATCCAGCCTGTGACCCGGACTTCACTGTTTCCAGGGTTGCCCCATGGGCTGGATCCATCCCATGGCCCTTGAGTTTGACACGTCTGCTCTAGTTGGTATTTCAATTGAGAGTGTTAATTCATTTGTAGCAATGCAGATAGTCTAGGTGAGCTCCAAATTTTGAAAGACCCACACATGCAGAAGTACAAAAAGCCCTGAGAAGTCATTATCCCTTGGAAAATAAATATTAAGTGAAGTATGAACTTGCAAAAAATGTTGGCTAGTTCTAGTAGGACTCATATATGTTTTTTGTGGGTTTTTCCCACCCCAAAAGTAGAGGAAAACTAGGTTGGGGCAAACCCTATATGTAGATTTTGCTAGTGTGTTTTGTCAATTTGTCAGTATTAAAAAACCCCCGAAAACCTCTCAGTGGGATCTTGTAATTCTGACGAATTCTGTCATGGGACAATTATGTAGGCTCCTTCAGACATTTCCTGGACCTGTGGGAAATCCACTTGGGACCCTTGCTCAAGTTTTGCAACCACTCCTATTTTGCAGGGATGCTCCTGGCCATCTTGGAGAAATGTGGGGTCATCCCAGAAGTTCAGATCATTGACGGGAAGGCCGTGGGAGCCGGCACCGTTGCGGCTGGCTACCAGAACTTCATCATCTGCATTGAAATGCTGTTTGCTTCCATTGCTCTCCGTTATGCTTTTACCTGCCAGGTGTACCAAGAGAAAAAGGAAAGTGCCACAGGTAACTTGATTCAAGGGAACCTGCTCCTTTCAGTTATACAGAAGGTAGGCAGGGGGGTCTAGGACTTTCCCCCTCGGTCTCTTCGCCTTGCCTGTTTCTCCTTAAGGTTTTCGCCTCTGCGTTATTCGACACAAACTTTTCTCCTCGGCTGACATGCCCCCAGTCTTTTGCCCAGCACGTCGCCCCCGGCCCCTCTGTCCCAGTCCGTTAGCCGGGTCCCATTTGTCGATGTACAGTTTGTGTCAGGCTTTTGGCCTCTCAGGACAATTTGCATCCAGCCAATTGGTGCAGAGACTCGGGGGCTTTGGGAGTGGAAGAGCAGGGGCTGCAGTTCAGAGGCAGGCTCAGAAGGGGGCGAGCAAGCAGAAAAGTCAGCTGGTGTCTTGTTCCTAGGGCCAATGAGCAAGAATTCTGTGTTTATTTCCCTTCCATTTCTCAAACTTAATTAAAAAACATTCCCCCCCCCCACAATTTCTTTCCAAGTAAAGTAGTAAAAACGAACAATGTTGGGAGTATGTTCTAGCTTATTTAGGGAGAAGACCGTCAAAGCATGGGGCTGGGAATGGCCTGCTTCAATTATAAGATGCTTTCCCCAACAGCCAAGGGCCTCCTTAGTTTCCTACACATCCGTTAAAATGAGGTGTTCTCTCTTATGGGGCCCGGCCATTCTGGGGCATAATACAGTTAGGGATATTTCAGTACAATGAAAAATAGTAGCCATGGTCCTCATGCCACCTGCAGAGACAAGTTCAGCTCCAAACAAACTCAAGAGAAACGAGAAAGTTTCAAGGAGTTGGGAGGTACGGTAGAAAAGGTTTTGACCCTTTAGCAGAAAAAAACGACCTGTTGAAAATTGTCAAGGCAATTTTTTTTCTTCTTCTCCCTGGTACCTTCAACCACTATTGGGTTCCATCTCCCTGGCAGGCTGGTTTGTGCAGGTAAACTGACTTCTTAGTGGCTTGCTTGAAGAACGACAACAACAGCAACAAAAAAGTCTGCTGGTCCATTGATTCTCTTGTGGTCTCTTCCCTTTATCTTCTAGCAGGCCTGGCCCCATTGCAAAGCATTTCCAGCGGGCTGAAGGAAACGATGAGCCCTCAAGATATTGTCCAAGACGCCATCCACAATTTCTCCCCAACCTACCAACAATACACACAGCAATCCATGCAGGAGACGGAAGGCGGGCTTGGACAGAACGGCCACACGAGTCCTCCAGCGGAGGCCTCACAGGGCAAGAAGACAAAGAGTCTTGAGAAACGGATGCTCATCGTCTCCGATGACGAGCTGTGAAGAGGCGCCTGGAAGGAAGAGTTAAGCCGTTTTGAGAGGTCTTCTCGCCTCTCTCCAGCCCGGCAGCTGCCAATCGGATCAGACTGCATTGTCCAACGAAGCAACAGAGGAGCCACTTTCTTGATCTCGGTGGGCTATTGAGGGAAGAACCCCCCCAGACGTAGGGTTGACTTCCTAAATGCAGCCAGATCTGCCCTTCTTATTTGTTGTGGTGGGTGGCAAAAACATCCAGGAGTTTCTGATGCACTTATTGTTGGTCCTGGGTGCAGCCTGAGAAAAACAAAATTTCTCAATGGACGCAGCTCCTCCCATTCCCAATGCATAGAGATAATACTGATTATTGGCAGAGAAGGACAAGGCAATGTAGGAATGGACGAAATTGGATGAAATCAACGTTTTCATTCAGCAATTGCAGCTCAATCCCATTGAAACCGGATTCTCATTATTTATTTATTTTTTGATCCAATCCACTGGGATGGAAATCAATAGCTCAGAGCCCCAGAGAAATAAAAGCACTTTTCTTCTTTCCAACACGAGGTGCTGCAGCAGGGTGAGGAATTATAGCGCCAGGTTCCTTTATGAAGTTGCACCGAGGCTGTCAAAGGTGATCTGATCCTAGAACGCACCTTAGATGCCAGAGGAGTTGTGACTTCATCTTGGAAGAAGAGGCATTGCATTACATTGAAAGTGTGAATGTGTTGATATAATGTATTCTTCTTTTCTGGAGGGTCCCTTGGGATGGCTATGAATCGCGTGTCAATCTGTACATTTCAAAAAAAAATTTAAATTATAAAAACATTTGTAATACTTTTTTTCCCAGTGCTGTCTAATGCTGACAAATTTACTTTTGAGAGTAAATTTGTATTCCAAAAGTTTTGGCGGCAGTCAGAGAACGCACCAATTCAGTGGCCGTTTGGATTGAATCTGGGATGGCCCGTGGTTCATCATTGGTGCTATAGTTCATAACTGAAAAGGAAGAAAGTAGCACATCGTTGATATAATCAGGTAGAGGATTTTTACGGCTTGTCAAATGCTAAACAGCAGTGAAAAACTTTGGTCTATGCTGCAGTTGCCACGCAGCTCCTATTTGGAATTCAGCCTTCCTGATGCAAGGAATGTCATGTTTCTCTCATCTTTCTGCAATCTTGAGATTTGTTTTGCAGAACCCAGAATTTGTGGCTACCTTTCATCTTCAGACAGACAGCAAATTTTTTACTTCCCTTCTGCAAATGGTTGCCTGGATGTTGACCAGTTTGATAATCACCCTATGATATTTTTTTTATTGGCAGATACAGTGATGTGACGCTTATTGCTGCCTGCAAAATTGTATTAAAAGGTTCCCTCTATGTCACTCTCCAGAGAGGGTGCAAACTACTGCTAGATCTGGACCACCTTAAGAAGGTGTAGACTTCAACTCCCAGAATTCCCTTGCTACCATGAAGTCCACTCATCATAAAGCATGCTGGCTGGGGAATGCTGGGAATTGGAGTCAGCTCCTCTTAAAATCTGCCAAGTTAGAAAAAAGAAACACTGTACTAGATCAGGGGTCGCCAAACCTAGCAACTTTGTGGGCTATATACTGCCTGAGGAATTCTGGGAGCTGAAGTCCACACGTCTTACAAGTTGCCAAGTTTGGAAACCTGATACTAAATCAAGCTTTGAAATACTACTAATAATACATTGAATTTATATGACCCCTGACTATCAAAGACTCTGATCAGACAAGATCCAATCTGAAACCAGAAGATGCTTTATTGGAAAGGTTACCAAAAAGCTACAACGGTTGCAGCTCCAAATTTACAGCAATAAATTAACATTGGGGGGAGGGGGGGGAGAAAGAGGGTGTCAAATGAAAATAGATTGGACAAACACACACGGGACGGACAGACGGACGGACATCATAGGCCTCATGGAACAGGCACCCCACATTACTTGGTATGTCAATAATTTATTTCATAATAAAAAAGCAACACAAAAATAAATACTGAAACAAAATTAAGTTCGCAGAAACCACAGAGTAGAACGTTCTCGTGATTCAAGCTTTTGGATCTGGGCTGCAAAAATCCAGAGGAGAGGGGGAAAAAAAGAGATAAATAAAATTCTTTTCTACCATCCGAGGGTTTTGGGGGGTTTTTTTGCAGCCCAGATCTGCAGCCATATATGTGATTTTTTTTAAAAGTATAATTTTATGATGCAAGGAGAGAAATACTAGGATCAGTCAACAGCAATAAAAACTTGCTAATTTTCCAAAGCATGTAGTTAACGCAAAAAAAGAAAAAAAGAGGGGTGGTAGAGAAAAGAAAGCCATCTTACAAGAAAATAACTTTTCTTTAAAAAAAACTAAATTCCTCTGATTTTTATACAGGCGAGTGCTTTGGTTTTTACATACACCATTACGATGCAATCCCTTATTTGATTTGACAGAGGTGCTGCCCAATTCCAAATCAACTCTGGACAGCTTGCAACTTAAAACAAAAAAATACAATCGGAATAAAAACAAGGAACGAATTCCCTCCGTTAGGGAGTGTTAAATCACTTGTGTGCTGTGCATTTTTGGTATCCCAACGCATCCTTCCAGGCTAATGTGTAAGCCAGGTTAATCAGCTTTCAATTATCCAAGGATGATCACATGTCTTGTGAGACAAGAGGCTGAACCAACCGAAGAATTTTCAGTCGTATCATCCAGGGGAGAGAGATTTTTTTTTACAAAAAAATTAAATCTCTGCTTATATATAAAAAAAGAAACCCTAGCATCTAAGAGAAGTGCCAAGCATCTAATATGCTAGTTTATGGTACGCCAGGAAGATTTCCTTCATCCCCACATTAGCATTGTTTAAATCAGTGTTTTTCAAATTCGTCCACTTTAAGATGGGCGGACTTCAACTCCCAGAATCCCCCAGCATAGTATGGCTAACTAGGAGATTCTGGGAGTTGAAATCCCCACCCCCATCTTAAAACGGCCAACTTTGAAAAACGCTAATTTGAAGCCACAGTATCAGGATCCCACAAAAAACCCCACCCCAAAAATCTTCCCAGGGATTTAAGAAGCAAGAAACGGAGAAGTGGCAGCTGAACGAAAATGGCATTAAAAAAAAAAAAAGAAAAAAGAAAAATGTGCATTTTTAACAGGCGGCAGTGGTTTTGCACACAACACGGAGTTGTGTTTCTTCCCAAAGCTTTGTGGTGAGAGGAGTCCCTAAAGACAGGGGGGGGGGGGGAAAAGGAGGAGGGTGAAAGAAAGGGGATCATCTGCCCTCTGGCTTTCTTCGGGTGATGGACGGGGTGTTCGACTCACTTTCCGGTCCTTCCATCCTTCTGGAAGGGGAATTGTGGAGAGAAAAACACTTCCAGGCTCCGAGCATCCATCAACGCAAGAATCTCCAACCTGGGCCAGTTTACGATTTGTGGACTTCAACTCCCAGAAGGCCACAAGTCTTAAGAGTGGCCATAGTTGGAGACCTCTGCACAGAAAGCAAGCACCAATTCTTAGGTCCCCCCTGTTCCCCCCCCCTTTTTTTTTTGGAAACTGGCATATAGATAGATTTAAATAAGATAACCAACAATATTACACGTATCTCTTACAAAAAGAACCTGTATGGTAAAATGTATATAATTATTTTATATATATATATATATATATATGTATATATAATCATATATACACGCACTCACACACACACATATCTATATGCATATGTCTCTCAAATATTTCCAAGTGGCCCTTAAATTGATATCCAATATGGATTACCTACCATGACTATGGTATCAACAGCTTTTAATTCTGATTTAAGCCTTTCGACGCCTGATTGCAAGGGAAACAGACACCAACCCAAGGAGGGGGAGGGGGAGGTGCTTTTACCCCACAGAAGCGGCTCTCTGTTCTCCAAAAAAAGCAGCAAAGATGGCTACACTTGGAGGTCCAGAGGATTCCTTCCTTTAGAGGTGTTTTCCCCTACCAGAGGGTTAGGTCCAACTATCATCTCATCCTGTGCAACGGCCTCATCGTCCCATGATCAGCCATTGGCTTCCTCTTCTAACGCGCCACCCACATGTGACAGGGGCGGCCGAGGAGTCTGCAGCTGCTAGGAAGAAAGTGCACAGAGGTTGGTCAATGTGTGAGGAGGCCCTAACCACAGCAGAAAAAAAAAACAAAACCCTGGTGCAACTCTCTAGGGCAGAGGTCTTCAAACTTGGCAGCTTTAAGACTTATGGACTTCAACTGCCAGAATTCTCTGGCTGGAGAATTCTGGGAGTTGAAGCCCACTAGTCTTAAAGCTGCCAAGTTTGAAGACCTCTGCCCTAGGGATGTAGCTTCTACCAACTCAAGGCCACCACAATGGTGTTAACTGGCGTTCTGGTTGGAGCACCCTTGGATACACTCAAGAATTTCAGTGGGTCTACAGCTGCCAGAGCACCTCCCATCAAATTCTTTCTAGTTCCATTATTGCTTGTCCATCTCCTAAAACTATGGGCTAGCTAGAGGAAGACTTCTCAGTCACATGGAAGCGTCACACAAAAAATGGAGGACCTCTTCTGGAGCTGACCAAGGGTTGCCCATCCAACACCAGAGAGAAGGGGAAACCTCAACTCGGCGTAGCAAGGGGAGGAACAAAGCTAGAGTCAAGAGCTGCAGGGCAACTGACACACAGCCAATCCAGAAAGAGCACCATTATAATTTAAGAAGGGCGGGGCAGTTTCCTTCATCAATAGTCCATGTCTTCCTCAGATGTAGCAGCTTTCAACCAGGAGCTAGCAACATCATGGCCCTTGTTGAAGAAGGGCCAAGGAGAGCTGTAGGGAGACGTATTTGGGGGGACATCAGGTTGGGGAAGGCACCTCTAAACATTTATTCCATCTTTGTGGAGCCCAGTTAACTCGGCCCTCGTTTTCCAAGGCTCAGCTTCCAGCTGGCCCCGGAGGGGAGAGGAGAGGATCCAACATTTCCAACATTCTTATGCTCACTTGGGTCACTGGCATTTATTTTCTGAAACTCAGACAGTGCAATCTAACCCCTTCCTCTGCTTTTAAGGATTCAGGAAGCTTGCAGAGAACCCAGGGTGTTCCAAAGGACATTTTCAGAGAAAAACAACATAAAGCAACTCAATTCGTTTTCTTCCTCAAACTTTTTGTGAGGGAGTATAAAGCAGCAAGGATAAACTCCAGACGTTAACGGGTCTTCAAGAGGGCTAGGGGAGGCCAGAGGGAGACCCTCACTTGTGAGTTAATCTGAAGCCAATGAAGTGGACACACAGCCATTAGCTTTGCTCGTTCTTCCTGATCTGGCAGTCAAAATTAGCCCCCTCCTCACTACTAAACTACTGAATGGCACAGAAGAGCAGTAAGTGCCAAGAAGTTCGCATATGCTGACGGTGTGACACAAGATCATGCACCTGACTACCACTAGTGCTATGTTCACAGTGTTAGTAACTCCACTCAGGGTGCACTTACTCCCAACACCTTCACAGAGGTTAAGGGCCTTCCTACTCTTCCTTATTTGCTTTCAATTACGAATGCACCCACAGAAGAGAGGTCACAATCTACCGGTATTAGCTGCAAGGGAAGGTAAGTGGGAGTTTTAAGACACCTCAAGAAAACACTACAAAAGCTAGCATTTGGGGAAGCAAAGTCTCCAATTCAAATCCAACCCCAATAGAGGAGACGAGTTTGACAAGGCAGGGGATGCAAAACATGTAAGGGCGCCTGGGCAACAGGAATCAGTCCTGCCTCACCCACATGATGTGGGTGAGGCAGAACAACTGGACGGAGCCACCATGTAAATGTTGCATCCCCGGCTTCCAATAGAACATTGGAATTTTCTCTCTGGTGGGTTGGCTTCAGCTAAGCAGAAGGGGGCAGCAATTTTATTACTGACCCATCTGAAGGGACCTTTATCTGAGGCTTCGGTTCTCAGATTGGAAGTTTGCTCTAGAAACCTTACAAAATGGCACAAAGGGCAACTTACTCGCCTCGCAGCTCCAAGTTCCAAGTCTTCTTTCCCTTCTCTTTGTCAGCCCTCACTGACAACCCAACTCTAACCATTCCTCTGCCTTCTCCATAAATCCAAAACCCACTTTCTCTCTTCTCTGCTCTCCGTTCGGACAACCTTCTCACGTCACTCAAGTCTACCTGCACTTCTCATTCTTTGCACACACACACACACGCAAACAGCAGCCTACGTCCCTCCTTCTCGCCCTGGTGACAAGCTCTGATTTTCTCCCTATTTCTCAGAACCACGTCCCAATTTAACTTGTCTCCAAAACACCCCCTCCCCCAAAGTACCAACTTTTAAACCTTCCCGTGTCCCTCTCTGAAATTCGTTATCTTTGAGCTTGCTGAGTGTTATCTTGAGGAGCCCAATTCCCTGTAGGTGTTTAGACCTAATTCTTTCTGCTTTTTACTGCGTGTTCACTTTTGACATCTCTTGATGTTACAGAGCACCAAAACAAGAGGGCAGCGGCAGCAGAAATATTACAGATAAGGCCGTGGCTTGAATTCATATTTCTTTTTGAACTTTCCTTGTCCCAAAAAAAATCCCCCCCCCCCGCTTTTTTCCCCCGGCTTGTCTTTGATTTACAAAACTTTCATGTTTCTAAGTCATGCTGATTCAAAGGCATCATTTTGTAGCGCTATCCTTTTCCATAAGTTCCTCGTCTGGCAAATGATCTTTTTTTCTCTCACACAACTTAGCCACCAAGTCCAGCCCCACACGGCCTGCTCTCCGTATGTTTCCCATTTCCTCCCCCCACCACCCCACCTACGATACTGTAGAACCTGGATGATGACACAGACCAAAATGTATTGTTTGGAAGCCACACCAACACATCAAAAAGGAGACTCAATTCACAGACACATCATGGGAAGCAGCTTCTGTGACGTCTTTGCATTGTAGACGCTGTTCCGTTTTGCTGGACCCCTGACCGAAAGGACCTCCAGCGGGGACGGAGCAGCACCAGGTACCGGATGGCGAGGTGAACGTTCCCTCACCAAGGCTTTCTGAATGTGGAGAGAAAAAAACCTGGGGCTATGAAAAATTGGATGCAGCAACTGTTCCAAAATCGTGATCCCCCATAGCTACGATGGGGCTGCTTTTTCCGTTTCTTTTTCCTAACTAGGGGAAGAGAGATAATTTTTTCCTATGGCTCAATGATTCTACCGTGTTATCCGCTTGACATTTTCATTTAGCACACATATCCTTCGATACCTCGTGTCGATTGGGACTTAAAAAGGAGACCACAAGGAAGAGCTGTGCAAGGCGCCTCCTTTGGATTTCTGCAGGGCTAGATACGGAATTTCAGTTTCAGTCCCGAAGGGCTTACTGAACGAGAGGTAAAAGCAGCCGGGTTCAATTTCCCTTTGAAGAGTCTGCCGCTACGTGGCTGCCTGACTCCTTTTTTGGGGGGGAAAGATGGACGTCTGATTCGAGAGAGAAAGCGGGCTCTGCAAAGTCCTCTCTTCTAGCCAGGCAGCCAGTTCTCTCTCCTCCTTGGACATTAGGATGCTGCCGAAAACGGCACGGAGCTGGAGGAGATTTCGGTGGACTTCACGATGGTGATCACACTGGTGGTGGCTACTTTGGTGGGGGTGATGGGGCCGCGGGCCACGGTGCGGGCAAAGGTCTGCAGGGCTTCGTACTTGGAGCGCAAGGCGTCCAGCTCCAATTTCATGCTGCTGTTCTCCCGAGCCAGCTTCTCCACCTCCTGCTGCAGCTCCACCCGCTGCCTCTCCAGTTCCTCTTTCTGGGTCACCCGCTTGATCCGGCAGCTGGCCGCGTAGCCCCGGTTCTTGAGTGTCCGTCGCCGTTGCTTCAAGCGAATCACCTCCTCTTTGGTGAGACCTCGCAGGTGCTGGTTCAACTCCCGCACAGACATCGACACAAGTTCATCGTCGCTCAGCACCGGGGCGTTTTCTCCTGACTCCTCCTTGACCTAAGAACACCAACAGGACAAAACTTGTGATTATGTCACACTAGGTCAGAGCATGCGCTGGCTGAGGAATTCTGGGACTTGAAGTCCATAAGTCTTCAAGTGGCCAAGGTTGGAGGCCCCTGCTCTACCGATCATAGTTGCTCCTTCGTGACCACCAGATTATCTACTAGGAACCATTTCGTGTGGGCAGCCCCAAAGAATCTCCAAAAACTCCAAGGTGTTCCAACTGTTCAAGGTGCTCACTGTCAGGACCAGCTTGTAGGAATGAATTCTGCTATTTTTGGAACTTACAGTTTTATGTCCGTGAGATGTAGTAACCGTCTTTGACTCAAAACTGCTATTTTGTGCCTGCAATTTCTCTCTTAGCCTCCGTTCGGAATATCTTCCTCGCTTATAAAGATATTGCTCAACGTTACGGTTATTATGACTTTGAAGAAGTTAAAGTTATTCCGTAACTGACTTGCTTCTGTAATTAGCACAAGTAGCCAACTGTCAACCCTCTGTAAACCAGACAGGAAACATGACCCCATAAGCTAATTTTAATTTATTAGAAGGCTACGTTAACAGAATCTTGAAAGTAAGAAAGTTCGAATCTCCCGCCATCTCTGTTTCAGCCTGAAAAGTTAGGGAGATTTTTTTCTGAGTCTCTTTCTCCGCACGTTATGCAGCTCTGGGCTCTGCGCTCTCTTATCCAATTGTTTTCTTAAGTAGCATCTCTTTCTCCCACTCCTGGGTCCCCAAGGTAATTCCCACGTAACATTACAGTACCCCAACTCTTTGATAAGGAATTTGTGTTTAGAGTATTTGTATAACCAAGCCAGAGTTAGAGACATCTTGATTTTGTTAAAAGTGAAGGTGGTTTCTGGTGGCTAAATAAAGCTTTTTATCTTCAAGATAGACACCCTCGTATTTTATTTTTGGGGCACAGACTGACTTTTGGAAAAGGGATAGACAAGGGGAGCGAGGACCCAAGAGTTGGCATCTTGAACAGTTCACTGAAGATGCCATTTTAATATATGTGTGTGTGTGTGTGTGTGTGTACAGGTAATATCTCAGGTTTCTTCCCGTGTAATTGTAAACATATCTTTAGAAGGATAGTAGCGACATAGACAAATATATATATATATATATATCCATCTGAGCCTTACCTTAAATGCTTTGTTTGGTTTTGGATTAGTCGTCATAACCTGGACACAGTCACCTGGACAGAATTGCTCAGAAATTGCAACTGGAGAAAAAAGAGGGGAAAGAAGGAGAGAAAAAATAGGTTAAGGATCAGCTGAAGAGAAAAGAATGATGTATTTTCATTCAAATATAGACAGGCCCCTGTCCTGGCAGTGCTATTTCACACAAGGTTTATTAGAGGTTGCTGTTTTAAAAAATCTGCCTTCTAAACTTTACCTCCCCAGCCACTCAATCCACCACCAATGTTTCAGGATCCTGGACTTCCATAGGAACGTTCTTATCCATTAGGACTACCAGTAGTCTTCAACTTACGATCAGAATGGAGCCCAAAATTTAGGTTGCTGAGTTGTGCCCCATGCTATGATTTCTCTTGTCACCGTCGTTAAGTTGTAGTTGTTAAATTAGTCACCCGGTTTGCTAAGGTAATCTGCCTTCCCCATCAACTTTGTCAGAAGGTCGCAAAAGGGATCACGTGACATTGCGATCATCATAAATATGAGTCATTTGCCAAGGGTCTGAATTGTGATCACGTGACCATGGGGATGCTGCAGTAGTTGGTATGTGTGTGAAAAACAGTCATGGGTCACTTTTTTCAGCGACCTTGTGACTTTGAGTGGTCACTAAATGAACTGTTGTGTTACAAGATACAAACAAGCAAGAGACTTCATCAACCGACTCATAATAATGATGGCGTTTCTTTCTTTTAAAAGCAGCTTCTATGAGAATAACGCTTCTTCCCGGTCTTCCTTATCTCCCATCTGGGGTGCCGTAATGAAAAGAGAAAGGAGGAATCATGGCAGCAGGAGTTTAATGAGATTTCTGCCAAGCTTTTCCCATATCCTCCAGAATTATTCGGCCAGTCTTTCCTGACTTTCACACCGCAAGCTAGGCTAGACTTTCCACACTGTTGAACCCAGAGTCCTCAGATGACTTCCCAGCGTAACGGCACATTTTAACCACCAGCCACCCAGAAAGGCTGTTTCCTCATCCTGGCTTTGAAAACAGATGGCCCTTTGAATCTTGATCCCTCGCCCGGACCCGGAGTTTTAAGAGATGGAATTCCTGGATCCAGAAGAATTCAGTTCATCCAGAATTTCGGTTTGCTCAGAACGGCCCCTCCAAAAAGCCAATTTCCCTTCTTTTCCAAACCTCTAAGCTAGCCCCAAGTTTGCTTTCTGTGCTTTTTTCTCCAAAGCAGGAGAATGCCACTTCCAAAACCCAACCCCAATTTCACCCTCATCCCATGCCCCCTTCGTTAAAAAAAAACAAAACAAACAACCCACCAGTCCTGGCTCCTCAAAGACCGAAAAGTCCCCTACTTCTTCTCAGCCCCACCTGTTAAGCTGCTGAGCGGACCCGTTCTTTGCAAGGCAGCACGAATCGACAGATGAGAAGGCGAGGATGAAGCGGAGGGGGGGAGGTTCTCATGAGCAGAGAAAACAAGGCACCCCTTTCCTTACTGGGCTGGCATCGTCTCAGCCCACTGGCTGAAGGAAGGAGCCCCCTCTGGTCTTCCAGCACGGGGAGAAGTGACCCAGCAGCAATGCCCCTCCGCGCTCTCCGGCTGCCCTTCACTCTCACCTCAGGTACTCTCAACTACTTCCGAGACCGACTGTCTAGACTTCAACGCAGAGCCTTCACCTGCATCACACCGCACGGAGAAGGAGGAGGAAGAGAAGGATGACACCCTTGGAGCAGCTTCAGAGAGCCCTCACCGATGGAGAGGGCAATGCAGCTGTGACATCACAGTGGCTTCCTTCTCCCCGCCAGTTTAGGCCACACCAGCCAGGCTTGAACATGAAAAGCTGACGTGCCTAGGAAGCACAGGCTCGGGGAGGCTGCAGTGCCAGACATGGGAGACCATCGGACAGGAGGGTCTTCCCTCCCCGGGCCGCCACCCACCCGTCCAAGAAGCAAACAAGGCTGGGCTGGTGGCAATGGAAACCCTGGTCCTCCGTCCACGTCTACGGAATGTCACGCGTTCTAATCATTACCAAAAATAAAATAAAAAAATAAAAAAGGAGAAGACGACATCTAGCCAAAGCATCCCAAGCATGATTTCCTTCCGATAGTTGCTATGGTGACCTTGGGAAAGTAGCCAACCCTGAGATGGTAACCATGGAAACAAGAGAAGCCCAAAAGCAAATCATGACTTGGGGTCATCTCTGTGCAAAGGCATTGGAGGGAAGGGGGGGGGGCAGACAGAGAGAGACTACAAATCCATGCCTTTCAGGATGCGGGGGGGGGGGGGGAGAGAAGGTGGGTGTGGGGGGGAAGAGGATGGAGGGGGGGGGTTGTTGTTGGCTGGCTCAGCCCGAGTGGCTCCTGGCTTGACTTGTGGCAACCAGCACCATTCACCATCCTCATCCTGAAACGATGAGTGCAAAACTGGAACCCGGGGGTCTGTGGCTCTTGCCTTGGGAGGTGGAGGGGCAAAACCAAGTTTTCTAACAGGCACCGGACATCCCCTCGCCCAGCCCTTCCTCCTCGGCCCCTCAGCGCTGCCCCACTGAAGACCACGCCTCTGCAACGCCCCAGCCCCCCCCCCCTTTTTAAAGAAACATAGAAACAATACAACCATCCGAGAAGGGAGAACCTGCCTCCTTTCCGCTTACTAAGCAAAGGAAACCTTGTCCCCACGCATTCCCCACACACTAAACCAAACCAAACCAAACCATCTCAAGGCAGCGTTCCACGATCGTGGCTTGTTTCACTTTCAAAGCTTAACTGTACAGGAACAGAACTAGCAGAAGCTGTCTGCGCCCCAGCCCCCCCCGCCCCCCCAGATTCTTAACCAAGGTTTGGAGCAGAGCTAAGTGATACCCGCAGCAGAAACCCTGTGCGAAGAGAGAGAAGGAAGGCAAAGCAGGACAAGAGAGGTGTATTTTTTTTTTGTTCACCGAAAACTGTCAGGATGCCCACGGCTCCCTGGAGCTGCTCAGCACTTCCTAGAATGCAAACAGCCTGAACTTCACACGTGGAAGGACCACGGCTGGAATCACAGGGTGTCATTCAGGGCAAGCACAGCCTGGGAGCATGGGGAGGGGGAAGGGGGGGGGGGGCAAAGGTGGCCATGCCATGTTTGGCTTCCTGCAAAGGAGCCGAGGGCCCAGCGGCACCAGGTGCAAAAGTTCCAAGGCAGCTACGCAACAGGGAAAGACGATGAAGCAAGGCAGAGGAGGAGGAGGAGGAGGAGGAGTGGGGGGGTGGGTGGGCGGCAAGAGAAGGATTACCTTGGACTTGCAAAGCTTTTCCCAGACCCTTGTCCATTCCTTTACAGCTGTCCTCTCCTGCCCTCATGTTTGGAGGCGATTGCCGGGCGTCCCAGGAGCCCGCTCAAATTTGGGACCCCTCCTCAGGGGTGGGGGTGGGGGGAAGGAGGCACCTGCAGGCAGCCGAAGGCCACGGTGCAGGGCGGGGGTGTGTGTGTGTGGATGGGCAGGGGTGTCTCCGGGAATCCTTTCCGAGAGCAAGGCGGGTGGACACCGTTCTTCCCTATCCTGGGGTAGGCGCACACACGCAGCATGGCTTAGCATACGCATTGCTCCAGTGCCATAGCTATGCAATGAGTCACCAGCTGTTTACAGAGTGGGGGAACAGCTCGCATTCCCAGAGAGGCAGCAACACTTCCTTCTCCTCCCCCTGGTCGGCCTGCCCGCCCCGGCCTTCTCCCCTCCCCAACCCCTAGAAGGCAAAAGGCAAGACGCTCCTCCACCGGACTTGGCGGTTGTGCCAGAAAAGGGAACTTCAAAAACACGTTGAAAAAGAAATAAAGTTAAAACGGGGGAGGGGGGGAAATGAAGCAAAATTAGGGCCCCATCCCATCCCCAAGCATTTAAAAAAAAAAAGCCTCCTGATCTTTGACCAGGGAAATCTTCAAAGGCCTGGCTCTCCCCACAACGTAACCACCCAACCCATGGAAAAAGATGGTGTGCAAACACTTGTTGTCCGGGAGAAAAGTATCACCAATGCAGATTGAGTTCCTGTGCTTCCCCCCACCCACTCACCCACCCGTTCATATTTCTAGGGTCTTCGGACAATGGTCTCCTGCCTTGGGTCCCACCTGTTGCAATTTTAACACACTGAGGTTTATAGATGCTTTTTCTGCTGTCCTATCTGTTAGCAAAATCTACTCAAAATTTTGCCCCGAAATAGAAATATCTACAGGTGGCATTGAATAAGGCCAGTCTGAAAGAATGTGATTGGGACAACACAAAGCATTAGCTTCCCTTTGCATTATTTATTTCTATTCCACTTAACAAATATTTCTATAGTAGTCTATAGTGCAGGGTTCTCCAACCTTAGCCACTTGAAGCTGGCGGACTTCAACTTCCAGAATTCCCCAGCCTGGCTGGGGAATTCTGGGAGTTGAAGTCCACCAGGCTTCAAGTGGCCAAGGTTGAGACCCCTGCTATAGTATTCTTGTTTCTGAGCTTCTTTTATTTAAACTGCTTTGACTTGTTTCCATCTGATTTTAAGTATGCCACAGAGGTTTTGGACTCAACCTCGTAAGCCAAGGACTACCTTTATATGCATAAACAGGAGCGGGGCAATTCGAACAGCAGGCAAGTCACAGAGGGTGAAAGTGGCAGCATGGAGGACTCATCCCGACAGCTGTGTCCTCCCTGTGATTGGAGCTGGCAGGGGAAGAAACCCACCAGAGGGAGGGTCAGGGACCACCAGACTGAAAGGGATTTTTGCCAAGTGCAGTTCTCTCTCTTGCGATTTCTGGACAAATGCTCGGAGAGCCTTCCGTGGGGAAAAGCTATGCCGATGCTGCAGCCACTTTGGATAACAAGGACGGCGAAGCAGTGAAGGAAGGAAGAACAGCTGTGCTTCAGG
Organism: Masticophis lateralis; assembly: GCA_030761175.1. Classification (NCBI taxonomy): domain Eukaryota; kingdom Metazoa; phylum Chordata; class Lepidosauria; order Squamata; family Colubridae; genus Masticophis; species Masticophis lateralis. Next base: position 2,181,190 of record JAUDYJ010000013.1, on the reverse strand, counting down.
CAAACGGAGATCGGGGAAGGCTACTGCACAACCATCGTTTATGCCATTAACCTGACTACCTAGTTTCACAAGTGACGTATTAGCCACACAAGGCGTACCACCAACAGAGGTGTTTCGAAGCTCCCTTTGCCAAAGGGGAAACAAGCTGCAGATCCTACAAATACCCAAGTGAAATCCTGCCAGCTAATGTGTCATTAGTAACGCAGGCTCCCATTAACTCCATCTCTTATAACCTCTTGTGTCAGGAACGAGGGGCTATTTCTTCTCTCTCAATCCTCAACCGAGATTGCAAAAGGATGAAATCCTAAAGCATGTTTTATGCATTGGAGATCTTTCCGGCATTCCCATTTTAAATGAGCTTTCCTGGATCTTTCACACGTAAAAACTAACTTGAACCAACTCTCGCTCCCAGCTGGGGCCAATGGAAACTGTCATCCCAAATGAGTACGAAATACATTGAGCTGGGAAAGGATGAGCAAGAACCTGTACCAAAGTCCACTTCTCCCTGCCTTCCCAAAACATCTTTTTTCCAAAGCTTCCATCTATGGTAAAGGCAAGTATTATTATTTTTATTTTTATTATTATTATTACTATTATTATTATTATTATTATTATTATTATTATTATCTTTTATTCATTAAACATGAAACTCAGTCAACTGAACATTTAAAAATGTGTCACAAATATCATTGACTGGTGCTAATGGTTGATAAGGGTTGCTGTCAGCATCCTAGGTTCTTAAAATATATGATCTTCTTAAAATATATGATGTTCCGAGTAGCACAGTTTTTTGCAGTTCTGCTGGTGTTATTGCAGGAAGCTGCAATTTCTTGAAGTGTTTTATAACATTCTTGAATAAAGATTATTATATAATTATTGTTGTTGTTGTTTTATTCATTAAACATGAAACACATTCAACTGAACATTTAAAAATGTACCATTGTCATTGGGGCTCTTGGTACCATGTCCAAGAATTTTACAAAACACATCAAGAAATTGCAGCTTCCTGCAATAACACCAGCGGAACTGCAAAAAACTGCACTACTCGGAACATCATATATTTTAAGAAGATACTTGATTGCTACCTCGGATGCTGGCAGCAACCCTTATCAACCATTAGCACCAGTCAATGGTATTATTATTATTATTATATACTTTATTCATTAAACATGAAACTCAAGTCAACTGAACGCAAATACCATTGACTGGTGGTATTATTATTGTTGTTGTTGTTTCTGTTCCAAGCAGAGCTCCACTTTTCTCTGTTCAGGCTCTCTCCAAAGTACAAAACAGGGTTAATTATAATTTGCGCAAAGCCCTGCTGATACCACCAGCAGCCGCTGGGTAACATCCGGTCCATCATGTTTAGGAAGTGACTGCAAGGAGGAAGATTTCTCGGGTGTTGAGAAAACACAGGGAACAAAACACAGCAAGCTGCGGCTTTCATCGGTGCCGAGGCAGAAAGGTAAATGAATTCAATATTACATCCCAGCAGGCTGGCTGGGGTCGGTCGTTTGAACGGGACGGCAGAGGACCTTAAACATTTCTTTTTTCACGTAAAAGAAAAAAGAAAAAAGGAAGCGGTTCCAAACTTCCCATCCTGAGAGGTTGTGAAATGTTCGATAGTTCTGTTTCTATCTTCTTCTGATCCCCCCTTTATTATGATAAGGCAGCAAAAACACAGTTTTCCTCTCTGGTATCTACTGCTTGTCCTTGCCATAGAGAAGTTTGAGCTAATTATATATTCCAACAGTCTCTACTGGGCCCCTTTCTTAGCTTTGAAAGGAGAGAGACGGAGGAGGGAGAAGGAAAAGAAATCAGAACTGAAATGATTTCATCTTTGGAAGCAATTCATCTCACAAGCTGGGGAATTCCTCCCTCTCATGGCGCCTGATCTTTCCGAATTCATGGCATTGTATTTTTGCACCGTGTGGTTTAGCTCCCCCCCCCCCCCAATTATGCTGCACACACACACGGTCTCAATTCCTTATGGAGAGCAACCCCCTCCCAATTGCTGAGGGTCTTCAATGGAAAGGCAGGTTCACTTGACAACCGGGATACTAACTGAACTGCAATGATTCACTTAACAACCGTGGCAAGAAAAGTTGTAATATGGGGGCAAAGCTCACTTAACAGATGTCTTGTTTAGCGACATCGATTTTGGTCTCAACGGCGATCGTACGTTGAGGACTTTCTGTAATTTATTTCCATTCAATCTGGCGAAAATAGAAGGGGAACCTTTGGCTTAATTGGCCTGTAAGGAGGTTATGAGAAGCAACTTGGTTTGAGCAAAAACACCAAAGAAGCAGGCAAGTTTCTCTCTGAGCAAACTAGGCACTGACAGGTCTCTTGTGGGGGCCACTAAGATGCCCACCTCTAATCCAGTCTAACCAGTGAGCCCATCTCCCAGTTTGGAGAAGCATCTTTCATCGTTAATCATGAAATCAAGACTTGTGAGAACTTGGATAGCCTCATAGATGACCACACAGAAGCTGAGAATTAAGCATCGGTTCCTCCTTTAGAATTCAGAGTTGAGCTGTTTTTTTGTGAAAGTACCTCCAGTTGCTAATATTGAGTGTGACGAATTGCTTTGAAGAACAGGAAAGGCCCTGCTATTTTTGCAACTGGCCACTCCGCTGCAGCATCCAGTTCAAACAACTGCCACCCCCCACCTCCACCCCATACCTGCTGCATGTCTTCTCCGAATGCCCGATGCCTGCTGATGCATGTTGATAGGGAGCATGGAGGTAGAATGCACTGAATGGCTTCTTGACGCAGTTGGATGGAGTAGAGACAGAAGCATGCATGTATGTGCCAAACGAAAAGTAAAAATACAATGACTCAGAAGCGTCTCCTACCACGAATATGATGCTCTGCTGATTCATTCAACATGTGTAAAATTCCCTTCTGAGGGCAACCCCTCAAATTTTCCAAATCAATTCCTAATCATTCAAATGGCTTAGGTCCTGAGTACTTACGAGACCACCTGCTGCAACCGATAACCTCCCACCAACCAATACGCTCTCACAGAGTAGGCCTACTCATAGTACCATCATTAAAATAATGTCGTCTAGTAGTTCCAAGGGAGAGAGCCTTCTCTGTGGGGGCACCTACTCTTTGGAACAAAATACCCCCTGGAATACAAATAATTCCAGAACTTTCCGACCTGCCCTGAAGACCTTTCTGTTTCAACAAGCAGGGCTAGCATAAACATCTAAATTCTATGCCAAGGTCTTAGCAGATACACTAAGTTGACTCAATTTATTACTTACTGTTTATAAAAAAAAAATAAAAAAAATAATTATATATGAAATCCTATTCTGTTCACCGCCCTGAGTCCTTTGGGAGAAGGGTGGTATAGAAATTCAATAAATAAATAAAATCTTGCCAGCCAATTATGCACTAGAAAACAACCAATATAAGAACTTTTAGAATAGATCTATCTACGTCTATCTGGAGGTAGAGCTTTCTTAGCTCAGCAGGCCACTGGTTTGCAGTGTTGCAACCCATCACAGCCTTATGCAATCTAGCTCCCCCCTACCCTCCTACAGATTGGGAGGGGGGACCAACTACCCAGAAGGCTCAGGGATGGTGGGATTCTGGGAGCCAGTACAGGTAGCCCTCGACTTACAAGGGTCCATTTAATGACCGTTCAAAGTTAGAGCAACACCGGAAAAAGTGATTTAGGCTATGACCTTTGCAGCATCCCCACGATCGTGCGATCAAAATTCCGGTGCTTGGCAACAGGTTCCTATTTACGATGGTTGCCGTGTCCCCTTTTGTGACCGCCTGACAAGCAAGGTTAATGGGGAAGCCGGACACTTCTTGACACTTAACAACAGTGTCAAGAAAGGTTGTAAAATGGAGCAAAACACACTTAACGACAGAAATTTTAGTCTCAATTATGGTCGTAAGCCACTGTCTTATAAGGACTATCTGTACACACCAATGGAAAGGTTGAAAAATCCCACTGCAACCCCAGCCACCTAGACCCCTTCTTTGTGGGGAGGTGGTTTCCCACTCACCCCTCTTCACATTACGGCAGTTCCTTAAGGTGGTTTTATTGGGTGTTATTTTTGCAGGACGGAGGTGAGGTTTGAAGCCAGGGGCTTCCCAGGTTTTAACTGATTTTGTCCTGAGGAGAGGGAAACTCCAGCAGCAACAGATAAGGGCAAAAAAGCATAAATTAAGTTTACGGCTCTTAAATGCAGGCCTAGGCTTGTTCTGGAAAATAATACCAGCAGTCTAGAGTCATGTGCTACAAAAGGAGTAACAGTTAAGTGTTTGTTTATGGATACAGGTAGTATCCTGACACAAAGTAGTATTAGTGTATATCATTGTAGATAAACACAGACTGGTACAACAAAAACTCAGATCTGGCTACCAATTCAGCCATGCTTTTACTGGAAGGGAAATCCTTCTCTCAGACCAACCAAATTTGCAAGCCGGGTGCATTTCCCTGTGCCTTGATTATGGCTCGGTGGGCTGGTAAGCCGGGTTACCGAGATGTAGAAAACATTTTTATCTCACGAATTGGTGGTTTATTTAATCAATGTCCTGGCTTAGAACAAGAGGGGAGTTTATAAGGTAAAGGTAAAAGTTCCCCTCGCACATATGTGCTAGTCGTTCCTGACTCTAGGGGGTGGTGCTCATCTCTGTTTCAAAGCCAAAGAGCCAGCTCTGTCAGAAGATGTCTCCATGGTCATGTGGCTGGCATGACTCAACGCCAAAGGCGCAGGGAGCACTGTTACCTTCCCACCAAAGGTGGTCCCTATTTTTCTACTTGCATTTTTTTACGTGCTTTCAAACTGCTAGGTTGGCAGAAGCTGGGACAAGTCACGGGAGCTCACCCCACTACACAGCACTAGGGATTCGAACTGCTGAATTGCTGAACCTTTGATTGACAAGCTCGGTGTCTTAGCCACTGAGCCACCGTTTCCCTTTTGGGGAATTTATAGCCTTCCCTAAAAACACCTGTTGGCTAAAAGAACAGGGTTACAGCAGTACAGGTAGTCCTCGACTTACAACAACAATGGATCCCAGAATATTTGTTGCTAAGCGAAAAATTTGTTAAGTGGGTTTTGCCCCATTTAACCACCTTCCTTGTTACATTTCCTACAGAAATCACTGCAGTCGGTAAGTTAGTTAACCCGGTTATGAAGTGAACCTGGCTTCCCCATTAGCTGTGCTTGTCAGGAGGTTGCGAAAGGTGATCACATGACCCCGGGACACGGCCACCGTCCTAAATGTGAGTCAAGTATCCAAATGCAAATCATATGGCCATGGGGATGCCGCAAGGGTCACAAGTGTGAAAACGGTCATCAGTCACTTTTTTCAGTGCTGCCGTAACTTTGAATGTCACTAAATGAACGGTTGTACGTCGAGGGCCACCTGCAGTTAATCGTTAGCTGCTTAAGGATGCGTTTTCCTGCATGTACAATGCCCCGAGACAAAGCAGGGTTGCATATATTTATATATAAACGAAGAAATACCCTCCAGATGCCAAGCAGATACCGAAGGGGGGAGGGAAGTGCCTCCAATGCTCGGTGAGGTGCAGTTGGCCTGGCCCTTTGGGAAGGGGTGGGGCCGCCTTTGGAAAGTTATTAAAGCAGGGGTCTTCAACCAGGAGTTGAAGCCCACAAGTCTTAAAGTTGCCAAGTATAAAGACTCCTGTATTAAAGAAAAGAGCAGTTTCCTCGCCCCTCCTTGTCCAAAGAAACTTCCTTTCCAAGGGGGACCTTGACCCGCAGGAGCCCCGTTCACACAGCACCCCTCCCCCACTTCGCCGGAAAAGCTTCTCCCCCCCTCCCCACTGACGCCCCCAAAGCCCCACTCACACGATACTAGGTCACCCAAACCGCCTCCCCACGTCGTCTATACACACCCGCAAACGACACAAGCCCCCCACCCCACCCCACCCCCCGCACGGGGTTGCAACTGCCCCTCCCCCCACCTGCTTCTGACACACGAGTGTCGTATTCCCACCACCCTTCCTCCAGCAGATCGGACACGCCAAGCCCGGGGCTCCGCTTTCCCCGCGGGGGCTGACCAGGTGTCGGGGGGGGGGGGCTCCGTCCACCCTCCGGGTCCCCACGAGGCGCCCAGATGCCCCGCAGGGGCTTGACATCAAAAAGGGGGCTCATCTTTTGCTTCCTCCCCCCTCCCCGGGGAAGGGATGGGGGGGGGGAAGCCGCTTCCAAAATAGGTGGTTTAATTCGATTCCATTGGAAAGGGGGAAAAAAAAGCGACGCGGAAATAAGACTGGCAAACCCGACTTCGCCTCCGCCACGTGCGGCACAAGAAAACCCCGCCCACTCCACTCCGCCCACCCTTAGGCCCCGCCCCCGCGTGTCTGCGCAAGCGCGGGTCCAAAGAGGCGGCGCCGCCCAGGCCGCTTCGCTTCCCCTCAGCTGAGTGTTCGCTTTCCTTCCTTCCCTCACCCCCCCACACACACAATCCCGCCCCGTTTCCTCTCTCCTCTTCCCGCCGCTTCGGCTTTCCCTCCCTCGTTCCCGCCGTCGCCTCACCTGGAGCGCTCGGGCTCTCAGCCGTTGCCCGGCGGGGCTTCTGAGGCGACGGAGGCGGGAAAGCCCCGCCAACGGGCGAGTCAGCGGGGGGGGCAATGAGGGGGGGAGTGCGCGCGCCGCCTCCTCCTCCTTCTCCTCCTCCCTTTCCCCCCCTCCCTTTCGGGCAGCAGCCTCGCCTCCCGCCTCCTCCTTGGCGCGCGTGCGGCGAATGAGCGGAGGACGAGGAGGAACCACAACAGGAAAAAAGGGGTGGGAGGGGTGGAAAAGAACCAATCGCGCGCGCGCGCGAAGCCCCTCCACCTCTCCATCGGTTTTTTTTTTCCCGCCCAGACTTTTGATTTTGAACGCTCTCAACCAATCGCAGCTCTCCATCTGGTTTCGAGGGTGGGAGCTTCCTTACGTCCGAGGTGGGGAGAGAGAGGAGGCCACGCCCCCTTCATTGCTAGAGTCGTTCTCTTTTGGCCACGCCCACAACATTTCATTCTTGGGGCAAAAGAGAAAGCGCGGGAATGTGTGATCGAAAGGCATGAATGAACTCGGGAGGTTCTTCCTGGTTTAAAAAAAGGGGGGGGCGGGGGAATCTTTCTCTCGCTTGGATGCCTATGTTGCCTGGAGCCCTAAATCCCACCCTCCCCATCAGGGAGTTTTGCCCAGCCTTGCAGATTTTAATTGATGGCAAGTGTCTAATTGCAGTTATTATTTTTAAAATAATTATATATGTATCTATTTAGTGGTCTGTATAACAACCCGAGGATATGACAATGTACAAGCAATAATATAGCAGCGCAAATGAGGTCAGAAAAAACAGGTAGAATAATGAATAGATAAGTACTAAAAATATACCCTTAAAAGATTAATAAAGATCAGTTGCTGGAACTTTTAATAATAATAATAATAATAATAATTTTATTTCTTTAAGAAGTCTGCACTCCCCCAACTTACAGAATTCCAGTTTCAGAGGTTGAAAAACACAGACACTAACTCAATCCTTTTAACATATTAAATCTAGTCCAATGGACCTTCTGTTGCTCCATCTTCTCAGTTTTGGTGCAATGTGTTATTTTGGTATTGCATTTACCAATACGGTACCTTCTATGTACATTACAGATGTAAAAAAATAAAAAAAGAGACATCCCCTCATACCTTGTAAGAAAACAGTCTCCAGAATGGGAAGGACACAAAGAAATGACGATTGTGCCAGTTTCCAATTCAAACCATAACAAGCAGTCCAGTATTTCTTGTGGCAACATAGAAGTGGTGTAACAATTACTTCGATGTATCATTTCCTCAATTCAATTTTCGTTTCAATGTAGCTATATATTCCGTGTGTCTGTGTCTGTGTCTGTGTCTGTGTCTGTGTCTGTGTCTGTGTCTGTGTCTGTCTGTGTGTGTGTGTTTGTATATGCATGTAAAAATTCCCGTTGCACATACGTGCTAGTCGTTCCCGACTGCAGGGGGTGCTGCTCATCTCTGGTTCAAAGCCGAAGAGCCTAGTGCTGTCCTAAGACGTCTCCGTGGTCATGTGGCCGGCATGACTCCATGCCAAAGGCGCAAGGAACACTGTTTCCTTCCCATCCAAGATGGTCTCAATTTTTCTACTTGCATTTTTTACCTGCTTTCGAACTGCTAGGTTGGCAGAAGCTGGGACACGTAACGGGAACTGAACCCATTACGCGGCACTAGGAATTTGAACCGCCGAACTGCCAACATTTTGATCGACAAGCTCAGCGTCTTTAGCCACTGAACTACCGCATCATATATATATATATATATGTGTATGTGTGTGTGTATCTGGGGATTGTCATGTGTGTTGGGCTTGATGTTGGTCTGGGTATTACATGAATTTCATTGTATGAGTATACTGTGTATATATGTACAATGACAAACTTTATATACATATATGTGTGTGTGTGTGTGTGTGTTTTCTGAGGTTTTCGCGGGTGTTTATATGTAGGTCTTTGGTTATTCGGGTCTTCTCCTGCATAGAATTGGATGTGTCTTGGCGACATTTCGACGAAGTCTCATTCGTCATCTTCAGGCTGGTGTTCTCGGCTTTGTGCTTCCAGGAGCTTCTTCGTGCTTCTTGCTCCTGGAAGCACGAAGCCGAGAACACCAGCCTGAAGATGACGAATGAGATTTCGTCGAAATGTTGCCAAGACACATCCAATTCTACGCGGGAGAACACCCGAATAACCAAAGACCTACACACACACACACACACACACACACATCATTTTAAGCTCTAGCTATGCCTGAACTGCTGCAGTATTAAAATGTAGGGAAAGTGATAAATACAGCACATACAAAGGGAAAACAAAAACCGGTGGCCAAAGATTTCGAACCTCAAGCTTCCCTTATATTTCTGACCCTGAAATCCCTAGGGTCCAGTTGCAAATGTCCTTTAAAAATGCCTTTTTCATGTGGGATCTCTCAGCTCCTTTCCTGCATGTGAAACGAAGGAGACCCTCTGCCAATCTTGAGAAAAAAAAACCCCTCAAAATTAACCGGCCCATGCTGGGTAAGGCCAGGTACAGAAGGGAAGGCAAGAGGTTGGAGTAGAATGTCGTTTAAAAACAACAACAGCAAGAACCCCAGAGCTTAAGAATGATGGGCAAGCCCTGTTTGGAGGGCAAGAAGAATTCCTTTTAAGCAGGCGCTTATTGTAGAAGGTTTACTGTTGTGTTTTGCAAGTAAGGCACGCTGGGCGGCTCTCTTTCCCTTTCCCTTTCCCTTCCCGGCTGTTGCTCTATCACGAGGAGAGAGAGAGAGAGAGACACACACACAGGTATGGTTTGTTTTGCTCTTTTCTTTTTTAGTTCTGGGCTGGCCTTCCTCTGGACCTCACCCAGGTAACTTAGTAAGCCCTGAAGGGGTGACTTGTCCAGTGTCAGAAACCCTTAAAAAGGTTTGTTTGTGGCTTGAATAAACTTTTCCTTTCTGCACCCGCTCACTCCTAGGATTCTCTCCTCTTCCTTGATTTCTAACTATCGTGACCCTAAGGGCTTCTTAGACTCTCCAAGGATTGTGCGTTGTGGTTGTCTCCACCCACGCGCAGCCTGATCCAGTGACTGCATTTCACTGGGAGAATTGGGATTTCTATGATCCCTCCTCACGAGCAACATGGCTACGGTTGCTGCCTAGCAGGAGTTAAGTTAGTATCTTGACTCCTGTAAGTTCGAATCTCCCCAGGCTCAAGGTTGACTCAGCCTTCCATCCTTTCTAAGGTAGGTCAATTGAGGACCCAGTTTGTGGGGGCAATAAGCTGACTTTGTATAAAAATATACAAAAGTATGAAGGCTATTGCTTAACGCATTGTAAGCCGCCCTGAGTCTCCGGAGAAGGACGGCATATAAGTCAAATTAAAAAAAAAAAAAGTAGAAAGCGGAACTGGCCAGAGAGCAGAAGATAGCTGACAATGATCTCAGATATAAGGCCCTTGGTGACGCCGTAGCCAAAGAGTGCTTCAAAGCCTCCAGGCTCCTGAATTAAAATGTTTTCATGTTCTTATCTTGGGGTTTAGAGCCAAATAGTCAATTGAGGCATTGAAGCCATGATGAGATCTTCTCTGTCGCTTCAATCAGTTGAGTTCACTTAGTTGGAGCCTCTGGTATCAGAGGAAGCTTTCCTATCACCTTCAGAGGGCGCCGTTATCCCCCTAACTTGAAGGAATGTGATCTGGAGATCCTTGCAGTGTAAATAACTTGGCTTGTTCTCACTCCCTGTCATTGAGTCTGTCATCTGCACCTCTATAACTATCTGGTTTGGCTCTGCAACCCAACAAGACAGACACAGACGTCAGAGGATGATTAGAACTGCAGAAAAAAACATGGCTACCAACCTGCCTTCCACTGAGGACCTGTATACTGCACGAGTCAAAAAGAGGGCTGGGAAACTATCTACAGACCCCTCACATCCTGGACATAAACTGTTTCAACTCCTATCCTCAAAATGACACTATAAAGCACTGCACACCAGAACAACTAGACACAAGGACAGTTTTTTCCCGAATGCCATCACTCTGCTTAACAATTAATTCCCACAACACTGTCAAACTATTCACTAAGTCTGCGTTACTATTAATCTCATCGTTCTTATCACCCATCTCCTCCCACTTATAACTGCATGACCATAACTTTGTTGCTTGTATCCTTATGATTTATATTGATATTGATATTGTTTCCTAGTATAATTTGATTGCTTATTTGTACTCTTTGACTATCATTAAGTGTTGTACTTTATGATTCTTGATGAAAGTATCTTGTCTTTTTATATATACTGAGAGCGTATGCATCAAGGCAAATTCCTTGTGTGTCCAATCATATTTGGCCAATAAAGAATTCTGTTCTGTTCTGTTCTGTTCTGTTCTGTTCTATTCTATTCTATTCTATTCTATTCTAGTCTAGTCTAGTCTAGTCTAGTCTAGTCTAGTCTAGTCTAGTCTAGTCTAGTCTAGTCTAGTCTAGTCTAGTCTAGTCTATTCCTGAGAATCATGGATAAAGTCACATTTCTTTTATTTTCCTTCTGCAGCAGCAACGGCCACCATGAAGTCCTATCAGAAGCTGAGCACGGATATCTCTCGGATCAATGAGGTGGAGGAGGAAGGTGCCGATGGAAAACCATTGTGCCATCAGAAGTTGTCGGCTTGGTGGCTAGGTGGGGGCCTCTTGACGGTAGCCGCCCTCCTGAGTGGGGTGACTGTTTGGGTTCTCGGCCAGATTTGGTGGGATCAGCACGGGATTTCCTACTGTTCCAAATGCACCTCCGTGCCAGAGAACCGTCGTTTTGACTGTTACCCGGAGAAAACTGTGGTTGTGACACGAGAACTTTGTGAAAGCCGGGGGTGCTGTTTTGCGGATGGCGAGACACCCCTTGATAGAATCAATGGGGTTCCCTGGTGCTTTTATCCCCCTGATTTCCCCAGCTACACCTTGGGGAGCACGAATGAGACCGACCTCGGGCTGGTGGGTTTTCTAACCAGAGAAACAAAGACTTATTATCCGAAAGATCTTGAGAAACTGCAGCTCAGGGTGGAGTTCGAAACAGATTCTCGGTTGCACGTCAAGGTGAGGCATCTAGTAAACGTCCTTGCTGCCCCTTCGGATAGTTGTGGCCCACTGGCAGCAGAGTCGAACAGTGGGGAGGCTGGGGAGGAACAATGGACCAGTCCTGGGTGCTGCGGAAAGCTCCAATGAGGCTCTGCATTGGAGGCAGAGAGGAAGCTAGACAGCAGTGAGGCAGAGGAACAGCTGGAGTCTGTTCCTAGTGTGCGTATGCGCAGAACTGCCAGAACACAAGAACAACTCAGAAAGCAGGGTCAACTTGGGAGTAAAGCCACACCTTGAAGTTGATTGGCCCCTCCCATAGAAAACAAAAGAGGAGTGAACGGGAAGTGGGCTTTAGTGGGGAAGATCTGTCCGTGAATCCCAAAGACTCTGTGCCAAGTTTGATCCCCTGTGTTTGGAAACTATAGACATGGCAGTTTTCCAAGCGAGATAAGGTCTGTGTTGATAAGTATTCCTCTGAAAGACTGTTTGCCAGGCCTTGCTGACTGTGAATGAAAGGAATTCATAGTCGTGCAAATAAAAAGGGGGTTTGCCAAGACCAAGGCTCTGCTTCGTGCTTTTTAGGGAAGCCTAGGACAGAACAGCGATGTAGTCTTTGTTTCCATGCAATGCGTGTTTGTGCTTCTCTTGCTCTTTGCAGATCACCGATGCCACCGATCCCCGGTACAAGGTGCCTCTTGATGTTCCCCAAGCCACCAAGAGGGCAGAGAATCCTCTCTATTCCGTTGAGTTCTGCAAGGAGCCTTTTGGCCTGATTGTGAAGCGAAGACTCTCAGGGACAGTTCTGTAAGCATTTTTGTCTCCTCTAGGTTGGTGGTTTTCTCCTGCTGTCTCGCCAGAAAATTGATGTTGCCTGATGCCACCCCCCCACCCCCACCCCCACCCGATCAGTAAAAGCCAAGAGGGGTTGCACAAGAGCTCAATACTCTGAAATCAGCATTTTTTTTTAAAAAAAAAAAAGAGGAATCCAGATATCATGATTGCCACATTGCTGCGTTTCCTGCGTTGCCCTCCAGTCGTTTCACCTTCATGAAGGACAGCTAGTCAGGGACCATAGATTGCCCAAATGCCTCCTGCTCAACATTTAAAGGTTTTTTTAAGAAAAGGCAGGAAGCTTTCCATGGGGTTCCCTTCTGCTTCATCTCACATTTGTGGTCTTTAGGATATGTCAACGTAGGATATGCAGCATCCGTTCATTGTTTCTCAGCCTGGACCAAGATGCTTGGCAGAATTTCGGGGCTTCATACTAACTCAAATTGAGGAATCTCTTTTCAGTTCACAAGCCTTCACATTTACTGATGTATTTTCCTGGGCTCATCGGCCACTTCGGTCATGAATGATTAGGGATCCAGTTGCTAGCTGAATGATCCGTGGCTGCTGTTGATTTCCAATATTTCTTTGCTGTCACCCTGAAAAGCTCTTCTTAAGTCACAAAAATTTAAAAAACAAGAAAAGAAAATATGTTATCTGTCCCGAGACCTGAGGTGGCACAATGGTTAGAGTGCAGTATTGCAGACTATTTCAGCTGACTGCTAGCTGCAGTTCGGCAGTTCAAATATCTCTGGCTCAAGGCTGACTCAGCCTTCCGTCCTTCCGAGGTGGGTAAAATGAGGATCCAGATTGTTGGGGGCCAAAGGCTGATTTTGTAAACTGCTGAGAGGGCTGTAAAGCACTGTGAAGTGGTATATAAGTCTAAATGCCATTGCTAGTCCTCCTTCCTCCCTCCCTCCCTCCCTCCCTTCCTTTCTTCCTTCCTTGTGGCTGGAATGCAGTATTGTAGGCTGATTCTGCCCACTGCAAGCAGTTCGATCCTGACTGGCTCAAGGCTGACTCAGCCTTCCATCATTTCGAGGTCAGTAAAATGAAGACCCAGATTGTTGGGGGCCAAAGGCTGATTCTGTAAATCGCTTAGAAAGGGCTGTAAAGCATCATGAAGCGGTATATAAGTCTAAGTGCTATTGCTATTAATCGGGATGTTTCCTCTCGTAGGTTGAACACAACAGTGGCTCCCCTGTTTTTCGCGGATCAGTTTCTCCAGATTTCCACCGTTCTGCCTTCTACGTTTCTTTACGGATTGGGGGAACATCAGAGCAACTTCCTACATAACCTGGAGTGGAACACGCTGCCTCTCTGGGCCCGAGACGTCCCTCCTATAGTAGGTTTTTATGCTGGGTTTACGAGTCAGTTTTGAGTTGAACTGATTTATTTTCAGTGGGGTTACATTTTTTTTTCTTGGTCCCCTCCAGTGGTGGGATTCAAATAATTTAACAACCGGTTCTCTGCACTAATGACTGGCTGGGTGGGCGTGGCCATGATGGGCGTGGCCAGGGTGTGTGACAGGCAGCAACCACCTGGGAGCAAAAGTGGGCCCAGGGGGGGGGGACAGGTGCCGCCCCCCTGCATCTCATTTTGGGCTTACGAGGCCACCTTGCACTTACCTGGGAGCCAAAATGGCACGTATGGGGACTCCCGGAAGGGGCGAGGAGGGGAGGGGCCAGCCAGCAATTTAACTATCGGTTCACTCAAATCGTCCTGAACCATCTGAATCCCACCTCTGCTCCTTCTCTGGATATCCATGTGCCAGAATGGACACTCTGGGTGGTAACGACTTAAGATGTCTTGTAACAGTGATTGTATACTTGTTCAGTTCAAACTATCATGTCTCTGTACATAATGAAACTGCAGTAAGAAATTGGGCTTCCTCCATGTTTGGTCAGTAGCCTTCCTGGAGGCCTCTGGTCCACAGCTGTGAAACACAAGGGATGGGGCTGGGCTGGATGCCACCTTGGCACGATTCCAGAGAGTTCCCCTCTGTTCTTCTGTGTCTCTGTCTCAGTTTCAAATCACCCTGATGATTGGCTGTGGAAAGAAAAAAAATCAATACAGGTTTTTTTTCCTCTCTATCATTGTTTTCAGGAGTCCTACAATCTCTACGGCGTCCACCCATTCTATCTTCTCATGGAGAAAGGCGGAGCTGCCCACGGGGTTTTCCTCCTGAATAGCAACTTGATGGGTGTGTGTGTGTTTCCTTTATTCCCTTCTGGAGGTGTTTAATACGGAATCCAAATATCTTGGGTGAACAAACGTAGCTACTGTGAGAGCCTATTTTGGGCCATTCCTTTATTTTCATGTACAGTTCAAGTCCCACAGGCTCAAGGTTGACTCAGCCTTCCGTCCTTCCAAGGTGGGTCAAATGAGGACTGAGATTGTTGGGGGCAATTTGCTGACTCTGTAAACCACTTAGAGAGGGCTGTAAAAGCACTGTGAAGAGGTATATAAGTCTAAGTGTTATTGCTAAGTAGGAAAGGAAAGAAGGAAGGAGGGAGGGAGGGAGGGAGCACTGCAGGCAAATTCTGCCCACTGCCAGAAGTTTGATCCTGACCTCAGCCTTCCCTCCTTCCAAGATCGGTAAAATGAGGACCCAGATTGTTGGGGGACAATATGCTGACTCTGCAAACTGCTCAGAGAGGTCTGTAAAAAGCACTGTGAAGCGGTATATAAGTCTTAAGGGCTATGGCTATTGCTATTTACTCCGTTCGTGAGCAACCGTAGGACCTCTGCTTTCTAATGTCTAGTCTGAGAAGCCAAGTCAAAGTCAACTTCATCTCCTTGGACAAGAAAACTTACAGCTGTTCCTCGACTTTTGACCCCAATCAAGGCCAGATTATCCATTCCCAAGCAAGGCAGTTGTTAAGTGAGCCATGCCCGATGTTGCACCATTGTTCAGGTGCTACAACATGCAAGGATTAGTTGTGAGTCATCTTTTTCCATACCATTGTAAGTTCAGACATTCCCTAATTGGGTGATTGTAAGTCAAAGACTGCCTGGTTCCTATTCCTCTTCCTTTTTAATTACTTGAACGGATGTACAATTCTGCGAGAGGACGCTTTGAGACGGTACTTCAGGATCGAGACGTAACGAGGGGAAAATGCGGTCATGAAGGCGCTTTCTGGAGCCAAGACATCTGTTTCCTGGCTCAGGATGGCTTCTTTAGCAACAGTTGACCGTTTAACCACATCTTTATCAGCTGCAGGCCTCTCACAGCTGCCTCTTCTGAACTTCTGTCCTTGGTCCTTTGCATGCAGAGGTCAGCTAATGAAAGATGGATTCGATGACCTGAATTACCTGAGATTGCAGGCAGAATTGCTTCCTTTCTATTTAGGTCAAGCGGACAAACTTATTTGATTTTTGTCTGTTCCCGAGGGCAAGGAAGAAGGAGAGCAGTAGGGCTTTGTCTTGACCTCCTCTAGGATGCTTCTAAAGGCCAGGGCTTCTGTTCTGTTTTGTCCAGAACTGCTAGGAAAAGATAAAGGTTCCCCTTGTACATATGTGCTAGTCATTTCCGACTCTAGGGGGCGGTGCTCATGTCTGTTTCAAAGCTGAAGAGCCAGCGCCGTCCAAAGATGTCTCCGTGGTCATGTGGCTGGCATGACTCAATGCCAAAGGCACATGGAACACTGTTACCTTCCCACCAAAAGTGGTCCCTATTTTTCTACTTGCATTTTTTACGGGCTTTCGAACTGCTAGGTTGGCAGAAGCTGGGACAAGTAACAGGAGCTCACCCCATTACGTGGCACTAAGGATTCGAACCACTGAACTGCCGACCATTCGAATGACAAGCTCGGTGTCTTAGCCACTGAGCCACCACATTCTGTCCCAGAACAGCTAGACAAAAATAAATGAGCATCAAACATGTGGAAAAGTATGAACAACTGTAGCACCCAATCCTCCCTATGCCCTTTCTTTCTTAAGAAATCCTCCCAAATCACAGCTTGCTAGCGAATTTATGCTGAGTTAAACCAAAAGTCATTCATAAGGTAATGGAGCTGAAAGGCACAGAGGTTGACACAGTTATCTCACAGGGATAGCTACCGGTCAGTTATCTATTCTATTCATGCATCTTCAAGAGAAATCAAAGACCCAGTAGATAGAGTTGAAGGCTGTTTGCCTGGCTAATTTTTTTTTCTTGGTATGTATGAAAATGGAGCCTCGGTGGTGCAGCAAACTAAAGTGCTGTTAAGTAACACTTAGCTGCCAGCTGCCTGCAATTACTGCGAGTTTAAATCTCACAAGGCTCCAGGTTGACTTAGCTTTCCATCCTTCCGAGGTAGGTAAAATGAGGACCCAGATTGTGGGGGCAATAAACTGACTTTGTATAAAAAAGAACACCGCATAGGGGGGCCCAAAAGCCCTACTAAGCAGGTATATACAAAAGTATGAAGGCTATTGCTTAATGCATTGTAAGCTGCCCTGAGTCTCTGGAAAAGGGCAGCATATAAATCGAACCAATAAATAAACAAACAAACAAACAAACAAATGGTTTTGAAAGTCATAAGGGTGGACAGCTTTTGCATGTGGGAATGGTGGTCCTCCAAGCAGAAGTGCTGGATAGATAGCAAGTCCTTTTGAGAACCCATAGAGTTGTAGAAAAAAAAATATTGATGCTTTTGAAGTGAGTAAGCATTTCTCTCTTCCTGGTGCCACAGCCCAGCATGTCTAACTGAAAGGCTTGATTTGATATTCCCTTCTTCTTTTCTTCTTTCTTTTTTCCCCATGGTCCAGAGGTGGCCCTTCAGCCTGCTCCTGCCCTGACATGGAGGACCACCGGGGGAATTTTAGATTTTTACATCTTTTTAGGACCGGATCCCAACTTAGTGGTCCAGCAATACCAACAAGTGATCGGTGAGTATCTCAAGAATCAGAAGCACAGTGGAAAAAGCTTTTTCATCTCTTCAGAACTGGCTGGAAACTTCCGACAGGAGCCAAGAAAGTTTGGCTGATAGGGGGGTGGGGGGGCAGAGGGAGGGGTGGTGGATTTCAAAAATTTTTTACTACCAGTTCTGTGGGCGGGGCTTGGTGGGCGTGCCAGGGGAAGGATACTGTAAAGTCTCCATTCCCACCCCTCTCCAGGGGAAGGATACTGTAAAATCACCATTCCCTCCCCAATTCAGGGGAAGCATACTGTAAAATCTCCATTCCCACCCCACTCCAGGGGAAGGATACTGCCTTCCAGCTTTGATTTCATTTGTATTTTGGGTTCTTATCTGAGAAACCTTCCAAAGCAAATGCAATTCAGAGATCATCGTTCAGGAACAAGTGCACTGTTTTTGTTGGCTTTTGTTTCTCGGCCAAGAGAACCTTCATAAATGACATTTCTTCTTTTGTCACTTTTAAAATAACAACAGAGAAATAGAGGGGAAGCCCCAACACGATAAAAATACATGCCTCGTCAAAGAAAAAACACTCAGAAAGAAAACGGCATTAATTTATGACAAAAGAGATACTCATGTAGCTCAGCAGAATCCGGTCCGACTAGAGAGGCTGATGTGTTGAATTTCCACCACTTCCGTTTCAGGGTTTCCAGCCATGCCCCCTTTTTGGGGACTGGGGTTCCATCTCTGCCGTTGGGGGTACGGGACAAGCAACAAGACGTGGGAGACAGTCAAGGCAATGCGGAATTTTCAGATCCCTCAGGTAAAAAAACAATCGGAGCCTACCAAAAAGGAAGAGAAGAGGAATCCAGTCTGCTCTCTCCTTGCTCTGCCCTGCCACTGTTTGGGGTGACCGCAGTTGTAGCCCCCCAAAACTGAGTGACTGGCCCATGGAATGGTTCTTCGCATTCTTCAGAGGAGCCATCTCCTGTTTTGACCCAGCTCCTCAAACACGACAAGCCCTCTGACTTGAACTCAAATGATTCCTTTATTAGGAATGCCGGCAGCCCCGGCAAAAAGTTTATCTCGCAGGATAACAAGTCCGTCTGGCCGGAAAATGAATAGTTGTCTGCCACATCTATTCATCTCCGTCCCCTGCCTTTTATCCCCAGAGTTAGGTTGGGGCTTTGCTAGCAGCAGTGGCTCTTCCGTTCCAAGAACTGGCCCATAGATTTCCACTGCCCTCCTCTCCTCTGCCTTCTGTGCACCCACACGTCAGGCATTGGACCCAGCTGTTCTTCCTCAGGGCTCTCAGGTTGCCTTACCTGACTCCCACACCTCTGCCTCCTCTGATTTGGCTGCCGGAGGGACTGCCGGCTAACAGGCCACAACATCTCCAAACTGGTTCGTTCTGTGCCAGATTTGGACTCCCCCACCAGCTTGGAGAGGCTTCCCTTTAATCCTCTCTTGTGTTCCGCTTGCAGGATGCCCAGTGGAATGACATCGATTATATGAACAGCTCTCGAGACTTCGCTGTGGACTCTGAGAAGTTTGCCAGCCTCCCCCAGATGGTGGAAGACCTTCATAAGCACGGACAATACTATGTGCTCATTCTGGTAGGAACCTTTCTTCTGTGAATGCTTCGATGGAGGTTGTGTGTGTGTGTGTGTGTTTGTATGCAAGGTGGATTTCTCTTTCCAGCCAACATGTCTCTGCGCTCTGTATAAATATAAACACATGGAGAAACAGTCTTTTTAGGTGGTTAGAACAGCAGTGGCAATTCTAGCAAACTGCAGTTGAAATAGCTTAGAACAGGGATCGCTGAAGTTTTTGCCATTGTGTGCCAAAAGCGGGAGTCACGCATGGGTGCCCACACCCATTATTCTTTGCACAGTGCACATGCGACCCCTCCCCCCCACTCCTCCTGCTTTTGGCACGTGATGGCACGGTAGGCCCATTTTTCGCCCTCCCCAGGCTCCAGAGGCTTTTTAGGAGCCTGGGGAGTTAATACATTTTAACTACAATGTATATGTCAATCATAGAAGCTGAAAGACTATTATTATGTATATCTAGATAATACTATTATTGTTACTAGTATTTTGTATAGAGCTGTGATGGTGAACCTATGACACGTGTGCCCAAAGTGGCACGCGAAGCCATGTCGGCCGGCATGCGCAGCCTTGCCTGTTTGTCTTCCAGATTTCTGGTGCACATGCGTGCCCAACGATCAGCTGTCCTTCGCACACATGGCAGTGCCAAAAACCAATGAGCACATACAAGCCGGCCAGCTGATCGTCGGACACGCATGCACGCTAGAACAATAATAAAAGAAATAAAGGACTCTTTGGAGCCGGTCCTGGAATGCTGGCCTTCAAAATGTCTGTTCTCCAGATGTGTAGACTTTAAAGTGCAGGATTTGCCAGCTGCTGTGGCCATTTCTGAGAATTCTAGCCGCACATCTGGAAGTTGCCCAGCTGGGGAAAACTGCTATATAAAACAGCTGGTTTTCATGTTATTTTCTCTCAGGATCCCGGAATCAGTAGCGTTCAGCCTCCAGGCTCTTACTGGCCTTATGACGAAGGCCTGAAGCGTGGCGTCTTCATCAACAACACCGAAGGGAAACCTCTGATTGGAAAGGTGAGTGTCTGCTCTCCTCCTTCAGTTGGAACGGATGCTCTGCTCGAAGGGAATTGTTGTAGCCCACCAACAGTCAGCGGGTCTGGCAGCAGAGTTGGACAGTGAGGAGGTTGGGGAGGAACATGGGCCAGTCCTGGGGACTGGGGAAAGCTCGGACGGGGGCTCTGCATCGGAGGCAGAGAGGGGGCCAAGGCCATCTTTTAGTTATGTGCAGCCTCCGGACTCTGACAGGCAGCAAGGCAAAAGAACAGCATGAGGCTGTTCCCAGTGTGCACATGCCCAGAGCTGCCAGGAGACAGGAACAATTAAGAAAACAGGGTCGACTTGGGAGTAAGGCTTGGAGATTTTTGGCTCCTCCCGTAAGACATAAAAGAGAAGCGAACAGGATGTGAGGTTTTGCAGGAAGCAATTAGTTCATCTGGTCGGCAAAAGCTTTGGGAAAGTCCTGTTTGACTCTGTGCTAAATTTGGCCTTGCCCTGCATGGCAATTAGTTCTCTGGCAGCATTCCAAGGGAGATAAGGTGGGTGTTTGTGAACACTCCTCTGCAAGACTGTTTGATAAGCCTGTCGGACTGGAAAGGACAATAATTCACAGCCGTGTGAATTAAAGAGGTTTGTCGGGACTAAGTTCCAAAACAAACAGACTTTATTAGAACAGCTGAGAATTAACTCATTCTCAGCGTAGTCCAAACTGAATCAAAATGAACTCTTCATGACACAAATTCTTCAGTCTAGTCGCCAACCTTGGTATAATTAGGCAAACTGCCAAAGGCTTTTCTTGGCAAAAGTTCAGGAGCAAAAGACGCCAACAAGAGATAAGTGCAGCAAGTCAAGAACAAGTCTATCAACGGATGTTTTCTGGCAAAGAGACCAAGAGCCGTTGCTGGTCTTTTAAGCCTTATGGGAGGGGCCAATCATCTCTTGACCCTACTCCCGAGTTGTCCTCTTTGCTGTAGCTGCTCTTGCCTTCTGGCAGCTCTTCTCATATGTGCACTAGGAACAGGCTCCTCCTGTTCCTCTGCCTCTCTACTGTCAGCCTCTGGAGGCTCTGGAATCCACACCTCACTCCCCGATGGCCCTGGCCTCATCTCTGCCTCCAATGCAGAGCCCTCATCAGGGCCTTCCCTAGCCTCCAGGATTGGCCCATGTTCCTCCTCAGCCTTATCGCTGTCCGATTCTGCTGTCAGCTCTGCAGGCTGCTGACGGACCACAACATATACTAGGTCAGAACAGGAATCTCTTTAAAGCCCATCACCCTGTCAATCAAGGAGCAGGATTATAGCTGAATACGGAGCATCTTTAGGGCAGAAGTCCCAGTGGTTCAGCTCTTGAGGTTCCCCAAGCAGAGATCGGGACAAGGTTGCTAGAATTCCTTCAGCCTGGGACACAGACTTGTGTTTTCCTGAAATATGAATGAACAGCTGCTCTTTTACTCTTTTCCCTAGCCCTAAAACAAAATAATAACCAAACTTTGGATGCGTTTTCTCGGGCAAGCTTTTCTATCATAAACTCTATATGGGCCATTATCACTGGCCTAGCTATTTTCAAATGAATCTAGTATTCTTTTTTTAAATTTCATTTTTTTTCACCAGGTCTGGCCCGGCTTCACTGCTTATCCTGACTTTTCCAACCCAACCACTCAAGAATGGTGGCTAGAAAATCTGAAACATCTTCATGCTGAAGTTCCTTTCGACGGCCTTTGGATCGTACGTCTCCTTCTTAACACCTCTTGGTTTCTGGGTGGCAAGACATGGGTGACTCTGAACTAGACATTAATAAAAATAGAAAATAGATATAATGTCAATGGCTTCCAAGTGCCAATTCAAGAACCCCATTTGGAAGAGGAATCGGGCTTGTGTCTGTGTCTGTGTGTGTCTAGCAGCACATTTTCTGATTAATACATTTTATTAAAAGAGATCAGTCTTCTTGAGCTGGTGAACATATATTTTATTAACAGCATTGGCTCTTGTGACTTACAAACTGATGCCATTGTGTATTCACGGCTCCGTGTAACTCACAAAAACTGATGTATTGTAAAAAGATTAGTAAAGGTATTAGTAAATGGATTGTTCTTTTTATGGGTAACGCAGAGTAACATGGCTATCTACAATTTGGGAGTGAGACATTGAATTAAATTTTATTTTATTTTTTTAAAATATTTTTTTTATTAGAATATAAATATTAAAAAACGTAACAACATACACACAACAAACATTTATACAACATATAAACAAAAAAAAAGATTATATTTCCTTCTTAAGCATTGTTTGAAAGTGACATTCTGCTTATAATATATTTCTTCACCTCTCCTTAGTCTACTAACATATTTTTTATACCGGTAATATTTCCCCCTCTATTTTTTGTTTATTTCTAGTTTTTAACCAATTATACCAATTGTCCCATACTTTGTAATAATCTGATTCTTCTCTCTCTTGTATTTCTTTGGTTAACCTATCCATTTCAGCGCATTCTAGAATTTTTTCTATTAACTCTGTTTCATTTGGCGTTCTTTCTTGAATTGAATTTTAATTCCACCCAAGTTTGACCTTGAAGTCAGTTTTCTGGATAACTGTTAAGCTTAGAATATCCCTGATATTTTTTTCAGGAGGCAACTGGACCCTTCTTGTTTTCTGTTTTGAAGACGTTCTCATCCAAGGAACTTCTTCGGCTTTGACTAATGGTGGGGAATGGAAGGATTTAGACATTGGCATCCTTGTAGAGGCTCTTTGAAGCCCTTGGAGGTTTACCTGTGTCCCAAGAGACACCTGAGTTGTGCTCCTGGTTCCTGTAGTCTGCCATTTTTCCCCCTCTGGAAATCCATTCCTATTCCTACACCATTCAGAAGGTGTCCATCCCAAATTGTATAGCAAAAAGTCTGTAGAGATTCTCAGACATCCATCAAGCTTCTTGGCTGAGAAGCGAAATTATTTTCAAAGAAAAAACGAAAAAGTCCAGTTGCTTCCTGAAAAAAGCACCTTTGGGACAACCATGACCTGGATGACTGAGAATCTCTACAGAATATCCCTGACCAATTACTCCTGGTTGCAGAAGGCCAGTGTAGATTGAGTTCAGCAGCCAGATTTTGAAGGGGTCTGCTTAACTTCATCCAGATTTCTGTGCTTTAGGACATGAATGAACCCTCCAACTTTATTGATGGCTCAACAGAAGGGTGCCCCAAAGGAGATCTAGACAACCCACCTTACACGCCTGGTAAGAAACACCATCACTTGAAATCTGCAACAGCAAAGCTGGCACCAACCGTTTCATGAACCTCCCGGTCTGCTGAAGCTAGCAAGGAACTCATTGGAGATGACATTACGTACCATACACCAACTAGGGCTTCAGAAGTTGAGGGAGCTCCTTCAGGAAGGTTCCAAAACTGCTTCCAGAAGATGGGAGTCTCTAGCCCAAGGGCTATTTCGAAGCTCCAAAATGTTGCCTTTCTTGTAAAGCTGGGGTGGGAATCTGGGTTTTTGAAATTTGCAAAAACCCACGTTCCAGTTGTTGAAGGATGCTGGGAGCTGTAGCTCAACAACATCTAGGAAGATCAGGAACCCTGATCTTGGTTCTAGAACCTCCTTCTCAGTTCTTACTCCTTTTCCATAGAGCATTGTTTGCCCCCACAAAGAGAAGTCCGTGATAGATCTGTTTATCTGCGCAAGGATGAACTCCTGCCTTAGCATCCCACTGGCTGGGTTTGGAAGTGCAACACCTGAGCAGACACGACTTGCTGAGAAGACATCCATGCCCGGTCTTTCTTCTCCTCACTTCTCTTTTTCTGTCTCCATTAGGGATCCTGGGAGGTTCTCTTTCTGCAAAGACTATTTGCGCTTCGGCCAAGCAGAGTCTCTCCGTGCATTACAATCTCCACAACCTCTATGGGCTGATGGAAGCCAAGGCCACCTCAAGGTAGGTCAGTTCCTCTGCCTTTCTCCTGCTCCTTCCCTTCTCCTTCTCTTCTCCTCCTCTTCTTCTCGTTCTCCTTCTCCTCCTCCTCCTCCTCTCCCCCCCTTCCTCCTCCTTCCCTTCCTCCTCCTCCTACTTTCTCCTTCTCCTCCTCCTCCTCTTCTTCTCCTTCTCCTCCTCCTTCTCCTCCTCCTCCTCCCCTTCCTCCTTCTTTCCTTCCTCCTCCTCCTCCTCTTCCTCTTCCTCCTCTTCCTCTTCTTCTTCTCCTCCTCCTCCTCCTCCTCCTCCCACTTCCCCCTCCTTCCTTTGCCATGCTGAGGATTCATCAGCCTTGCAAATAAGTCCATTATTCTTGACTAGGTTTGTTTTTTTTTTATTTTCCTTGCAGGGCTCTGGTTGAAATCCGAGGGAAGAGACCCTTCGTTATTTCACGTTCCACTTTCCCAAGCCAGGGCAAGTATTCCGGACACTGGCTGGGGGACAATCGGAGCGAATGGAAGGATATGTTTTGGTCCATTCCAGGTACCCCTCAACGGCTTCCGGATGTAATTTTGAATATCTGCTGCTCCTGTCATACACAGACTGTTAAGCCCCTCATTATCTGTGTGCGTTTTATAAAGACAATATGAAGCTGTCCCACAGGCATGGCTGGAAGTGGGTGCCGAAACTTGCAAATGGGAAACTTACAAGTAATTTGCCAGTAGAGCAATGACCTATCAGAGCTACTGGCATTCTGAATATTTCCAAACCTAGTTCAAGGCCCTTTATCTTGTATTTTGACCAATAAATACCATATTTTTCAGAGTATAAGACACACCAGAGTATAAGATGCACCTTAGTTTTCTTATCTTTGAGGAAGATAAGAAAAAAGCTGATTGGCAGGTGGATCGGCCTCCCGGAATACCCCCAATCAGCTGTTCTCAGAGGTGAATTTTAGCAACAGGTTCCTTGGTTGTGAGCTCTGTGCCTTGCTTTTTTTTCCTGCCTCTGAAAGCATCCAAAACAGAGCTTCAGAAAAAAAGCCTTTGAAACTTCGTTTGGGGGCTTCTTTTCTGAAGCTTCTTTTCTGATGCTTTTTTCAGCCTCTGAAACCTCCGTTTGAGAAGCTGGACAGGGCTACATTCGGAGTATAAGACGCACCCAGATTTTCACCCTCTTTTTGGGGGGGGAAAGGTGCGTCTTATACTCCGAAAAAAATATGGTACACAGCTCGCCAAAATACCTGGGACATCCTTCCATAGTTAGGAGATCTCATCCTGGCTTCCATCCAAGGTCAGACCTCCCTAAGCACTCCAGTGACCTCTGTGGCCAGAGGATGACCTCATTTGACCTCTCTGTCCAAATCCCCAGGCCTGCTGAGTTTCAGTCTCTTCGGAGTCCCGTTGGTCGGGGCCGACATCTGCGGCTTTTCCAGCTCCACCTCGGAAGAGCTCTGCGTTCGCTGGATGCAGCTGGGAGCCTTCTATCCCTTTTCACGCAATCACAACACTCAGTTTGAAAAGGTGAGGGAGACGAGGCGTGGGGTGGGGGTGGGGGGCTCGTTTCCCTGCTTCTCACTTTCTTTTCCCCCAATCTCTACTTTCACCTCCCGATCAGTGTTAAAACAGAAGGCTTGGCTTTTCCATCTGCTGTTTCTGTACATCAAAGGGCAGAATTGGTGCCCCGGACTTCACACAAAGGAAGTTTTCCTTTCCGCGTGAAAAACGCGAAGGACTAATTCATCTTCAGAAGAGCCCACCGTGGCATCTCTGTATGTGACTTGAGAGTTCTCTCTATGTTGTGACTCATGCAGAGAACTCTGGGGATCCCTTTTCTCTGAAATCTTCTTCTGAAGAGTTCCATTGCACTGGACCTACCTAAACGTTGTTGTAATATAATTCCCTTGCCAAGCAAGATTTCAGATTATTCATTCTTTGTCAAAGACGTTAATGTCTTTTGTCTACGTTAATGACATAATGTCTAATGTCAGTTATAACTGACTCCTAAAAACCTCATGGGTGGCTCTGTAAGTATTTTTGAGAGCACTGAAAAGCGATTTGACGATGCCTTCTGGACTGTTGGTTTCATTCTGACTAGGCTTCCCAAGAGCCTGAAGCAGACTCCTTGTCCTGACAAAAAACCCTTTTTATTAGGTTACTGTGAATTCCTCTCATTTACATCCAGCAAAGTCTTTCCATGGTGAATTTATAATCACAGACCTTATCTGGCTTGGAGAGCTGCCAGGCCGATATCTTCAAAATTTGGCAAGGAGTCTTGAGATTCATGAACCAATTAAGCGAACTAATTGTCTCCTGCAAACTCCCTTCCCTGTTCGTTCCTCTTTTATTCCCTCTGGGAGGGGCCCTTCATCATCCACCTGTGGCCTTACTCTTGAGTCGACCCTTGTTCCTTAGCTGTTCCCTTCCTCTGGCAACTCTGCACATGCGCACACTGGGAACAGGCTCCAGCTGTTCATCTGCCTCACTGATGTCTGACTCCGAAGGCAGCTGACAACTGTCAGACGGTCCTGGCCCCCTCTCTGCCTCTGATGCAGAGTCCTCATCCGAGCCCTCCCCAGACTCCAGGACTGGCCTAGGTTCCTCCCCAACCTTCTCACTGTCTGAGTCTGCCACCAGCTCCGCTGGCGGGCTACAACATGGTTCTTCTATTCTACTCTACAGCCATCACTTACAACCCTCACTCATGCTCTCCCTTCCCCTCTCAACAGGCTCAAGATCCCACAGCCTTTAGCCCAGCAGCCCGGACAGCCATGAAGGCAGCTCTAGAACTCCGTTACTCCCTGTTGCCCCTGCTGTATTCTCTCTTCCATCGGGCTCATCTGCAAGGGGACACGGTCGCCCGCCCCCTGTTTTTTGAGTAAGTCTTTTGCTATGTCCGAGGGACGATTCTTGGATAAGCTGCAAGGCAATATTGCAAAACATTTCAGAAACGGGACTTCAGAGGGAGCGGGAGAGAGAAACATGGCCCAGATGTCTGTGTGAGAGCCAAGGGAACTTCAGCAAGTGTTTACAAAAGCCAGAGAGACTTTCCCACAATATCTGGAGAATGTATCGGCCAATCTGACCTGAGCTAATTGTGTGTGTGTGTGTGTGTGAGTGTGTGTGTGTGTGTGTGTAAGAATGTGAGCTTTAACTATGGGGCTTAGGGCGGGAAAAACCTAGATCTGGTTTTGCCTTCGATCAAGCTGAAGTGATGTACTCAATAAAGTTTTGCATGAAGAGATTGGATCGTCTTGATGGTGCTTGCATCACGGTTGGGATTTGTCTGTTGGAACCTTGGCCCTAGGCTTACAAACTGAAAGATCTTTTCAAGGAGCCCTGGATGGTTGTGGGTCTTCTTAACAGGACACAGACAGGTATGGCAATGATTTCCCTTTGTGGTAGGTTCCCAAAGGACGAGGCCACCTACGCAGTAGAGAAGCAGTTCCTTTGGGGCCGAGTCCTGCTGGTGACGCCCGTTCTGGAACCTGGCGCAGATTCAGTGATCGGTTACTTTCCCAAAGGCATCTGGTACGATTACTACACGGTAAGGACCCAGACAGGGGTGGGCTTCAGATCCTTTAGCAATGGGTTTGCCGCCCTGTGGGCGTGGCATCATCAGCCGCCTGTACCACAGTAGGGGAGGAGAGGCGTATTTCACCCTCCCCAGGCTCCAAAGGCTTTTCTTGAGCCTCCAGGAAGGTGAAAACTGGTTCCCCTGAGATCTCTCAGAAGGCCAGAAACAGGACTTCCAGAACCTCTGGTTGGCCCATTTTTTGCCATCCCAGACCCTCCACACGGCTCCTGCACTTACCTGGAATGATGAACAGGCCATGTGGAGACTCCTGGGATGGGTGGGGCGGGGTGGGTGTGGGCGTGGCCAGCCAGGGGTGGCATTTGGGGGTTCACCAAACCCTGGCGATCCTTGGCTAGAGGATCACCCGAACCCTGATGAACCCCCAGGAGCCCACCCCTGGACCCGGCCCTTGAGTTCCTGTCATTATCCTCCCACCTCTCTGGAGTCCAGGAGAACCCCATTTCTGAGACTCCGAGGGGATCGCCGTCTTCCAAAAGCTTCACACCCATCTGAGGCCTTTTCCTCGCCCTCTTCAGGGTTCTTCGGTGAACAGCAGTGGGGAGAGCTTGAAAATTGCGGCCCCTCTGGATCACATCAACGTCCATCTGCGAGAGGGCACCATCCTGCCGACTCAGGTGAGAGCATCTTCTGATTTTGAGCCCCCCACTGATTTTGGATAAACATCTGAGAGCCCAGGGTTCTCAAGGCAAGCTTGTACACGAGCAACCTGATCCTCTCTCCCTCCGTAGGATCAGGGGTGGGATTCAGCTGGTTCGGACCAGTTCGGATGAGCTGGATGTTAATTTTAATCTGGTTTGCTGAAATAGTAGTTGCAAGGATTGGCTGACCCTGCCCATCCCTCCCCTCCCCTCCCCTCCCCTCCCCTCCCAGGAGTCTCCACGCAGCCCGTTTTAGGTGCAGGTAAATGCAGGGTGTGTGGAGGCTCTGGGAGGGCAAAAAACGGGCCTTCCGGAAGTCCGGAAATGGGCTTGTTTCTGGCTGACCAGAGGGCCTCCGGAGCCCGGGGGAGGCTGTTTTAGCTCTCCCAGAGGCTTGAGGAAAGCCTCCGGAGCCTGGGGAGGGTGAAAATCCCTCCCTCATGGTGCAGGAGGCTGAGTAGGTCACGTCCACCACGCCCACCCAGCAATTGACCAGAGAACCGGTTGCTAAAATTTCTGAATCCCACCCCTGCATAGGATCCCAAAGCTTGGGCTTGAAAGAGACTCTTAAGATCTGATTTCTGTCTTATTTCAGGTTTTAATGCCATTTGTTATGTCGATAACAATCACTTTTTAGCCCAGAGATATTTCCCACAACAGCTCAGAACACTGTTTCTCAACCTTGGCCACGTTAAGATGGTGGGCTTCATTTCCCAGAATTCCCTAGCCCCAAGCTTCTAACTTCAGAATCAGAATTTGAGTTGGAAGTTAGTCCAGCCCCCTCCTCAAGCAGAAGATCTTATACTATTTCAGACAAGCGACCGTCCAGTCTCTTCTTAAAAAACCTCCAGTGATGAAGCACCCACAATTTCTGGAGGCAACTTCTGTTCCACTGGTTAATTGTCCTCACTGTTAGGAAGGTTCCCCTCAATTCCAACTCGTTTCTTTTCTTGATTTAAAGAGAACCTTCCTAACCTCACCCCATAAATATCTCAGGAAGTTAAAACACAGACCTGGAAAATAAAAGGGAAAGCTACCCCAAGATGGACAGGGAACAATAGCATTTTTTTTTTCATCAGTCTTGAGTTTGCAAAACGTTTGTTCATCACATCACAGTCTCTACCAGGAAAATGCGGCTTCTGGGCTACAAGCAGAAGGGAAAGACAGAGTTGCATAGACGAAAACCTTTTACTCAGACTGTCCCAACTGACATCCCCTCCTCTCCTTCCCTCCCTCCCTCTGCTGATGTGTCTCAGAAACCCGGAGGCAGCACTTGGCTGACACGCCGGAATCCTCTGACCCTGGTCGCAGCTTTATCCCAGACCTCCAATGCCTGGGGAGACCTGTTCTGGGACGATGGTGACAGCCTGGACACCTTTGAAAAGGGTGATTACTCCTACCTGGTGTTCAATGTCACACAGGTAAGAAGGTCCCACCTGGGAGCCATGAGGAGGAAGGAGCTGCTTCTGCTCAGTTCTCTTTCAAGTAGGACTTTTATTTATTTATTTATATTTATACCTGTTTAGTTTGTCAAACAGGTATGAGATAACAGGTATAAGTATAAATATGAATATGAATAGAGGAAATAAATGGGGACAGTAGGACAGGGAGGGTAGGCATACTGGTGCACTTATGCACACCCCTTACAGACCTCTTAGAAATAGGGTGAGACCCCATGGGTGCCATCCTGCCAACATCTAAACTCTTTTTTGACAAAAATCATTTGGGGGGGGGGGAACTGATCCATATGTCTATATAACCGCAGGTTAGCAGAATAGAGTAGAATTCTTCATTGGCCGAGTGTGATTGGACACACAAGGAATTTGTCTTTGGTGCATACGCTCTCGGTGTACATCAAAGAACAGATACATTCGTCAAGAATCATAAGGTGCAACACTTAATGATAGTCCTCGGGAACAAATAAGCAATCAAATCGTATTAGGAAACAGTCAATATAAATCGTAAGGATACAAGCAACAAAGTTACAGTTATACAGTCATAAGTGGGAGGAGATGGATGATGGGAACAACGAGAAGATTAATAGTAGTGCAGATTTAGTGAATAGTTTGACAGTGTTGAGGGAATGATTTGTTTAGCGGAGTGATGGCATTTGGGAAAAAAATGTCCTTGTGTCTAGTTGTTCTGGTGTGCAGTGCTCTATAGTGTCGTTTTGAGGGGGGAGTTGAAACAGTTTATGTCCAGGATGCGAGGGGTCTGTAGGTATTTTCCCAGCCCTCTTTTTGACTCGTGCAGTATACAGGTCCTCCATGGAAGGCAGGTTGGTAGCCATGGTTTTTTCTGCAGTTCTAATTATTCTAATTATTAGCAGTGAGCGAAGGTCATTGTAGCAGCCGTTTATCATCTCTCTCTGTTGAGGAAACATGAACTCTCCTTCTTCTCCTTCTCCTTCTCCCAGAACACCTTCATCTCCACCGTTCTGCATTCCAATACCGAAGCCACCTATATCACAGTGGATAAACTCAGCGTCTATGGAGTCCGGGAAGAGCCAAAAACGGTCACTGTCAGTGGCAAAAACTGGCCTTTCACTTATTTGGCCAATCAGGTAATTAACCAATTGGTTATTCAGGCCGGGGGTCTCCAAACTTGGCAACTTTAAGGACTTGTGGACTTCAACTCCCAGAATCGCTCAGCCAGCAAGGAGAAAGGCTCCGTCTGTTTGGTTCTTGCTACATGAAAAGTGACCCAAGTTAGTTTACTACTCGATAATCTTCATGAGTGACTTATTGCCTATTTCCTTAAACTTGCAATTGGGCTGTTTTAAATTTTTCAGAAGATACTTCTTAATAGTGTCATCCATGGAGGGAATGTCATCCATGGATGTGTCAAGTGAGAGTCTTGTGAAGGGTCAGGGGTGGCTGTGTCATAAACCAACCCACAAACTCAAAGAACGAACCTTCACCCTCTTCCTATGCCCGAGCTACAGATATTCGCCACTAGTGCAAATGTAGGGGATTCTACAGTTCTTCAAATATCCCATTTAAATATTCTTCAACTGTTGTTAGCTCTGTTATTTTTATTGTTTCGCTTCTTGCTTTTTCCAGTTTCTTACCTGATGCATTTTTGAAGCACATTTACACTTTCTGACAAGGGTTAGACATGGCATAGGTTTACCCTAATGCCATTAGGCATTAACAGATGGTTTATCCACCATATGAGCCACGGTGGCACAGTGGTTAGAGTGCAGTACTGCAGGCTACTTCTGCTGCCTGCTGACTGCCGGCTGACTGCAATTTGGCAGTTTGAATCTCATCAGGCTCAAGGTCAACTCAGCCTTCCATCCTTCCAAGATGGGTAAAATGAGGGCCCAAATTGTTGGGGGCAAGAGGCTGACTCTGTAAACTGCTTACAGAGGGCTGGAAAGCACTGTGAAGTGGTATATAAGTCTAAGTGCTATTGCTCCTTCCTTCCTTCCTTCCTTCCTTCCTTCCTTCCTTCCTTCCTTCCTTCCTTCCTTCCTTCCTCCCTCCCTCCCTCCCTTCCTTCCTTGTTGAGGAATTCTGGGAGCTGAAGTCCACAAATCTTAAAGTGGCCAAGATTGGAGAGTCCTACCGTAAAGCAATGGTGCCACCCACTCACTTGGCAATCTTTTGTGTTCATCCCCACAGGTTCTCCATGTGAACAACCTGCAGCTTCCCCTCAGCCAGGGTTTCTCCGTTCGGTGGATGTGAGTGAGACCAGGAGATCTTCCTCTGCACCGGTTGCATGACGAACCCACCGCCACGAGGAGACAAGCCGCTGCCTGTGGGGAAACTCGGCATGGGGTCCTCACGTACCTCTGTGGCTGTGCCTCCCCAGCTGAGCCATGCCATGGCCTCCTCGCATCTCCTTGGGAAAAGGCCCTCCTGCTTGGCCAATGGCCTCCTTCTGCTTCTTGGAAAAGGCCTTTCTCTTCTACAGCTTCTGCTCCATGCTTTCCAGCACACAGAACTCTCATCGTCTTCCGTGTTTCGCTCCGTCGCATGTTGTCAAACGTGTCCCACTCCGCGAGTGGCGCTTTGCAGCTTTCCTGGAAAAGGAGACCTTCGAGTCAAAGACACTGGAACTGAGTTTTCCTGATGAGTTCACTGGCATTTGGGTCAGCAGCCTGGGGTTTCCTGAGATTCCTTCTCCACCGTTGTGTGAACTTGGGTGGTGGGCATGCCGAACATCCTCAGTTCTCTGCAGTTTAATTAAGAAAGTCCAGTTGCCTCTTGAAAAAAGCACTTTGGGGAAAGAAGGAAAGGAAAGGAAAGGAAAGGAAAGGAAAGGAAAGGAAAGGAAAGGAAAGGAAAGGAAAGGAAAGGAAAGGAAAGGAAAGGAAAAAAGGAAAGGAAAGGAAAGGAAAAGAAAAGAAAAGGAAAGGAAAGGAAAGGAAAGGAAAGGAAAGGAAAGGAAAAAGGAAAGGAAAGGAAAGGAAAGGAAAGGAAAGGAAAGGAAAGGAAAGAAGGAAAAGAAAAAAGGAAAGGAAAGGAAAGGAAAGGAAAGGAAAGGAAAGGAAAGGAAAGGAAAATGTCTGTGGAGATTCTTAGTCCTCCAGGTTATGGTTGTTCTGAAGGTGCTTTTTTTCCAAGAAGCAACTAGACTTTCTGGTTTTTTCTTTGAAGACATTTCGCTTCTCATCCAAGAAGCTTCTTCAACTCTGACTGGCTCCATCCCTCCACCATCCAGTCAGAGCCGAATGCAGGGCGATATTTCACCTTGTAACTAACCTGCTTCATTCCTGACAGGTAAATTAACACTTCTGAAGCACCTTGCATCGAGAACCGAGCCCAAATGCCCAGCCCTTATTATTATTAGCCAACCTTGATCTTCTCTATCATTGGATGGCCAAGTCATGGAAGCATATTTAACCAGTAAATATGGTTTATTTAAACCAAGCTTGCAACTTTACCAAGGGTAATCTGTTGCACGGAACAACTTTTTGCTTTTAAATTTTGAGATTTGAAAGGGTTTGCAGCAGAATCGTTGCCAATGGGGCAGGATTAGCTCTTTTTGCACACTAGTGTGAGAACGTGGGGGTGTATTTCTCAGCATTAACCCCCCTCCCCAAATAGGGAGGGTACCTCGTCTTGCCCCGTACTCACCCTTAGAATGAATGTCTATCCTGTGCTAAAATGCATAGATTTCTACTTCAGAAAAATCCAATTTGCACTGTTTTCTCACCCACAGTTTTCCCAACTGCTGGGGTTTTGTTTTCCGTTTAGTACAAGTATTGAAGATAGCATTTAATTTATTATGCAACGACAATAAACTATAAACAAAGCAGGGAGGTTTCTTCCCTGATCAACCTGTCCAAAATTCCTAGCGCTGCTCAAGAGCCACAGCAGCTTTTGTAGTGCTATCGCCAGTAAAACCACGATAGGGTTAGCTAAGCCGGTTTTTTGGAGTACCCACTTTCTGTGAAGTCAACCTTGGTGTGAGCAAAGGGTTTATGGACCATCACCAGAAAGATGTCCGGGACAATTTCTCATTTAGCTGTCCTGTGTCTTTTTTTTTTTTTTACCAGAATGGCAAGGGTAGCCAGAAAAATCAACAAATAATGTATAGCAGGGCTGATTAAATGGGACAATTTGAAGACATGTGGACTTCAACTCCCAGAATTCCCCAGCCAGCTGGCTGGGGAATTCTGGGAGTTGAAGTCCACATGTCTTCAAATTGTCCCATTTAATCAGCACTGCTGTACATCAACACCTGTGCAATTTTGTGGTGCGTTAGGAAAACAAAGGAAAAAGAAACGTGAGCTTTATCCCTTTGGAGTGGTTGCTTTATTATTATTTTTGGAATATATATATTTTTAAACTCTGCTTGATTCTTTTCCCCCCAAGTTTCTGTACCAAGAAAGAAATAAAATACAATGTGATGTGTTCTTGCTGTGATCTGGCTGTTTCATCTCCCCCCCCCTCCACCAAACGAATCCCCCTCGTCATGGCAGGTGAAGACGGGCTCCTGCGTTTCCTCTAATCCCGTGACTCCGAAACACCCTCCATCAATTGAGTGCGCATTCTGACGTTTGCAACAGAAACATCCAGAATCTTTAACAGCTATGGTGGCTCAGTGGTTAGCATGCAGAATTGCTGGCTAATTCTGCCTACTGCTTGGAGTTCGATCCTTAACAAATTTCTCACTTAGCAACATAAATTTTGGGCTCAGTTGTGGTTGCAATTCAAGGACTACCTATATAAGTTCCTTCCTTCTTTTCTTCCTCCCTCCCCTCCTTCCTCCTTCCCCCCACCCAGCCTCCTTCCTTTCCTCCTTTTCCTTCCTTCCTTCCTTCCTTCCTTCCTTCCTTCCTTCCTTCCTTCCTTCCTTCCTTCCTTCCTTCCTTCTCAGAGGTTATAATTCAGAATGAATTAATTAATGATCCTTAACAAATTTCTCACTTAGCAACATAAATTTTGGGCTCAGTTGTGGTTGTAACTCAAGGACTCCCTGTATAAGTTAGTTAGTTAGTTAGTTCGTCCCTCCCTCCATTCTTTCCTTCCTTCCTTCCCAGAGGTTAGAATGCAGTATTGCATGCTAACTCAGTCCGCTGCAAGCAGCTTAATCCTGACCAGCTCAAGGATTGACTCAGCCTTTCCTCCTTCCGCGGTTGGTCAAATAAGGACCTAGATTGCTGGTGGGGGGACAAGAGGCTGACTGTATAAACCGCTTAGGGCTGTAAAGCACTGTGAAGCGGGATATAAGTGGAAGACGCTATTGTTATCGTTAGAAAGGCGGTTTTCCCTTTCGGCCGCGCGGGGGCGCAAGTGCTCGTCCCTTTCCAAGCAACCAGATTATTTCTCCGACTCGGCTTCGTTTAAAGCGAAGAGGCTGCAGTTCCACCTCCTGGCCGCCGGTGGCAGCCCAAAACAAAATAAAACAAAAAACACCCTCCTTCCTAGAGAGGCCGCTTTCCGGTCCAACGAGCGGGACTTCCGCTTTCCTTCCCATCTCCGCTGCCTGGAGCGGAGAAACCGGCAGCTCCGCGCTCCCACCTCCCTTCCAGGAACGACCCCCCCCCCTCAAATCCCCCTTTTTGTGGGTGGGGGGGGAGAACTATCCCCCCCTCCCCCGCCGCAGGATGAACAGGCCGAAGCCCGCGGCCGCGCGCCGCCCCAGCGCCGCCGCCAAGCCCTCCGGTAAAGGGGGGGGGCTGATGAAAGAGGGGAGGGGTCCCCCCGACCCCCCCTCCCCATCTGGGGGGGGCGTCTCCACGCGAGGAAGGGCTTGGAAAGGGGGGGTGGGGTCGTTCCCCCCCCGCAGAAGACGCGTGTCAAGGGGGCACGGGGGGGGAAGGGCAAAAATGGGGGGGGGGTCTCCAAATTGGAAGTCCTCCAAGACCCCCCCCCACCTTCCCCTCAAAGAGAGCGGAGACCTTGAACGTTTCTCTTTCAATAACAATAGTAATAATAATACAGTAATAATATAGTACTATATAATATATATATAATATAATATTAATATATTATATATTATATTATAATGTATTATATATTGTATAGTACTAATATATATAGTTATATATTTAGTTATATAATATAACTATATAATATAGTTATAATAACTGTATAACTAATAACTATATAACTATAGTTATAATAATAATAATAATTTATTTTATTTATTTATTTTGTGATTTATATGCTGCCATTCTCCCTGAGGACTCAGGGCGGCTTACATAAAACAATCACCAATACAAATCACAATAAACATAATTAAAATAAATTAAAATCCACAATAAAAACCATTCAAGTTGTAAAAACTATACAACCCCACGATCAGAGAATTGTTGGAACAGCCACGTCTTTAGTCCATGGCGAAAGGAGAGGCGGTCGGGGCCGTCCTGAGGTCGGTGGGCAAACTATTCCAGAGGGTCGGGGCTCCGACAGAAAGCCTTCTCCCTGGGGGCCGGGCATATTGGTTCAATTTTTTTTTTAATTGAAAGAATGATTATTATTATTATTATTCTTTCAATTAAAAAAAATAAATGGAACCAATATGACATCCACAACTCACCGTGACTCGGGGCAGCCTACAGAAATAAGACCCCCTATACGCCCCCACCCCCAAGCCTGCATGCCTTTAGCGACAACAACCAAGCCAGCCACTTTGAGGGGCTCTTTATCCCCCTGGGAGTCCTCAGCCCCACTGGCAAAGCTTTGTCTCCGGTGCCCAAGTCACTTACATGAGATCCAATGGAGATTCCTCTGGGTCTTTCAGAAGGAGGCGTCCTGGGGCTCCCCTCACAACCTTACCTGATCGTCGTCTTTCATTTCTCCATCTCAGGACACCCTCCTCCGGGGGACTTCATCGCTTTGGGCTCCAAAGGCCAGGTGGGAGAGTCCAAGACAGCCACCACCTTACTCAAACCCACATCATCTGGGTTGCCCTCCGAGCGGAAGCGCGAGGCGGCGACGTCGGCTTTGTCCAGCACCTCCGGACTGACCAAGCGCCCCAAACTTTCTTCCACACCCCCTCTCAGCGCTCTGGGACGTTTGGCTGAGGCTGCCGTGGCTGAGAAGCGAGCCATTTCGCCTTCCATCAAAGAACCGTCGGTCATTCCTATTGAAGGTAAAGTCTATAAGGGATGGGGGTGGGGGGGGCAGCATTTCCCCTTCCCAAATTGGGGGCAGGATATTTATCAATGTATTTTACCAGATAGGTATTGAATGGTTTTTCTCCTCACCATCAAGAGGGCTGTGACTTTGATCCTAGGTAGAGGCAGATATTTCTCTCTCTGGGTACAATGAGAATATATCTGTTGAACAGAACTCCTCATTGGCGACAGGAAGGGCATCCGGCCATTAAAACACTCACCTCCATTCAGTTGCCCAAGACTCCACCTCGCAAGGGATTACGGGGTCTTTAAAAGAAGATGATGATGTATTGAATGATTTTCTGATAGTTTGAGATGCCTGTTGGCTAAATAGAATTTTAAAAAAGAAGATATTGGAGCTTCTATCTGGAACCCAATAAATGTTGTTCTTGTAGTTGTTTAAAATACCCAGCTGTGCTGTAGTGGGTATTTTAGTGGGAGTTTGGGCTGCCAAATAGCTGCCGTGATTTCCCTTTGCTAACAGTGGCCCCCAACGCTCTGCTGGACGAGATCGAGGCTGCCGAAGCTGAAGGCAATGATGACCGCATCGAAGGGGTGTTGTGCGGTGCCGTGAAGCAGCTGAAGATGAATCGGGCCAAGCCTGACATCACCCTCTACCTGACCTTGATGTACCTGGCGAAAATCAAGCCAAATATCTTCGCCACTGAAGGAGTCATTGAGGTGAGGGGCAGGCAGAATCATAATAAGAGAATAACCTCATTGGAAGGGACCATGGAGGTCTTCTAGTCTAACGCCCTGCTCAAGCAGAGATCCTACACTATTTCAAACAAGTGTCTGTCCAATCTGTTCTTAAAAACTTCCAGTGTTGGAGTATTCCCAACTTCTGGAGGCAACTTCTGTTCCACTGATTAATTGTTCTCACTGTCAGGAAATTTCTCCTTAGTTTTAAGTTGCTTCTTTCCGTGGTTAGTTTCTATCCGTTGCTTCTTGTCCTGCCCTCAGGGGCTTTGGAGAATAGCTTGACCCCCCCCCCTTTGGGGCAGCCCAACCTTGCACAAGGTTTCTTATCCCTGAGCCCCACACAGATTCTTTAAAAAATGGAAATACAATCTACCCATTCCTGTTCAAGCGTGGCCCAACTCTGCTTAACTGTCTGGGCCCGTTCTAAAGTTTCTCCAGCAGGACTGGGATTCCGACTGCTTTTTCTCACATGCTCAGGAACCCTTTGCTTCCCCAGGCGCTGTGCAGCCTCCTCCGCCGAGATGCCTCCATCAACTTCAAAGCTAAGGGGAACAGCCTGGTGTCCGTCTTGGCCTGTAACCTCCTCATGGCGGCTTATGAGGAAGACGAAAACTGGCCTGAGATATTTGTCAAGGTGGGATGACATGGAGGCAGTGCTTTTCATGGGATTGAAGGGAAAACTGGGCACTTCAAGGAAGAGATGAAGGGGTCTCCCTCTTCTCTAGGTTTACATGGAGGATTCGCTGGGGGAACGGATCTGGGTGGACAGCCCTCACTGCAAGACCTTTGTGGAAAACATCCAGACGGCTTTTGGCACCAAGATGCCTCCGAAAAATGTTTTGTCGCATGGAGAGGTTGGACGCGGTGGAGGAGATCTCAGTGCTGGTAAGAGGGCTTCTTGAGAGCAGATGAAGTAGGTTTTGAGAAGGGAGGAAGGGAGGGGAGGGGAGGGAAGGGAGGGAGGAAGAAAGGATGGAAGGAAGGAAGGAAGGAAGGAAGGAAATAAAAATGAGGGAGAAATAAAGGAAGGAGAGAAAGGAATGAAGGGAGGGAGAGAAAGGAAAGGGAGGGAAGGAGGGAAAGAAAAAAAAATGAAGGAGAGAAAGGAATAAAGGGAGGGAGGGAAAGGAAAGGGAGGGAAGGAAGGAGAAAATAAAAATGAATAAGGAAGGAGAGAAAGGAACGAAGGGAGGGAGGGAAAGGAAAGGAAGGAAGGAGAAAATAGAGGAAGGAAAGAAAGAGGAACAAAGGGAGGGAGTGAAAGAGGAAAAGGAAGGAAGGAAGTTGGATTTGAGGATTTGACAATATTAGGGGGACACCGTGGTGCTTAACTCTTTGCTATGGTTGATTAAATAGATGCAACATTAAACTGTGGTTAATATGAGGCAGGGCCAAAGCTTTCCAGGAACTTACAACTATACCTGCAGAGAGTGGGTGGGCAGAGGTTCAAAGCCAAGTGTAAAGATAATTGTTTTCCCTGAAAACTGTAGGTCCTTGTGACCTTTGAGGACAGGCTGTGATTCACTGCGATGACTGTCGTTCTCGTTTGTGGACTTTCTAGGAAACAGCCCTCATCCTTCGGTTCCAGAGGAAGAAGACAGTCAGAGCGAATTGTTGATAGCTGAGGACAAAATGAGCCCTGAGCAGGAGGCCCACCTGATGCCCAGGTAGCACCTTCCTCTTTGCTGCTTGTGTTCATGTATCCCCAGGAAAGTTCCGTACAGAAGTTTAAAATGTTTCTAGGTTGAGACGTTCCAACCTTGAGCACTTCCTACCAGGCATCTCCGGGACATTTTGGTCTTACCTTTCTGCATACCTTTAGACAACCTTGTGGTTGAACCCAGATTTTCCCAGTGCTGCATCCGTCACCTAGGAAGACAAGTTTTCTTGCCATGGGGAAATTCTGCTTTTTTTCTAATCTCAGAACTGTCAGATCAGAGATGCTGTCATTGAAGCCGAAAAGAGTCCTTCATTCAAATCTGCCCTCAGCCATGGAAGATTAAGAGCCAGTCCCTTCATCTCAGCCCAGTCTAGGATTGTTGTGGTAGAGAAGAATTGGCAGAGATGGTGCTATGGGTTTTGGAAGAAATAAAATAAACCAATTACCGTATTTTTCGGAGTATATGATGCACCTTAGTTTTGGGGGAGGAAAGTAAGAAAAAAAAAATCTGCCTCTGCGTACCAGCATCCATCGATATTCATCTGGCTAGCATCCTGTCAGTGTGTGAGACTGTTCGGAAACTGAAACAGTATTTGCTGTGTGAGCAACAAGGAAGGAGACAGCAAGGAGCCTGGGCGTGGCTTAGGTCAAAAACCACGCCTTGTTCAAAAACTGCATGCTGTGCTGATCTCTGAAACTAAAACTGAAACTCCTCTCCTCTGCTTGTGTTTTGCTTGTGGCTGCAAACTGACTGTCCTTGCAGCAAATAGCAAACAGCTGTTCCAGGTTGCAAGGATTGTCATATTTGGCTACATTTTTGGCTACATTCAGTGTATAAGATGTACCCAAATTTTCACCTCCTTTTGGGGGGGGGGGGGCAGAGTGTGTCTTATACTTTGAAAAATACAGTATGTCAATATTTAATGAAAATTCTCATGAAAATCAAGTCCCTTTTTCCTTTAATTAAACATAGCTGAATATGTCTTTGAGCTATCCTTCAAGAATTATTTCTCCTCCTCCACTTTGATGCATTGATATACCCACTCTGAATCCTGGACTAAAGTGGGAGCCCCTCTTAGAAGCACCAGGTAAATTTGTAAAAGTGCCACTCTTTTGGCCCAGGTATGACGACCTCGCCGAGAGTGTGGAGGAATACGTTCTGGACATGTTGCGCGACCAGCTGAACAGGCGCCAGCCGATGGACAACGTCTCCCGGAATCTGTTGCGCCTTCTGACCGCTACCTGTGGCTACAAAGAGATCCGGCAGATGGCTGTGCAGAGGCTGGAAATGTGGCTGCAGAACCCCAAGGTAGGGAGGGCTTTCTTTTTGGAAGGATCTCGTCCAGAGAATCAGCTGGGATGTGAATGAATTCTGACCAGATTGGCAGTAGGCGGAATCTTGCCTAAGTTGTAGAAATTGTTTGCGTTCTGGCTGATTCTGGGCTTGGTTCTGGAAATTAACAGGCATAGCTTGGCCTGTGGGTGGATTCCGGCTGTATTTGGATGACTTTGCCAATTTTTAATTGGAGAACCCACCACCAATTCTGAAACCCACTCTGGAGTTTGGGTGGGAGGTTGGCCGCTCAAGATACCTCCACCTTTGAAAATGACACAATTTTGGAACAATACGCACTTAATTTAGGCACTGCCCAACTATTGCCATTGTAGGGCAAATGTCAGAATGTTGTGGTTTGAGCTTAGGATTTCCACTGTGAAATGTATAGGTTTAATCAATTTCACAGTTCAAAAGCCAGTGGGGTCTCAGATGATGGGAAGTGTGATCCCCTCCCTCTCTTTCTCTCTCTCTCTCTCTTCCTCCCTCCCTCCCTCCCTCTCTCTCTTGTTCCTGAGATCCTAGAACAGTGCTGGCGAACCGTTTCGCCACCGTGTCTAGGCCGCAACCTGGAAGAGGAGCTGCCCAGGGTGCATGCGCGGCCCAAAAACGAACTTCTGGTTTCACCTACTGAACTTCCGGTTTCAGCCAGCTACTCTTCCGGGTTTCTTGCGTGCATGCGCGTATCACAATTAGCTGGCTGGCGCACATCCTCATGCAGGAAGATGGAAGACCAGTTTCCGGTACTGCCACATGCAAAAAGGCCAGTTGATCATTGCACGCGCATGCACACAAGAAACCCGGAAGAGGAATGGGCGACACTGTACATACATATCCTAGAACATTATTATCACTCAGAAATTGATGCTGAGCTGAATGACTCAATAACTGAAGTGTTTCTGGTGAAGGATCTCACCTGGCTTTCCCCATGCTACCTGGGTGAGGTTTGTCGCAGGTCCCGTGTATCCCACTCAAAATTCCTCTTTCTTGCAGCTCACTCGGCCAGCCCAGGACTTGCTCATGTCTGTCTGCATGAACTGCAACACCCACAGCTCCGAGGACGTGGAAGTGGTCTCCAACCTCATCAAGATCCGCCTGAAACCCAAAGTCCTTCTCAACCACTACATGCTCTGCGTGAGGTAGGCAGACAGAAATGGGGCAGGGACGTGTGTCATTGAATGAATGCTCCAGGCAAGGCCAAAGCAGGGGAACCCTACGTGATGGAGGAGGCCTAATGGGAGGTGGTGGAGAACCACATCAGGGTTCTCTACACCAGGACTGTCCAATCTTGAAAGTTTTGAAGACCTGTGGATTTCAGTTCCCAGAATTCCCCAGCCAACCATGCTGGTTGTGGGGGGATTCTGGGAGTTGAAGTCCACCACAACAAAAGATGTTGAGACTCTAGAAAGAGTGCAGAGAAGAGCAACCAAGAGGATTAAACCTATGAAGAATGGTTGCTTGAATTGGGTATGTCTAGTTGAATGAAAAGAAGGATTGGGGGGGACATGATAGCAATCTTCCAATATCTCAGGGGCTGCCCCAAAGAAGAGGGAGCCAAGCTATTCTCCAAAGCACCTGAGGGCAGGACAAGAAACAATGGATGGAAACTAATCAAGGAGAGAAGCAACTTAGAACTAAGGAGAAATTTCCTGATATTGAGAACAATTAATCAATGGAACGACTTACCCCCTCCTTCTTCTTTTGCCATATCTGTCATCTGACGTTGGCGATCATGTTGGCAATCCATGACTTGCCTCCAGAAGTTGTGAATGCTCCAACACTGGAAGTTTTTAAGAAGAGATTGGCTAACCATTTGTATGAAATGGTTTAGGGTTTCCTGCCTAAATTTAGGGGGTTGGATTAGAGGTCCAACCAAGGTCCCTTCCAGCTCTGTTAATCTATATTCTAAGTCTTAAAAGCTGCAAAGGCTGAACAATCTTTGGGAGGCACATCTTCCATCTGGTAGCTGGCTGGGATTGGGGAGAAGTCTCACCTCTTAAGTATGGTGCCTCTTCTGAGCCTGAGCATCTTCCAGGGAGCTGCTGAACGCTCACCGGGACAACTTGGGCACTGTGGTCAAATCGGTGATTTTCAACGAACTGTCCAACGCCAGAAACCCCAACAATATGCAGATCCTGTATACGGTCCTTCAACACAGTCCGGAACTAGCGCCAAAGGTACGTTGGATGTCCAGTCTCAGATTCAGCCAGCGCCAAGAGAGGGATGACCAATCCCAAGGAAGGGAAGGAGGTCTCCCTTGCTTCCCCTTCCTTGCTTCAGCTCCCAACACTTCTGGGGTTTTGCGCTCATCCAATCTCACCTGACCACTCCATTTGGGGAGAACCTGGGGAGGGACAAGCTGGGTTCCCACTCTGGAATTTTGGGCCACCGCTCTTGTGAGGAAGGGGCAGATTTATCCCATGGGGTCCCACCAGCCAACCCCTCTGGAGGACTTGTCAATCTTTATCATAAAAGAGAGCTATAATTTTTGCAAGAAAACTTTTTTGAAAGCACTTCTGGATGATTTTCGTTGCATGACGCCCCTCATTGTTGTCACAAAATCAGCTTGCTTGATCTGGCATTTTGTCCTGCCATTGATTGTTATGAAACACTCTTCTCTTCTCTTCTCTTCTCTCCTCTCCTCTCCTCTCCTCTCCTCTCCTCTCCTCTCCTCTCCTCTCCTCTCCTCTCCCCTCCCCTCCCTTCCCCTTCCCTTCCCTTCCCTTCCCTGTGTCTCTTCTCTTTTTTCTTTC
The DNA here is from genome assembly GCA_030761175.1 of Masticophis lateralis. Classification (NCBI taxonomy): domain Eukaryota; kingdom Metazoa; phylum Chordata; class Lepidosauria; order Squamata; family Colubridae; genus Masticophis; species Masticophis lateralis. The sequence continues at coordinate 2,138,169 of JAUDYJ010000013.1, read as the reverse complement.
TCTTCTTTTTTCCTCTCCTTCCTCCTCTTCTATCACCCCTCCCCTCCTTCCTTCCCTCTTTCCTCCCCTCAGTTCCTGGCCATGGTCTTCCAAGACTTACTGACCAACAAAGACGACTACCTGAGAGCTTCCCGGGCTCTCCTGCGGGAGATCATCAAGCAGACCAAACACGAGATCAACTTCCAGGCTTTCTGCCTGGGACTTATGCAGGAACGGAAGGAGCCTCAGTACGCTGACATGGAGTTCAAGGTGAGGAACGTGATGCGGTCTTAAAACAAGGACCACCTAGCTTCTTGTCCTCACAAGATCCGCTCCCACTGTTCTCCTTCCGTTAGGGCTCCGCGGGCGTCTGAACCCTCTCCCCCCCTCCCCACTCTTGCTCTCTCAGGACCGCTTCGTCATCCACATTACAGACCTGCTGGCCGTCTCCATGATGCTGAGCATCACCGCCCAAGTGAAGGAAGCCGGTGTGGCCTGGGACAAAGGCGAGAAGAAAAGTGAGAAGAAAAGTGTTGTTTTATGGCTTGGTTGGGGGTTGAGAGTCCCCAACCCTCACCAATGGGCGGACAGCAATGGCACTTAGACGTACCCTATATACTACTCCATAGTGCAGGAGTGGGCAACTGTGGCCCTTTTACGACCTGTGGACTTCAACTCCCAGAATTCCTCAGACAGCCAAGTTGGCTCAGGAATTCTGGGAGTTGAATTCCACAGGTCATAAAGGGGCCATATTTGCCCACCCCGCCATAGTACTTTTACCTCAGAGTTCCCCAACACTTCTCTGGCTTTGTGGACGGGCAGGTGGGTGGGTATGGGTGAGAAAGAGGAAGGTTCCGCATGAGGGGTCACCAAACGCGCATGCCCAGCTCCGTTCAAACAATCAGCATGCACCCGGGCCTGCTGCTCACTTAAACGCAGTGTGTGCACCCAGCCACCACTCGCACAAGCGAGGATGTGTCAACTTCAAAATGGACTCATCCTACCGCGGCCATCTTTTCATTTCTCAGCTTGCCACACAGTATGGGGAGGAGGAGGAGGGAGAGGTTTGGGGTGTCAGACCACACAATAGCAACAGATCGTCCTGTGGGAACCGAGGTCATCTCAACAGGTGCTGGACAGAGACTTGAAGGTGTTATCAGAGAGATGCCATTGGACATTGTGACCTGTGACGAGGAGGGAGTGGGACATCTATTCTTTAATTGTACGGAAACGGCGGGAATTAACTAGAGCTGGTTTTGCTGTCATGCGTGCCAAAATGATGTATTCAACAAAGCAATTCTTTTTTAAAAAAAAAAATATTGGACACAGTGTGATCGTCCTGGTCAGTGGGACCAATGTTTTTAATGTTTATTTAATAAAAAACTTTTTAAAATTAAAAAAAGAAAACAAAGCAATTCTTAAAGAGATCCGACTCTCTCGGAGTGCTGGCTCAGTTGGGTTTGTCAGTTGGAACCTTAACAGGATGGGCGTGAGCACTCAGACGCACTGCCCGGCTATTTCTGTGGCCCCTTGCAAAACCCTCACGGACCACTTGTGGGCCATGGCCCACAGATTGGGGACCCCTATTTTACAGCAGCCTCTGAGTAGTTTGCAATATCAGCATAATTTGCATGTTGCCCCCCAACCATCTGGGTCCTCGTTTTACTGACCCTGGAAGGATGGAAGGCTGAGTCAACCTTGAACCCCATTGTCAGGATCGAACTGCTGGCTGTGAGAATGCAGAGTCAGCCTGAAATGCTGCATTCTAACCACTCCCATCACCGGGGTTTCCCAATCCTTCCTGGATCTTGGGAGTAGAAGGAATCGGTGTGAGAGATGAGCTCTGATTTGGAGTTAATCCAACCCAGATTCGGTCCTAAGAAGAGCTGGACCTTCTCTCTCCTCCCCAGATTTGGAAGGGCTGCGGGCTTTCCAGAACCAGATTGCAGCCATCCAGCGGGACGCTGTCTGGTGGCTGCACACGGTGGTGCCTTCCATCACCAAGCTGGCTCCCAAGGAATACATACACTGGTAAGAGAAGGGACCGATGGGGGTCAGGAAACCCTCCTTGCAAAGGGGATCCCCGAGAACTTAACCTCATCCACATTTGTCCCCCTTCTCTCTTTATTTCTAAAACAGTCTCCACAAAGTCCTGTTCACAGAGCAACCCGAGACCTACTACAAATGGGATAATTGGCCCCCAGAGAGCGACCGCAAGTAAATCTGGTGCTTGACTTGAACCTAGAACCCTGCTGTGGTGGGGGTGGGGTGTCAAGGGTTTGGGGTAGAATATCCCTACTTCTAGATCACAGACATTCAACCGAGCGTAGCCGATGCCAGTTTGCTGCTCGTGGCTGCTGAAACTGAGCCTTGTGATTCGGAAAGCATAATCAGTGGCTTGGCCTGGTACCCAAACCACCATTGGTGGTTTGTTGAAAGCATTGGAAGCCGTGTTAGAGGCCCCACTCCAGGCTCTGTTTCTGTTGCTCCCCTCTGGGAATCTATAGCAGGACAACTAGATTCTGGGACAGCTTTGTTCCTTAGGCCATCCGTCTTGTAAACTCGCAATATTCTTTTTTTTCTGGGTACGTATACATCCTATGATGTTTGTCCGTGTCATATATTTGTGTGTATGTGGCTATATGCATAGTGGTTTCTCTTTTGAGAGCTGAATGCAACGAAATCGCACTTTAACGTATGCTGATTAGTCTAGATTAAAAGTGACAATAAATTCTGTTAAAAGTGACAATTTTATTATGTTATTCTTTTGGGAAGTCGGTCTCTCCTTTGTTGTTCTGGGTGTGAACCCGCTAAGCATCTCCCCTCCTCTCTTCCTGGCTAGCTTCTTCCTCCGCCTTTGCTCCGAAGTGCCAATCCTTGAGGACACCCTCATGCGCATCCTGGTCATTGGTCTGTCGCGAGACCTTCCCCTCGGCCCCGCCGACGCCATGGAGCTGGCCGACCACCTGGTGAAGCGGGCAGCAGCCGTGCAGGCGGACGGTAAGCCTCCTTTGAGCCACTCGTGGCCTCTGCTTCTTTGCCGCTGCTGAAGCAGCAGCTGCTGGTCACCCCAGTTTATGCCAAGTCCTCTGAGAAGATCAGAAATGGTGACTCACATGACCCCGTTATGCTGCAACCATCAGAAATACCTGCTGATCGCGATCGAACGACTGCAGGGATGCAGAACGGTCATAAGTGTGAGCATTGGTTGCAAGTCATTTTTCCCAGAATCTTCGTAACTTAGAATGGTTGTTAAGAGGAATGGTTATAGGTTGAGGATTACCTATCCGCTTCCATAATAGCCATAGGATTTAGACTTCTATACCGCTTCCCAGGGCTTCCCAGCCCTCTCTACACGGTTTACAGAGTCAGCCTCTTGCCCCCAACAATCTGGGTCCTCATTTTACCGACCTCAGAAGGATGGAAGGCTGAGTTAACCTTGAGCTGGTCAGGATCGAACTCCTAGCAGTGGGCAGAGTCAATCTACAATACTGCATTCTAACCATTGTATCACCATGGGAAGGAAGGAAGGAATAGCACTTACATCCCACTTCACAGTGCTTTCCAGCCCTCTCTAAGTGGTTTACAGAGCGAGCATCTTGACCCCAACAATCTCAGTCTTCATTTTACCGACCTCAAAAGGATGGAAGACTGAGTCAACCTTGAGCCGGTCAGGATCGAACTGCTAGCAGTGGACAGAATTCTCCTGCAATACTGCATTCTCACCACTGCACCCCCAGGGCTCCTCTCCTTGGTCCCCTATGCTGCCTGAATGAAGAATCTCTGTTGGCTGTTAGCTACCCCTGTAGAAACCCAGCACAATCTCGTGCAGATTATCTGTCAGCCCTCTCCTTTGTTTTTATACCTTGCTGCTCCCGTTTTGGGTTTCAGATCTCGAAGTCTTGAGAGTGGAGAGGATTCAATTGATCGATGCCGTCTTGAACCTCTGTACTTACCACCATCCTGAGAACATCCAGCTGCCTCCGGGGTAATTGTGGAGAGATTCTTCCTTCCTCCTCCTCCTCCTCCTCCTCCTCTTCTTTTTCAACGGCAAACGTGGGACAATAAAGCCTATTCTGTCCTGATTTGTTTTTTTCTTTTGTACTTTGCATTGTTTTGTTAAAACAGGATCATATATCCTTAACTCTCCCGCAGGTACCAGCCTCCAAATCTGGCTATTTCAACCCTTTACTGGAAAGCTTGGCCTCTGTTGCTCGTGGTGGCTGCATTCAATCCGGAAAACATTGGTGAGTCTTACAATGGGAATCCTTTCTGCAGGGACGGGGTGGCAAGACTGAAGGTAGCTGTTTTCCCTCCCTGTGTCTGCACAGATACAACATCTGCACACACACACACATACACACAGTGGGAGGTGGGGACGAAAACTTTACAATTTTGTGCTTATAAATTTTGTATGGTATTATTGCCGTTCTTATTTTCCGTGTCCCATTCTTGCTATGAGTGGTACAGGTAGTTCTCGACTTATGAACACTGTTGTTCAGTGAGACATTTGTTAAGCGAGTCACCGCAGTGGAGATGTAGTAATGCAGTCGTTAAGTGAGCCTGGCTTCCCCATGGACTTTTCCTTGTCAGAAGATTGAAAAATGGGATCATGTAACCTTGGAACACTGCGACCGTCATAAATACGAGCCAGTTGCCAAGAATCCAAATTTTGATCAGTGGGATGCTGCAGAGGTCATAACTGTGAGAAACGACCGTAAGCCCCTTTTTTCCAGTGTCATCGTAACTTTGAACAGTCACTAAATGAACTGTTGTAAGTTGAGGACTACCTGTATTTCCCTGGTATAAGATTTTTTTTAAAGTCCGCTTTTCAAATTGTTTTTAGTTTATAGTGACCCTAATGATCCTAATAATCCGTCTGTGACTTTGCAGAGATTTTGTTCGAGGAATTTTGCTGGCACTCTGATTACTGCATGCGATGTTTCTGATTTTCTTTTCCCCTTTCCCCTCCCTGTCTTCCTCTGGTTTGATTGGCAGGTCTCACCGCTTGGGAGGACTACCCCACACTAAAAATGCTGATGGAGATGGTGATGACCAAGTAGGTTCAAACTTGGGAAAGTCCGTCCCAAATTTCTCTCTCTCTTTCCCATCTTAAAAGATGGGGGTGTCAACCCTGAAGCTGGCCTTCCCGAGGCCGTTTTTTTTTAGGTTTCAGCGTTGCCACACTGGAGTTGAGGGAAAGGGATGGGGGAGTAGAGATAGCTGAGCTTTTGTAGCCAAAACAAAATGGTTTCTCCTGGGAACCAAGGCCACTCCCAACAGCTGGCTGGAGAGAGGAGGAGGAGGAGGAGGAGGAGGAGGAGAGAAGTACCGTATTTTTGGGAGTATAAGACGCACCGGAGTATATGACATACCTTAGTTTTTGGGAAGGAAAATAGGGGGAAAAAATTCTGCCTACCAGGTATTCATCTGGCTAGCATCCTTAGCCTGGTCAGCTTCAGCACATTAGTTCGCTGGCTGGTTTTGAGGCTGGGGCTGGTTGGGGCTAAAGAAACAGCTTCTAAAGCACAGCTGATCGTCGGAGGGAGCAGCAATTAGAAAAGCAGGCGAAGCGCAGAATATCGCTTTGCTCACAGGCGCCGCATTGGGGCTGAAAAACAGCTTCAAAAGCACAGCTGATGGTATGAGGGAGTTCCAGTGATTAAAGCAGGCGAAGCGCGGAAGGGGTAAGAAGGCAGCAGCTGTTCCGGATAGCCATTTTGGGCACCGCGCACGGGGTTACATTCGGAGTATAAGACACACCCAAATTTTCAGCCTCTTTTAGGAGAGAAAAAAGTATGTCTTATAAGCCAAAAAATACGGTAACCAGGCAACCGGCCAGCACCTCAATTGGAAAATGTGACTGACTGTTTGGAGCAAAGGGAAACTTTCACTTTATAATTAGGTGAAAACCGTGGGAACTCTCAGAGTCGGTTTTCACCAGTCTGTGCCGATGATGATCTCTCCAAATAAAACTGTTCTTTGAGGAATCTACCTGCCTCGGGCGTGTGACTTGGAACGCTGGCATGGAGGTTATTTTGAGCTTTTTATTTTTCCTTACAGCCTAACGTCAAGTCACAAGCCACCCCCCCATTAAAACGGCTTCCCCTTCCTTTTGCCAGCAATTACTCCTACCCTCCTTGCACACTGACTGATGAAGAAACCCGTACGGAGATGATCAGCCGCGAACTGCAGATCTCTCAGCGGGAGAAGCAGGAGATCCTCGCCTTTGAGGGTCATCTGGCCGCGGCCTCCACCAAGCAGACCATCACAGAGAGCAGCAGCCTCCTGCTGTCCCAGCTGACCAGCTTGGATCCCCAGTAAGAAGCTCTGGTGATCTCCCAAGGAGGAGACTCACAGCTGCAGCCTCTGAAGCTGGGGTAGGATGCTGTCCTGCCTTCCTTCTTCTTCTTTTTCACCACTTTTGCTCCTTTTGCAGGGGGCCTCCCCGCAGGCCGCCTCAGCCTGTCCTGGATCAGGTGAAAAGCCTCAACCAGTCCCTGCGCCTGGGGCACCTCTTGTGTCGTAGCCGGCATCCCGACTTCCTGCTCAACATCATCCAGAGGCAGGTGAGTAGCATGAAGAGCTGGGAGGCTGTGCGTTGATTAGTCTCAGCCTAGAAAGATACATTTTTCAGAATGTTCAGAAAGTAAGAATTTCCAGGAAATTGTCCGGAGATGGAAGGACTAGAAACAAAGTGATGCTTGTAGAATTTTGAGTGAGCTCTCCTCAGTCTTGAAAGAGGATTCAGTAGATTCTTGAAAAGATGGTCAGGTGTTGGTGAATAGAGCCAGTCTACCACTGAATATCAATCGTAAAGAGAAGAAAGAAGAACAGTACCATATTTTTCGGAATGTTAAGACACTCTGGACTATAAGACGCACCTAGCTTTTGAGGAGGAAAACAAGGGGGGGGGGAAATCTGCCTCTGCAGATTTTGCACAGCTCCTGCCAGGCCCAAAGAACCAAGAATGAGATGTGGAATCACTTCTGAGTAGTTGCTTGCTGGTTTTTCTGGGAAGGAGCCCTCCTTTCTGCAACTCCAGACTGCATTCTGCCCCCAAAATTGCAAGCCTCTTTTCCCAACAGGCACCCCCTTCCCCATCCGAATCATCCTTTCTCTATGCCCTCTGTAGTTTTCCAAAACTATGGAGTCCCCATAGTCCCCAAAACTAGACGTTTCTTCTGCTCAAGTCCACTCTCTCTGCTTCTCTCCTCCTTCACCGACTCCTGTCTCCTTCCTCTCCCTCATCCTTAGGCTTCTTCGCAATCCATGCCATGGCTGGCAGACCTCGTCCAATCCAGCGAAGGCTCGCTGGACGTCCTCCCGGTCCAGTGCCTTTGCGAATTCCTTCTGCACGACGCGGCGGATGAGTCGGCCTCCGGAGAGGAGGAAGAGGAAGGAGAAAGCAAAGAGCAGCGGGCCAAGAAACGGCAGGTAAGCGGATTTCTGGTTTTCCATTATTTGAAAAGCAAAACAACCAACTTTTTAAGAATATTTCTCCGAAAATAAGACCCTGTCTTATATATTTTTGAACCCCGAAATAAGTGCTTGGCCTTATTTTCGGGGAGGTCTTATTATTCTGGGGTGTGTGGAAGAAACCAGAGAAAATGGTGGGGACCAGCTGCACCTGCGTTTAAATATTTTTTGGGAGGGCTTATTTTCAAGGGGAGGGGGGGCTTATTTTATCACATGCGCCCAAAAGCCTGATTGGGCTTATTATCAGGGGATGTCTTATTTTTGGGAAAACGGTAGAATAGAATAGAATATTCTTTATTGGCCAATCAATATAATATAAGTGAGAAGAGATGGGTGGTGGGAACGATGAGAGGATTACTAGTAATGCAGACTTAGTGAACAGTTGAGGGAATTATTTGCTTAGCAGAGTGATGACGTTCAGGGAAAAAACTGTCCTTGTGTCTAGTTGTTCTGGTATGCAGTGCTCTGTAGCCTCGTTTTGAGGGTAGGAGATGAAACAGTTGATGTCCAGGATGCGAGGGAAGAGGGTTGACGGAATATTTGTCATGCCAGGAATTCCATCCTGGCCTAAGCATTGCAGTTAGTTCTTGATTTACAACCATTCTTTTAATGACTGAAGTTACAACGGCAACTGTAAAAAGTGACTTCCCTTTTCACCCTTAATGGCTGTTACAGCATCTCCACGTGATCCAAATTCAGACGCTTGTCAGCCAACTCATATTTATGATGGTTGCAGTGTCCCTGAGTCACATGATCCCCTTTGGCAGCCTTCCGACAAGCAAAATCAAAGGGGAAAACCAGATTCACTTAACAACTGGGTTACTAATGTGTAAACCGCGGGGATTTACTTAACAACTGTGGCAAGGAAGGTTGTAAAAAGGGGTAGAACTGTCTTGCTTAGCAACGAAATTTGGGCTCAATTGTGGTCATAAGTCGAGGATTACCTGTATGTTGAAGAACAAGAGTTTCATCCCCCTTACAAGGATGGCACTTAGCAATAGCACTTATATCCCGCTTCACAGTGCTTTTACAGCCCTCTCTAAGCGGTTTATAGTGTCAACCTCTTGCCCCCAACAATCTGGGTCCTCATTTTACCCACCTCGGGAAGGATGGAAGGCTGAGTCAACCTGGAGCCAGTCAGGATTGAACTGCTTGCAGAGCGGAGAATCAACCTGCAATACTGCATTCCAGCCACCAGGAGAGAAGGAAGGAAGGGAAATAGCATTTAGATTTATAACCCGCTTCACAGTGCTTTACAGCCCTCTCTAAGCGGTTTACAGAGTCAGCCTTTTGCTCCCCAACAATCTGGCTTCTCATTTTACCCACCTCGGAAGGATGGAAGACTGAGTCAACCTTTGGTCAGGATCGAACTGCTGGCAGTGGGCAGAGTTTGCCTGCAATACTGCATTCTAACCACTGCACCACCATGGCAAGGATGCACTCAAATACAACCCCCCAAAATTGCTGAGTGCATTTTTACAGCGAGTAGGGAAACGCACCCCAAGTGCCTAACCTCATGCTTCTTCTCTGCAGAGGCAGCAAAAACAGAGGCAGCTGCTCGGACGTCTGCAAGACATGCTGCTCGGACCCACCGCTGATGAGCAGACCACATGCGAGGTGCTGGACTACTTCCTGAGGCGCCTCAGCTCATCCCAGGTGGCCTCGCGGGTGCTGGCCATGAAGGTAAGGAACACCAGGCCCCATAAGTCAACGCCTGCTTTAGAGCAGGGAATGGCACAATGCAAATTCTTAGCCAGGCAGAACAGGATAAAATATTGCAATGCAGTCTCCTTTTTGGTGCACCGTCAGCCCTTTTTCCCCAGAGTGCCACCAACTTTTTGTTCAGGGTGTGTGTGAAGGGCTTTGGGCCTGAAGCTTCAAAACATCCATATTTCTCTTTTAAGCCCCACAGTGCTAGATTTGAGAGAGGGCGTAGAGTTTCCTTTTGACAATATTTTTCTTGTTTTTCTGCAAACTCGCCTCTGTGCCAAAAGTCAGTCCCTCCCTCTCTCTCTCCCCCCACCTCCAAAGAATAAGCAAAAGGTGAAGGTAAGGGTTCCCTTCGCACATACGTGCCAGTCGTTCCTGACTCTAGGGGGCGGTGCTCATCTCTGTTTCAAAGCCAAAGAGCCAGCGCTGTCAGAAGATGTCTCTGTGGTCATTTGGCCGGCATGACTCAACGCCAAAGGCGCAGGGAACACTGTTCCCTTCCCACCAAAGGTGGTCCCTATTTTTCTACTTGCATTTTTTTACCTGCTTTCAAACTGCTAGGTTGGCAGAAGCTGGGACAAGTCACGGGAGCTCACCCCGTTACATGGCACTAGGGATTCGAACTGCTGAACTGCTGACCTTTCAGTCGACAAGCTCAGTGTCTTAGCCACTGAGTTCTTGCTTATTTTGGTTTTTAGGCTTTTATTTGTATCAAAGAAAGTAGCATTTTTTTCCTATCATTTGTTTGTTTGTTTGTTTGCAGTTGCCTGTTTCCTTTCTCCTTTCTTTTCAACTCCTTTTTTTCCCCTATGCTTTACTTTACTATGCTATACTTTAACACTTTTTTTGAAATGTAATAATTTTTTTTAGAGGGGAAAAGGTGGTTGCCGGCCCCCAGATCAGTCAGGAGCTGATCGTTTTTTTGACCATCCAGCTCAGAGGCCGGTCTGGCTGGATGCGACCCCCCCGTGTTCTCCTCCCCACTGCAGGGCCTGTCCTTGGTGCTTTCCGAAGGGGCCCTCCATGAGAAGGAGGAGAAGGAGCACCCGATGGAGGAAGACTCCTGGGACTTCGAGCTGCTTCAGAGCTACCAGTGGCTTCTGCGAGATCTCCCCAAGCTGCCCTTGTTCGACAGCGTCCGGACCACCACGGCGGTGGCTTTGCAGCAGGTGAATGGCGTGGTGAACCCTGGAAGGTTCTCCAGACACAGGACCTGGATTGTGTAATGTTGTGTTTCTCTTTGCTTCCCGTTCCAGGCCATCCACATGGAGACAGACCCTCAGACCATCAGTGCTTACCTGGTGTATCTGTCCCAGCATGCTCCAGTGGAGGAACAAGGCCAACACAACGACTTGGCTTTGGTGAGAAAAGTCAAGGGATGGGTGGATGGAGGAGGAGGAGAAGGTCTGTGAGATGCCTCCTCGTTTAGCAACCAAAGCAAACTCCGTCTCCCGACAGATTGCAGGGCATTCCTCTTGGTGCCCCAAAATTTGCTTATTATTTATTCGTTTATATCCCACCTTTATTCATTTTAATAAATAACTCAAGGTGGCAGACACACTTAATACTTCCTCCTCCTCCTCTTCTCCTCCCCCCCAACAACAACCCTATGAAGTGAGTTGGGCTGAGAGAGAGGAACTTGCCCAAAGTCACCCAGCCAGCTTTCATGCCTAAAGCAGAACTAGAACTCACCATCTCCTGGTGATTGGCCCAAAGTCACCCAATTAACTTTCATGCCTAAGGCGGGACTAGAACTCACCATCTCCTGGTGATTGACCCAAAGTCACCCAGCCAGCTTTCATGCCCAAGGTGGGACTAGAACTCACCATCTCCTGGTTACCAGTCTGGTGCTTTAACTGCTAAATCAAACTGCTAACCTCCTCTTATCTACCCGCTGCAGGATGTGTCCCCTTCTCTTTCTAGTTTTGATTTTTTTTAAAAAATGATTTATATGCTGCCCTTCTCCGGAGACTCAGGAGGGCTTACAATGTGTTAAGCAATAGCCTTCATACTTTTGTATATTTTATAAAAGTCAGCTTATTGCCCCCACAAACCGGGTCCTCAATTGACCTACCTTAGAAAGGATGGAAGGCTGAGTCAACCTTGAGCCTGGGGAGATTCGATCTTACAGTAATTGCAGACAGCTGGTGTTAATCACAATGCTTTTAGTCTGCAGAGCTATCCAAGCTCTCTCCCTTTCTAAATTGGTGCCACCAGCGATAGAGAGTGGGAGGTCTTCTCTGGAAAAGAGCTGGGATGGGTTGGCTGTCCATGCCTCACAAGATGGACAGAGAAGCGACTTTGGCCTCCAACGAGCCAGAAGGAAAACCCAAATTCCAGTCTTTTGCTGATCTCAAGTTTGAGGCTCTCGTTGCGCAGCTGCTCTACGTTTCTTCCTCTTCTCCTCTGCAGGACGTGGCCAGGCTGATTGTGGAGCGTTCCACCATTATGTCTCACCTCTTCTCGAAGCTCTCCTACTGCTCAGAGTCCGACTCCGTGTTGGTGGCTCTGCTCTCCATCTTCTCACGCTACATCAAACGGATGCGCCAGACGAAAGAAGGAGACGAGGTTTACAACTGGGTGGGTATCCCTCTCTCCTCCTCCCTCTCAGTCCTATTTTTCCCTTTGCCTTCTAGGGCAGTATTTCACAACCTCTGCAACTTTAAGAAGAGTGGACTTCAACTCCCAGAATTCCCCCGGCTAGCATGCTACCTCAGGAATTCTGGGAGCTGAAGTCCACACATCCTAGTTGAATGGGAGCTGAAGTTATTCTTTTTAAAGTTGCTGAGCTCAAGAAATTATGTTTTGGATGGAAACATAGAGAGCCTCAGATAGCTCAACAGGCTAATAGCCTGTTATTAACGTTCGGCTGTTTGCAGTTATTGCAAGTTCGAGGCTCAAGGTTGACTCAGCCTTCCATCCTTTCTAAGGTAGGTCAATCGAGGACCCAGTTTGTGGGGGCAATAAGCTGACTTTGTATAAAAAAATATACCAAAATATGAAGGCTATTGCTTAACGCATTGTAAGCCGCCTTGAGTCTCCGGAGAAGGGCGGCATATAAATCAAATTAGGAGAAGGAGAAGGAGGAGGAGGAGGAGAAGGGACTGGTGGCTCTGCAGACTAAAGCATTGTGATTAACTCCAGCTGTCTGCAGTTACTGTAAGTTCGAATCCCACCAGGCTCAAGGTTGACTCAGCCTTCCATCCTTTCTAAGGTAGGTCAATCGAGGACCCAGTTTGTGGGGGCAATAAGCTGACTTTGTATAAAAAAATATATCCAAGTATGAAGGCTATTGCTTAACGCACTGTAAGCCGCCCTGAGTCTCCGGAGAAGGGCGGCATATAAATCTAATTTTTTTAAAAAAGCATATGATTGCAAAAAAATAAAAGTAAGAATCGGTGGAAAGGCTTGCTTTCAGAAGTCGTGGGAGCTCCATCACTGGAGGTTTTCCAGAAGAGATTGGATAGTCATTTGTCTAGAGCAGTACAGGGTCTCCTGCTTGAGCTGGTTGGACTAGAAGACCTCCAAGGTCCCTTCCTACTCTGCTATTCCGTTAAGACAGCCGTGGAATCATAATATGAAACTCTTATTTTCCAAGAAGGAGTCAGTTGGATTAAGTGGTGCAGAGCAGCTTCTTCAACGAACGCCCTTCCTTGCTAATCGTTTGCCCCGTTTCTGTTCTAGTCGGAGTCCCAAGATCAAGTCTTCCTTCGCTGGAGCGGTGGAGAAACCGCCACGATGCACATCCTCGTGGTCCATGCCATGGTGATTCTTCTGACCCTCGGACCCCCTCAAGGTGAAGGAAAGCCTGCTGTGAAAGCGACCCCCCAGGGGTGGGCATTTCTGTGGGTCACAGATGCTTCTAGATCAGCGGTGTCCAACTTTGTCAACTGGAAGACATGTGGACTTCAAGTCTTCCAGCTGACAAAGTTGGACATCTCCGCTCTCCATGTTGCTTTAAAGCGGACGACGGCGACTTCTACACCCTGCTGGACATTTGGTTCCCCGAGAAGAAGTCGCTCCCCACAGCTTTCCTGGTGGACACCTCCGAAGAGGCCCTGCTTCTCCCCGATTGGCTGAAGCTGCGCATGATTCGTTCAGAGGTGCCTCGCTTGGTGGATGCAGGTAAGAACAGAAAAGAATACAAGAACAGAATAATCGTTTTATTGTCACTTTGAATGTGAACTAATCGGCATTCATTAAAGTGAAATGTCATTGCATTTCACTTTATACATACAGCTCTCAGAGGGTCACCGCCTCCAATGTACACGACTTAATATAACAGGATAAGTAACTAAATACAGAGTTATGCATATAAGCAGGTTGGAAAAAGGTACGTCTGTCTGTCTAGCACAGGGGTGTCGAACTCGATTTCATGGAGGGCTGCATCAGAGTTGTGTTGGACCTCAGGCCAGAAGGGGGCATGGCCGGGGGCGTGGCCGTGATGGGTGTGACATGGGACTTGTGCTGGGGGCACCTGTGGTGGCCAAGAACTAATGCAGGACTTCCCTGAGACCAGGGGTGAAATGCTACCAGTTTGAACCGTTAGTAAAAAAAATGTAAAAAAAAAAAGTTCCAGCAATCAGCTGAGCGAAGTGCAGAATTTTTTTTTAAAAAATTAAGCATTGTTTTACTACCGGTTCTCAGCCAGCGAATCAACAACAAACTGGTTCAGATTTCACCACTGCCTGAGACCCTCCCTTGCTCTCATTATAATCTCCTTCCTTCCTTCCTTCCTTCCTCTCCTTTCCATCTTCTGCCTGCCTGCTTTCCTTCCTTCTTTTCCATCTCCTCCCTCCCTTGATTCCTTCCTTCCTCTCATTTCCATCTCCTGCTTTTCCTTCCTTCCTTCCCTTCCCTTCCCTTCCCTTCCCTTCTCTTCCTCTTTCTTCTTCCTTCCCCTCTTTCCTTATTTTTCCTTCCCTCCTTGCCCTCTTCCCCTCTTTCCTTCTTTTTCTTTCTCTTTCCCCTTTCCCTTTCTCCTTTCCTGTCCCTTCTTGCATGCTCAAATGCAAACGGGGAAACATTTCTCCTTTTGCTTTGTCTTTAGTTTGTTTTGATAGCCCTCTGCCAGCGAAAACTGAGCCCGGGGTGCCCTGCGACCTCCGTTTTCACTGGCTGAGGCATCCTGTAGGCCTTGAGTTTGACACCCCTGGTCTAGCATGACAGTCGAAGAAATAGCTGCTGGACGGTTTGTAAATACGGATTGAGAAAGGAAGCCCCTTCCTGTTTTTGCTTCGGCGGGTGTTGAATTTGGGGGTGTTTTTTTAATTCCAGCGTTGCAAGACCTCGAACCCCAACAGCTGCTGCTCTTCGTCCAGTCCTTTGGCATCCCGGTTTCCAGCATGAGCAAACTTCTGCAGTATCTGGATCAAACCGTCTCTCACGACCCACAGACCCTGGAGCAGAACATCATGGACAAGAGTAAGAGGTTTTCGGATCGGATTTTTCCCTCGCTCGCCCCGAGAGCCTCTTTGGGGCGTTCTGGGATTTTGCCGAAGCTCTAGGACGCTTCTCTGATGGAGGCCTCCTCTCTCTCTCTCTCGTCCCTTACAGATTACATGGCCCACCTGGTGGAGGTGCAACATGAAAGAGGAGCCACGGGAGGGCAAACCTTCCACTCCCTTCTCACCGCCTCCCTGCCATCTCACCCAGGTGCAGCATTTATCTTTTGACGGTCATTTATTTGTTGCTTTGACTTCCACAGCCATCTAACTCATAATTAGAGCATAGAACAACAGAGCTGGAAGGGATCTCCGAGGTATTCTAGTCAGTGGTGGCTTTCAAAAATTTTTTACTACTGGTTCTGTGGGTGTGGCTTGGTGGGCGTGGCAGGGGAAGGATACTGCAAATCTCCATTCCCACCCCACTAGGGGAGGGATACTGCAAAATCCCCATTTCCTCCAGATCAGCTGGGACTCGGGAGGCAGAGAATAGATGGGGGCGGGGCCAGTCTGAATTTTTACTACCGGTTCTCCAAACTACTCAAAATTTCCGCTACCGGTTCTCCAGAACTGGTCAGAACCTGATGAATAACACCTCTGGTTCTAGTCCAAACTCCAACAGGAGGCCCTATATAATTTCAGACAGATGGTTGTCTGGTCTCTTCTTCAAAACCTCCAGTGATGGAGCATTCACCATATCTGAAGGCAAACAATTGCTCTCCCTGTTAGGAGATTTCTCCTTAGTTCTAGGTTGCTTCTCTCCTTGGTTAGTTTCCATCCGTTGCTTCTTGTCCTGCCTTTTGGAAAATAATTTAACACCACCCCCACCCCCACCACCTCCGCCCCTTTGCCTTTGTAAGAGACTTTGGGCGGCTTGCAATTCAAAACATAGATTACAGTTAAAATTTTTAGAAATATTTTAAAACAATAAAAAGCATTGCAAAGCATTAAAAACAGCAGAAAGCATGAAGGCACCTAACTTGAAGGACACAGAATCTCCATAGACATTGATTTGGGGGAAACTCTGTGTGTGTGTGTGTGTGTGTGAGAGAGAGAGAGAGAGAGAGAGAGAGAGAGAGAAGAAAGGGGAGGGGGGCTTTAGACCCCCAGGGCTTTGAAACCGTCCCACTGACAAGATTTTGTCTGCCCCTCTGTTCAGAGAGCGACGATGTCCCACGCATCAAATCCAGCCTTGGGGTTCCTGAAGGGCAAGGAAGGAGCCGAGCTTTAGCCCAGTTCCCGATCATCGATCCCGAGGCTGACTTGCAGGGTATCCTTCTCCAGGTAACGGGCTTTTTGCCTTTTCTCCTTTTGGGGTGATGGGATCCCCAGTTTTCCCCGTGCTTCCAGGCAGGTAGGCCCAGCTGGGTCTACAACCACTCACCTTGGAACAATTTGCCACGGGACAAGAGTTACACTAATAATTGAAGAAATGGTGGAACAGAATCAGTAAAGAAAGGATGCCGAAGAAGGGACAGAATGAAACGTGGATGACCAAAATTAAAATAATTTTTTAAAAACTAAAATTAACTAAAATTAACCCCTGAATAAAATCAGGTTCGGTTATGTGGGTCTTCTGCTTTAAAGCCGTCACCACTTCTGACCGTAAAGGGCAGGCTCCATTATGGTCATAAGTCGAGGTCAGCCTGTAAGAGACTCCTCTGGAACAGGGGTCTCCAACCTTGGCAACTTTAAGCCTGGGGGATTTCAACTCCCAGAATTTCCCAGCCAGCTTTGCTGGCTGGGGAATTCTGGGAGTTGAAGTCCACCAGGCTTAAGGTTGCCAAGGTTGGCGACTCCTGCTCTGGAGTGATATTATGTCTGAACTGTAGAAATGCACATGACACTTTAGGAATAAGCACTCTGAATTTAACAGCGAGCCGAAACGGGTTCCACCTTTCTGACCTTCTCTCTTTCCTCCGGCCTGCTCAGTTGTTCCCGCTGGCTCCGGATCCCCGCTGGCAGAACTCGAACCCGCGGCCCCTCGCCCTGGCTTTGCAGCAGACCCTCGGCCAGGAGCTGTCCCACCTGCGCCAAGGAGGCAGCTCGTCATCGCCCAAGACGGCAGCGCGGCTTCTAAAGGCTCTGGTGACCCTCTTGAACTCGAACCACGGAGGAGCCCTGGTGATGGCCATGCACCACAACCACGTCATGGCTTGCCCACTCCTGCGGCTGCTGTGGCAGCACCAGGTGAGGCTGCCAGATTCCTCTCGGCCAGGGCCAAAGTCAGATCCTTGTGGAGGGGTGGGGAGGAGACCCAGAGATAAGGGGTTTTGATCTATCCTCGACTTACAACTCTTCGAAGTTCGGACGGCACTGAAAAAAAAGTGTCCTGTTCCTGACTCTATGAAAGGTCAGGAACAGTGGTGAAATCCTCCGCTGGTTCGCGGCCCCCGCATGCGCGGTGCACGCCAAAAGCACACTGCATGCACCAAATGCATGCTTCACACAGAAAAGACTTAACAAGGTAAGTAGAACAACAAGCGGGGGGGGGGGGAACAGCTGTGCCGAGCAATTTAGATTCGCTAGAAAGCAGGAAACCGGTCGGATTTCACCCCTGATCAGGAACCCCCTCCTTATGGGGAGGAGAAGGGGCTCTTGTTGGGAGGGGCTCCTTGCCTAAGGTTGACGGATTGGAAGGTGCAAATCAGAATCTGCCCCCACAACCCCATCAAACTTTACCAAAGGGAATAATCCGGAATATAAGAAGAGGGTCTGTGTGAGCCTTGCCTGGAATAAGGTTGAGGGGGGAAGACTGAGGGGAGAGAAGGGGGTAGGCAGAGCAGGGCGGGCCGTAATTAAGTGGCATGCAGTGGTTTTGTTTTGTTTTTTATTTTATTTTATTATTTTAATCTTACCTTACTTGATTTGCTTTTATTAATTTGATTATTTGCTTTGATTATTTATTTATTTATTTATTTATTTATATTTATCAGTCTTCCATCCTTTCGAGGTAGGTAAAATGAGGACCCGGATTGTGGGGGCAATAAGCTGACTTAGTATAAAAAAGAACACCGCTTGGGGGGGGCGAAAGCCCTACTAAACAGATATATACAAAAATATGAAGGTTATTGCTTAATGCATTGTAAGCCGCCCTGAGTCTCCAGAGAAGGGCCACATATAAATCGAACCAATCAATCAATCAATCAATAAATAAATAAATAAATTTGATTTCATTATTTGATTGTATTATTCTATTCTATTTTTGATTTGATTTGATTATTTGCTTTGATTTTTAAAAATGTATATGCCACTCATCTCACTGCCAAGTGACTCTATGCAGGTCCTGTGAGCAAACGTCCCGTTTCAAAGCCTCATGGTCTGTAAAGGTGATTTTTTTTTTCCTGGTAGTGGAGGAACCTCAGCTGTTGGCATCTTCACCCTGGGGTGGCTTAGGAAGAAGTAGAACTTCCTTCTAACGCCTCTTTCGGAGGTCAACGGTTCTGTCCGTAACCCCACCTCTTCCTCCTCCTCTTCCTCTTCTCAGCGCCATGCTCCCCAAGACGAGGCCTTCTCCTCGCTGTTTTTCAAAGTCCTCATGCAGATGTTGCAGTGGCTGGAGAATCCAGGGGTGGAAGACAGTCTTCTACGGACCCAGCTCAAGTCCTTTGCGGTTCAGTTTTCATCCCAACACAGGATCAGCGACGGTAGGAAGAACATGGAGAGAATTTGGGGGGGGGGAGGGGCAGGGGTGAAATCCAGCAGGTTCTGACAGGTTCTGGAGAACCGGTAGCAGAAATTTTGAGCAGTTTAGAGGACCGGCAAATACCACCTCTGGGTGGCCCCAGAGTGGGATGGGAATAGAGATTTTGCAATATCCTTCCCCTGCCATGCCCACCAAGAAACACCGCCCCCACCAAGCCACGCCCACAGAACCAATAGTAAAAAAATTTGGATTTCACCACTGGAGAGTGGGGGGGCGAGATAATTTTACATTTAAATATCTTCGGTGGCAACTCTTAAACATTCAGTATGGTCACTCTACAAGCTTGGCCCCAGGGATTAAATTAACTGCTTTTCTGTGTTCAGATAATACATTGACCTGTCCCAGTGCGCTGCTGCTTCACACAAAGGGGAACCCAACCAAATCCAAATGAAGCTTTGGCTGTTTTGTGAATACAGCCCTTAAATCTGTCTCCTTAAGGGATGGGGTTCACGCACCATCCTGAAATAGGAATGAGGTGGGAGATCAGAATCCAAAATGATCCAGTTGGCCAAGGGGAACAAACATCCTTGTTGGAGCCATGTCTCCAAAGTCTTGAGTCAGGCCGTTGGTTCAGACTCTGCATTTTATTTGTAGCCTCTAGAACAGTGTTTCTCGTAACCTTGGCCAAATCAATAGAATAGAATAGAATTCTTTATTGGCCAAGTGTGATTGGACACACAAGGAATTTGTCTTTGGTGCACATGCTCTGAGTGTACATCAAAGAACAGATACATTCCTCAAGAATCATAAGGCACAACACTTAATGATAGTCCTCGGGAACAAATAAGCAATCAAATCCTATTAGGAAACAGTCAATATAAATGGTAAGGATACAAGCAACAAAATTACAGTCATGCAGTCATAAGTGGGAGGAGATGGGTGGTGGGAACGATGAGAAGATTAATAGTAGTGCAGATTTGGTGAATAGTTTGACAGTGTTGAGGGAATTATTTGTTTAGCAGAGTGATGGCGTTCAGGAAAAAACTGTCCTTGTGTCTAGTTGTTCTGGTGTGCAGTGCTCTATAGCGTCGTTTTGAGGGTAGGAGTTCAAACAATTTACGTCCAGGATGCGAGGGGTCTGTAGATATTTTCACAGCCCTCTTGCAGTATACAGGTCCTCCATGGAAGGTAGGTTGGTAGCCCTTGTTTTTTCTGCAGTTCTAATTATCCTTTGAAGTCTGTGTCTGTCTTGTTGGGTTGCAAAACTAAACCAGTTATGGAGGTGCAGATGACAGACTCCATAATCAAGATCTGTGGACTTCAACTCCCAGAATTCCCCAGCCAGCTGGGAGTTGAAGTCCACACAAATGTAACAACTCTGACCCTGTTTAGCAGGCATGGAACCAGGGGCCCTTCCCAAGCAGAACCCCTCTTCCCTCTGTGCCATTTCACAGCCCTTTCCTTTCTGTAACTGCAGCCCAGGCGGGATTCTTGCACCTGGCGGAAGCTCTGGCCTTCTGCCACAACTCTGAAGTCATCGGCTCCACCGTCCATGCCATTGTGGCCACTTTGAAGTCCAGCAAAACTTGGAATGTGGAACCAGAGCTTGTCAGCAAAGGTAGGGTTACCCCCCATTTAATTTAATTTAATTTAATTTATCATATTTCTGTGCCGCCCAACTCCCAAGGGACTTCTCTTGCCCTGCCTGCCCTTCTCCTTTGAGTCTCAGAATGGTTTTGTTTCTCCCCTTCTAGTCCTCGAACGCCTGACCAAAACACACTCGCCGTATCTGGAGGAGTTGTTGGTGACCCTCTTCTCTGTGGCCACGGAGATGACGCCCCGTTTCCCTACCTCTGGACCCATCTCAGTGGTGGTCTCCCTGCTGCTCCAGTGCAGAGAGGACAGTCGCATTAAGAAAGAAGCAGAGAGCTCCAGGTTGGGTTGACTCTTCCGGTTGGGTTCTTGGTCTTCCGTTCCTTCCCATCTCCTCCGGGGACTTTGTTCCATCGTTCCACCCCCTGCTGCTTTCTTCCTTTAGTGTCGAAAGCGCCTCTGGTCTCTTCATCGATTGGTTGGAGTTGCTGGATCCAGAAGTTGTCAGCAGCTGCCCTGATCTCCAGCAGAAGCTGCTGTTCTCCTGGGATAAGGTGAGGATTGGCCTGGAACATCAGTCAACATTGACAAATGGCCATCCCCCAAGAGCTGGGAAGCCCTACACGGCCCGGCCTCCTTGCAATTTTGAGGATCTGCAAGTAGAATATGCTTGGCCTGTACAAACCTCTCTGGGAGCAGCTGCTGCAGAAGTCCGTAGGGAGGTCAGCGTAGGTGAAGAAGAGGTGGATCCTGGTGGTGGAGTCAAGCAAGTCATCAGCTTAGAATCTTTAACGTTCTCACAAGCGAACATATTTTGGAGTTTAGGAAGGAAGAATTGGAGAGCCCAATGCAGATTCTTTCAGAAAACATAGAAAGGAACTTGGTTCCACACATACACACAGAACTGAAGGTGCAGGAACAATTTTGAGTGTTGAGTTGTGATCAGTTCTAGAGATTTCATCTTTGCTTTGCTTCATTGACGCTCCTGCTAGCCTGTTGGTGCCCCTTTTCTAATCTTCCCTTTTCCCTTCTCAGGGTAAAGATTCCTCTGAATCGGAGCCCCTCTCCTTCCACCCATACCTTCTGGCCCTCCTGACTCACCAGTCCAGCTGGACCACACTTCACGGTTGCATCAGAACTCTGCTCTGCAGAAGCCAAGAGCGCAGGTAAGGCTGCCACGATCACCTATTTGTACAAGACCCGGCCAATAATCTGCAGTCCAGTGAGCAGTTCTATTTCATAAAGGCCTGGTTCAGGAGACTCCATTGTGTTTGGCCCACCGGCGTCAGCAGAGCTGGCAGCAGAGTCAAACAGTGGGGAGATTGGGGAGGAACAATGGGCCAGTCCTGGGGGCTGGAGAAAGCTCGGAAGAGGGCTCTATGTCAGAGGCAGAGAGGGAGATAGACAGCAGTGAGGCAGAGGAACAGCTGGAGCCTGTTCCCAGTATGCGCATGCGCAGAGCTACCAGAAGACAAGAACAACTAAGAAAGCAGGGTCGACTTGGGAGTAAAGCCACACCTTGGAGGTGATTGGCCCCTCCCATAGGAAACGAAAGAGGAGCAAACGGGGAGGGGGCTTTTGCAGGAAACAATTTGTTCGCTCCGTGACTCTGAGAGACTCTGTGCCAAGTTTTGCCTTGTACTGCATTTGGAAACAAGTTATGTGGCAGCTTGCCAAACGAGATAATGTCTGTGTTGATAAATATTCTTTTGAAAAACTGTTTGGACAAACCTTGCTGACTGTGAATGAACATAATTCACAGTCGTGTAAATAAAAGAGGTTTTGCCTTCCTGCTTTTTAAGAGAGTCTAGTCAGAACACATTCTAGCTGACATTTGCTCTACGGTGGGAAGGGGCTACCACGAAGAAAGGCCTTGTTGCAGGTGGGAAAGCTGACAGATTCTGAACTTCATTCCGCGTTCTTCTGTTTCATTTTCCAAGTTGGCCTTTGATTTCTGAACTTTCTCCAGACTTTGGAGAAAACTTTGTGTTTTGCTGCCTAAGCTTTGATGTCTTACAGTCCTGTGGTAGACATTACCTTAGGCCACCATCGTTGCCTTGATCCCGAAGGTGCCAGCAGAATAGATCTTTGATTCTTTTCTGCAACTGACAATTGTAGCTATGGCTGCTTTTTGGAAAGACAGGTTGACAAGAGGTGACTGAGAGAGCAAACAGGAAGTTGTGGTTTAAGAAGCCAGTTCCCCCTTCCTGGCTGCCCTTCCAGCTGGGTTGGGATGACAGAGTTGGAAGGGACCTTGGAGGTCTTCTAGTCCAACCCCCTGCTTAGGCAGAAAACCCTATACCACTTCAGACAAATGGTTATCCAACCTCTTCTTAAAAATTCCCAGTGTTGGAGCATTCACAACTTCTGGAGGCAACTTGTTCCACTGATGAATTGTTCTCAGTGTCAAGAAATGTCTCCTTAGTTCTAAGTTGCTTCTCTCCTTGATGAGTTTCCACCTGTCGCTTCTTGTCCTGCCCTCAGGAGCTTTGGAGAATAGCTTGACTCCGTCTTCTTTGGGGCAGCCCCTGAGATATTGGAAGACGGCTATCCTGTCTCCCCTTCTTTTCATTAAACTAGACATACTCAGTTCCTGCAACCGTTCTTCATATGTTTTAGCCTCCAGCCCCCTCACTTTGATCTCTCCAAACAGTTTTGACCCAACGGCTTCCTTGGATTTCTTGTGGGCCTGCATTCATATGCCCCGGATCTGGCAAGGGAGAGACCAAAGGATCCCACAGGTATGTTTCTGCCCATCGAGATCCATCTCATGGGCTCATGCATTCCTCAAAGCAATCTCCCCAGCCAAGTATTTGAGACTTCTCTATGACGGGCCACCATGTTGGAATGGAGAAGGTGTGGGACTGCACCGGTCAAGAAGAAGACGCATTTTGAAATAAACGGACGCCAGGTGACGTCTCTTGTCAACCTCGCGTGGCGGGGAGAACTAATTTCAGTCCCACGTGCTTCACCATCCCACCACTGTAGACCTCCCTAGATATGAATCTTAAGGCATGAAATTAAAAGGCCATAAAGAGATCATGGTGGATGGGAGCTTTGAGGCCAGCATGACACCTACACCAGGTATAGAAGATGCTGAATACAAAGGATGTCAGGTGACATCTCCTTTTACTCTTGCTTTGGTTAGGAGAATATCTTGACTCTTTTTAATCCAGTGTTTCTCAACCTTGGTAGCTTGAAGATGGGTGGACTTCAGCGCTGCTGGCTGGGGGATTCTGGGAGTTGAAGTCCACCCATCTTCAAGCTTCCAAGGTTGAGAAACACTGTTTTAATCCATCTATTTTAGCAGCATTCAAACCCAGGTAGTCCTCGACTTAACAACTACAATCGAGCCCAGAATTTCTGCTGCTGAGGGAGGCAGTTGTTAAGTGAGTTTTGCGCCCCATTTTACGACCTTCCGTTGTTAAGTTGGTGGCACGGTTGTTAAGCGAATTCGGCTTCCCCTTTAACTAGGCTTGTCAGAAGGTCCCAAAAGTGGATCCCATGATACTCCCACCCCCCACCCCACCCCCGGGACAACCGTCAAATAGATGAGTCAGTTGCCAAACATCTTGAGTTTTGATCATGCGACCAAGGGGGATACGGCAAGGATTGTAAGGGTGGAAAATGGCCATAAGTCACTTTTTTTTTCAACGCGTCGTAACTCCAGAAACGGCCACTAAACAAACTGTTGTAAGTCAAGGACTAACTGTAGTTATTAAACCTTTGAACTGATCCCTGCAAAGATTCGGTTGAATTGATTCCAGCCAGTTTGAATCAGCCAGTCAGTTTTGATTTATGGAACTGACTGGATCTGCGCCATGGATCGTTTCGAGTCCATTCAGATGTCCTTTTTGCATAAACCCTACTTTTTAAAGATCTGGATCCAATTCGGTGACTTGTTTTGATCTGAACTGAGTCTTCGATGGATCAGTTTCGATCTTCCGGACCGATCCGGCCCTTGAAATCGGCTCCCCTTTGCACCTGCCTGATCTGTTTCCTCTGCCCGCTGACAGAAACGTCGCGAGGAGTTCGTCCTACGCCTGAAAACCCCCGAACTGCTGAGCTTGGTGGAGCTCATCCTGGCGGAATCGGAGAGCAGAACCCCCAACCCCAAAGAGTCCGGCTGCTTGGTCACCCAGTCCCGGCTGCCGCTTCTCCTGAGTTGCTGTCATGGGAACATGCAGAGGATCCAAAAAGTCACCGAGCACCTGATCTCCTCCATCCAGAAGTGGGGGAAGAGGTGGGCCTGCCTTGAATGGAGATCGATCAATAAATATTGTTTTTTGCTCTTTGTTTTTTGCTCTTTGACTAGCATGTCGAGAGACCAGAACAGAAAATCAGTTCTGCAGAAAGTTTAAAATTTTTGAGATGGGCAACAGTCACTGAATCTTGCAAGTCTGATTGAGCTGAATCTCCTCTTCTTCCTCCTTCCTCCTCTTCCTCTTCTTCCTCTTTCTCCCCTTTCTCCTCCTCCTCCTTTCCTGTCAGGTCCTTCTCCTTCTCCATTTCTTCATCATCATCATCATCCTTCCCCTCTCCTCCTCTTCTCCTCCTTCCTCTGCCTCCTCCTTCCTCCTTTCCTTCTCCTTCCCCCTCCCTCCTCCTCCTCCTAGTATCTACTTGAGTGTTATCTGGATTTAGTGACTCTCTACCTATCTCTTGTCTCTGTGAAATCCTTTCTGGGGTGGTGTATTCTGGGCTGCAGCTGATTTATCCCAAAACTGCTTTCTCATCCTTCTGTGGTCCATCATCCAGATGTGCCTGGGATCCCTTCTTTGGCATCCAAGGGAATAAATGGCCCGTCTTTTTGCAAATCCCAGCACCAAAACTCGACCTTGGATGGGAATGGTAGCTCTGCTAAAATCTGCAAGCTCTGTTTTGATTTGCCGGAAACACTCCATCAAATCTTCACCTCTGTTTCAGTTCCATGGGGAAACACTGCCAAGATCTCCTCCTACAAATGTACCTCCAGCTGCCGGAACTCTTAGTACCGATGCCCGAGACTTTGTTGTCCTGCGAAGGGGCCACCGACAGCAGCCCCTGCAAGGTAACGTTGCTCTGGTTTGTCACAGAAATTTGTTACAGATTCCTGCAGGACTTTTGTGTTGCTCTTCCAAGTTTAAAAGTCACCATCTCTTCCACAGCTGCTCTTGTGTTCATTCACCATTTCCTGTTTTCCTTATTGATTTAGTCTTCCTTTCTTCTTTATTGGCCAAGTGTGGTTGGACACACAAGGAATTTGTCTTCGGTGCATAAGCTCTCAGTGCACATAAAAGATATAAATGATAAATCATGATCCTATCCTTTCCGAGTTGGCATATTCTGGGCTGCAGCTGATTTGTCCCAAAACTGCTTTCTGAGCCTTCTGTGGTCCATCATCCAGGTGTGCCTGAAATCCCTTCTTTGGCATCCAAGGGAATAAATGGCATTTTATTTTATTTGAGAGAGAGAGAGAGAGATTTATATATAATAAATTTATTTTCTTTATTAAATTGGCTTGCCGTCCATCTTGCCACAAGGTGACTCTGGGAGGCTTTTTATAACTGGCTTTCTTTTATTTAAAAAAAAAGAACAACACTTTGGTGTCATGGCAAAGAAGGCACCAGGCTAGAAAACCAGGAGATTGTGAGTTCTAGTTCTGCCTTAAGCACGAAGCCAGCTGCAAACAGACAACTTGGGAGGGACAGCTTTGAATCCCTCCTTGCTTCGTTCTCACTTCGCCCGAATCAAATCAGACCCTTGACTACAGTCAGTGATCTGATATAAGAACAATTCAGCCACAATTTTATCAAGAGGACAAGGAGGGTACTCCTGTTGTTGTTGTTGTTAGTTGTGAAATTGTGTCCAATCCATCGCAACCCCATGGACAATGTTCCTGTCCTCTACCATCCTCTGGAGTCCATTGAAGCTCATGCCGACTGCTTCAGTGACTCCATCCAGCCACCTCGTTCTCTGCCATCCCCTTCTTCTTTTGCCCTCCATCGTTCCCAGCATTAGGCTCTTCTCCAGGGAGTCCTTCCTTCTCCTTAGGTGGCCAAAGTATTTCGGGTATTCCTGTTAGATTTTTCAATTCACCCAAAAGAGAGGAGAAAGAGGATGAAAAGCAGAAATAGTAAAAGCTGAAGCAGCAGCCTTGGTTTAGGTAAGGTAATGAGAATTGCAAGAGAGAATTAGTTCAGGAGTGTCCAACCTTGGCGACTTTTTAAGACTTGCGAACTTCAACTCCCAGAGTCCTCCGTGCTGGCTGGGGAATTCTGGGAGTTGAAGTTCACAAGCCTTAAAAGTCTCCATAGTTGGATTTCCCTGGGTTACCTGTTCAATACATCCATGTCTCTCTGCAGTTGGACAGCCTGATCCACCGGTTCATCACCCTCCTTGCCGACGCCGGTGATGTGAAGATGAATGAAGGCCGTCTCTGGGACGCCAATATGGCATGTCGGAAGCTGGCCGTGGCTCACCCCATCCTCCTGCTCAGGTGCGAGGCCCCTTGGCTCATTTGGGGGTTGTTTTTTTTCAAGAGCTTTTGGCCCGCAAAGACTTGGGGGGGGGATTACCTCTGCTTCCAGAGTTGCACCCTCACTCAACCTTGTTAGCATCTTCAAGCTGCGGGTGTGAGTGTATGTGTGAGTGTGTGTCTTTGTCCTTTCTGGTCTAGGGCAGAGCCCTCCCCTTTCCCTTTTTCTCAGATCTTGGAATGGGTGAAAGAGCAGCATAGCTCAAAAAAAGAGAGCCCCCCCCCCCCCCGGTTTTATGACTACAATTGGTTGCACAGCCAGCCAGATGTTTAGACTGGATTTTGCATATTTTTATCCATGTATCAAGTCCTTGCCAAGGGCCTGGGATAGGCCGATGTAGATGTTTGATGGGGTTAAAGGGTCTCATCGTAGGATGTAAGCTGTTCCGAGTCAAGCTGCCTTTTGCAATTGACCAATGGGAATTTTGTCAATGCCAATGGTGTCCGATTGCTGCTGTTATGGTTTGTCACACAGCCAGCCAGATGTTTAGACTGGATTTGGCATTATTATCTACCTACAGAGTCCTTCCCAAGAACCTGGGATAGGCAGATGTGGATGTTTGGATGATGCTAAAGGTTTCATGGTAGGATGGAAGCAGTTCTGAGTCCAGCTGCCTTTTGCAATTGACCGATGGGGATTTTGTCAACGCCAACAAAATACTGATGGGGATTTTGTTCAGTTGGTGCTCCAGATAGTTTGAGATTGCAATTTTTTTTAATTATCAAACTTATTTAGCCACCCAACTCCATGGCACAGTGTGCCCTGCCCTCCCTTGCCAGAAACCCCTCCTAAGGTGGCTCCTCTTCTTCCCGTGTCCCTTCCCAGGCACCTGCCGATGATCGCTGCTCTGCTGCATGGCCGGATCCACCTCAATTTCCAGGAATTCCGCCAGCAGAAGCATCTCGCCTTCTTCCTCCATGTGCTGGGCATTCTGGAGCTTCTGCAGCCTCAAGTTTTCCAGAGCGAGCACCAGGGGGCGCTGTGGGACTGTCTCCTTTCCTTCATTCAGTTGCTTCTGGTAAGGGAGGAGCTGCGGCTTGGGGGAAGCCGGGGGGGGGGGGGCTGTGTCCTGCAGACAGACAGACAGACACAGACAGACAAACGCACGCCCCAGGGTAGCAAAGAGTTCCTTCACAGCAGTCTACTTCGGATAAGGACATCACCCAGAAGGCTGCATCGTCTCCGGCAGGGTTGGGTGATAGCTCAGAGCAAGTCCTGTTGCGAAGTGTCTGGTTGCCATTCTAAGAACGACATTTGGAAGAGAATCTCAAGGTTGAATTTTGGGGTCCTTGGTGCTCTCTGAGCTTGGTGGTTTTCTTGCAGATGTTTCATGAACCAACTAGGGAACTTTATCAGTGCTAGAAAGGAGGGGAGGAAGAGGAGGAGTGTGGGGGCCCTTAAGTGCTTTTTGAACTTGGTGGTTTTCTTTCTTTTTTTTTTTTTATTGAAAATTTTTAACAAACATTTTTACATATATTTCCCCTTCCCACCACCCGTTCCCCCCAAACCCTCCCCAACCCCACCCCAACCCCCCCTTCCCAAAGCAAAATGCAGAGTATCACATTAAACAATCATAAACTAGTTTAAGCTAATAATCTATAGTCTCTCATCATCCTCTTAAACTTTTAACTCCCCTTAGCTAATCTAACCTAATATACTTTATAACGCTCTGTAACCCATACCCTATGCAGAAAACTAATTGTAATTTTCTAGTCTTGTATTTGCCTTGAATATATTCTATCCATCTTTTCCATTCTAACCTAAATTCCTCATTTGAATGGTCTTTTAAATATGCTGATATTTTTGCCGTTTCTGCTAAATTCATTACTTTTAATGTCCATTCTTCAATAGATGGTAGTTCTTCCTTCTTCCAGTACTGCGCCACCAGAAGTCTCGCTGCAGTTATTAAATTCCAACATCAACTTAGTTTCTATTACCGTACAGTTTTGTATAAGAAACTAAGTGGATGTTGAACTTGGTGGCTTTCTTGAAGACGTTTCATGACCCAACTAGGGAACATCATCAGTGCTAAAAGGGAGAGGGGTTGTGGAATGGAGGAGGAGGAGGAGGAGGAAGAGAATGACTATGGGGCCCTTAGTGCTTTTTGAACTTGGTAGTTTCCTTGCAGAAGTTCCATGAGCTACCTAGATAACATTGTCGGTGCTAGAAGGGAATGGCCTTCGTGGAGAGGAGGAAGAGAAGGTGGAGGAAGAGAGTGGGGTCTGTCGTGCTCTCTGAGCTTGGTGATTTCCTTGCAGAAGTTTCATGAGCCAACTAAGCAACACCATAGTGTGCCAGAGGTGGCGTGCAGAGCTCTCCCTGTGGGCTGCTCTTCTGGTTTCTGGCATGCATATGCATGTCGGCTAGCTGGTCTTTGCAGGCACCGGATCGCCGGAAAATGGCCTGAAAACAGCCAAAAACCAGGCTGGTTTTTTGGGCTGTTTTCAGGCCGTTTTCCAGGCCCAAAACAGCCTAAAAACAACCATAAATGGCCAAAAAACAGGCATACGTGTGCCAGCCAGCTGGTGTTCGTGTTTCCGGCACTGCTCCATACACACATGCACACGCATTCCGATTTGGGCACTCAGTGCCAAAAAGGTTTGCCCTCGCTGCCATAGAACATAGAAATCACACGAACCAAGCTGAGAAAGCATAACCCTAGGGCTCCCCAGAAGGACACCTGGCCTGGCCTCCCACAGCTCTTCTAACTTCTTAGGCAAAGTTCACAGGAGCCAGGAATCCTTCTGTTACTTCTGAGCAGGACTTGGGACAGCTCTCTTTGCAGACACGGGGTTAACTCATCCTGCAGGTGCCCCATGACTCAGAAGTGGTCCAGCCCAAACTCAGGTTGTCTGTCTAGGTGGGGTCAGTCCTAAGAAGATCCTAGCAGTTGTGGCCTCCCCAGGCTGCTTCAGAGGCCTCACCTGTGCTCGGTTCTTCTTCGCTCCAGAGCTACCGGAAGTCTTCTCGCCACCTGGCCTGCTTCATCACCAAATTCGTGCAGTTCATTCACAAGTACATCACCTCCAACGCTCCGGCTGCCGTCTCCTTTCTGCAGAAGCACTCCGATCCCCTCCAGTAAGTCTCCCTTCTCAGTCCCAGTTGGGCGTTGATGGCTCGGTCAGTGTTTTCTCACGGCCTTCACGCTTACCTTTGGCTTCTCTGCAGTGACCTTTCCTCGGACAACAATGACCTGGCGATGCTGAAATCTCTTCTGGCCGGCCTCAGCTTGCCCAGTCGGGCTGGCGCTTCAGATCGGGGAGCTGAAGATGAAAAGAACGGTGAGTCTCAAGAGTCTTCGTTGGCAGATGGTTGGAGGTGACTCACCTCGTTGGTCCTAAAGCAGATCACCTCGGTGGATTTGCTAGTAGAGCTTTTGAATAATCAGAGGATATGTTGTTTGTGTACAAATTAGATGGCTCAACAGAACAGTGGAGTGGAAGTTAGCTGCTCTGGAAAGTATCTAGCACTTAGACTTACAGTATTTTTCGGTGTATAAGACACAGCTTAGTTTTGGGGGAGGAAAATAGGGGGAAAAATCTGCCTACCAGGTATTCATCTGGCTAGTGTCTTTAGTCTGGTCAGCTTCAGGACATTAGTTTGCTGGTTTTTATCCCCTGCTTAGGGATAAAAAACAGCTTCTAAAGCACAGCTGATCTTTGGAGAGAGAAGCAATGAGAAACTGCGTAGATCGCTTCACACACTAGTGCCTCGTTAGGGCTGAAAAAAAGCTGCACAGCTGAGAGTTGGGGGGAGCAGGCAAAGCACGAAGATGTTTCACTGAAAAAAAGCTTTGAAAAAGCTACATTCGGAGTATAAGACGCACCCAAATTTTCAGCTTCTTTTAGGAGGGAAAAAAGTGTGTCTTATACTCTGAAAAATACGGTATATACCGCTTCACAGTTCTTTGCAGCCCTCTCTAAGCAGGTTACAAAGTCAGCCTCTTGCCCCCAACAATCTGGGTCCTCATTTTACCGACTCAGAAGGATGTAAGGCTGAGTCAACCTTGAGCTGGTCAGAATCAAACTGCCGGCTATGGGCAGAATTAGCCTGCAATACTGCATTCTAACTACTGCACAACCACAGCTCTTAAAGAGAACAATAGCACTTAGACTTATATACCGCTTCACTGTGCTTTTACAGCCCTCTCTAAGCGGTTTACAGAGTCAGCCTCTGGCCCCCAACAATTTGGGTCCTCATTTTACTGACCTCGGAAGGATGGAAGGCTGAGTTGACCTTGAGCCTGTCAAACCGTCGACAGTCGGCAGAGCCAGCCTGAAATAGGAATAGCACTTAGGCTTATACACCATTGTTTGGTTTCAGATGAGGCTGCAGCCGGATCTTTGCCCCTGGTCAGCGTCTCCCTCTTCACGCCACTCACCCCCGCTGAAATGGCCCCCTACATGAAGAGCCTGTCCAGGGGTCAGAACGTTGAGGGTAAGTAAAAGACTTGGAAGCTGTACACCCAGAGATTCTTCAACTTTCAGGGTATCCAGCAAGCTGGGGAATTCTGGGAGTCGAAGTCCACCCCTCTTCAGCGGCTGAGGTCGAAAAACACTGCCTTAATGAAGTCTATTTACAGCCAATAAAAGCTGCCAACATATGGGAGAGCCCCATTGTAAAATGGCACTTTTTTGGTATCAGAATGAGGTCTGTGAATGGACAGCTTTCCCCTTCCTGCCATTTTCTTTATTTTTTTATCGGTTTCAAATTGTTCCCTTCTTCTCTGTCTTCCATTTCTCAGATATCTTGGAGGTGTTGACCGACATCGATGAGATGGCTCGGCGAAGGCCAGAAATCCTTGCTTTTTTTTCTGTAGGTTATCTCTCCTCTTCCTCCTCTTCTGTGTTTTTGTTGGGGTCTCTCCGGTGGCATTTTTCCTCCTGCCGGTTTTGGTAGGGGTGTTGTTTTCCCTTTGGTAGCGCCTTGATTAGAGTATTGTATTCTGCTTGATTGTTTGTCTGGGGTTAATCCCTGCTTATCTGTTGGTTGTTGGATAAGACGGGTTCTGGTCTTTTTGTTCCCTTTTTAGCTTTTTATTGTCTCTTCTGAATGGCATGTAAATGTAGTTTATGGGTCTGTTTAAAATTTTACATTCAAACAGGATTTGAGTTAGGGTTAGGGTTAGAAAATCACACACACATCAGTTCTGATAGGGTAAGCCACTTGTATAAAGAGAGCAAAGCCCACTCCCATCTAACACTGATAATGTCACCTACATGTCTGCAAGAAAATAACCAAGGGCCCTCCTCTTCTTCTTCTTCTTCTTCTTCTTCTTCTTCTTCTTCTTCTTCTTCTTCTTCTTCTTCTTCTTCTTCTTCTTCCTCTTCCTCTTCCTCTTCCTCTTCCTCTTCCTCTTCTCCTCCTCCTCCTCCTCCTCCTCTTCTTCTCCTTCTCCTCCTTCTCCTTCTCCTTCTTCCTCTTCCTCTTCCTCTTCTCCTTCTCCTTCCTCTTCTTCTCCTCCTCCTCCTCTTCTTCTCCTTCTCCTTCTCCTTCTCTGCAAACCCGCTTTCCTTCTAGCACTGATGATGTTCCCTAGTTGGGTCATGAAACATGTGCAAACAATCAAAGAATCAAACTTGGCACAAGTACTGCCTAACCATGCCTTCTCTCACCAGATGTTTCCTCCCTTCCTCCTCTTCTCAGACTCACTTGCAAAAACTGATGAATTCTGAAGAGGAAACTTGCCGGAATCTGGCTTTCAACCTCGCTCTACGCTCCGTTCAGAATAATCCCAGGTACCAGGATGGAAGCCACCCCCCCACCCCCACCCCAGAGAAGACCCCTAACCCTACTTCTGACCATCCCGATTTAGCAAAGGTTACCTTTGCTTCATCCTCAGTTCTTTTTGTGTGTGCGTGTCTTCTTTTTCTCTCCTCCTTTCTTTTTTTCAAACCTGCAGCATCGCGGCTGATTTCCTGCCCACCTTCATGTATTGTCTCGGCAGCTGCGACTTCGAAGTTGTCCAGACCGCCCTGAGAAACCTGCCTGAATACACCCTCCTCTGTCAAGGTGAGGCCCGACACTGACCTGGCACCCAAGCCCCAGCCACTCAGACTGGTCTTAAAGAAGACCGCCCCCCCCCCCTCCACCAAAGGCGGCTCCCTGAGTGAGCTGAGCTACAATGCCCTATAATCCCTCACCATCATCTATCTGGGTAATGGGAATTGTTATCTAGAATATTGGAAGACTTGAAGTGTGTGTGTGGGGGGGGGGGGCGTGGAATGCTGAAATATAGCATTGGGATAAACCATGCATCAGTTAATAAAGGCAGGTCTGACATAACATTGAACGGTTGTTATTCATTGATCGTAAACCAAGAACTACCTGTATTGTATTATAGGGGATTCTTGCTTTAAGAGGAGGAATTTATTTATTTATTTAGAGTATGGCCTCTACAGATGTTTTGCAATCACAAATTTAATTTGAATAAAGTGTTAGGATAGATAGATAGATAGATAGATAGATAGATAGATAGATAGATAGATAGATAGATAGATGATAGATAGATAGAAATAGGTAGGTAGGTAGGTAGGTAGGTAGGTAGGTAGGTAGATAGATAGATAGATGATAGAAGATAGATATGATAGAAATAGATAGATAAATAAATAGATAGATAGATGATAGATAGATAGATAGATAGATAGATAGATAGATAGATAGATAGATAGATAGATGATAAATAGATAGATATTAGATAGATGATAGAAGATAGATATGATAGAAATAGAGAGAGAAAGAGAGAACTATATATATATGATAGATACAGTAGTGGCCAAAATTGTGGAAACTTTTTGGGAAAAGTGTATTTTCTAAAACTAGCTAATACCACCACTTTTCTTTGGAGTAGTACCATAAAATTATATATCAATGGGAAGATAATTTAATCAAGAATGTAATGCAATAACATTTATGAAGGATTTGCTATTAGAATAGCAGTTATAGGATAAAGAAGAAAAGTGAAACACGTAGAAGAAACAAGATATACAAAAATTATCCCCATGTCAGTTAATACTTAATTGGGTAACCTTTAGTATGAATTACGGCTTTACAACGTCTTCCCATGGAGTGAACCAAGTATTTTAGTTCTGCAGCTGTTCTAATGTGAAACCAAGATTGAAGGATTGCTTCTATTAACAGGGTTTTATTGCTGGGTCGCTTCTGACTAACAAGTTTCTTTAATCGGCTCCATAGATTTTCCGTTGGGTTAAGGTCTGGGCTATTCCCAGGCCATTCCAGCAACGGAATAGAATTATTTTGAAACACCAAAAAAAAAAAGTGGTGTTATTAGCCATCAAACCTCAAAAATACACTTTTCCCAAAAGATTTCCACAATTTTGGCCACTATGATCAATCAATCGATCAATAGATAGAGAAAGGAAGGAAGGAAGGAAAGGGAGGGAGGGAGAGAGGGAGGAAGGAAGGAAGGAAAGAAGAAAGAGAAAGAAAGAAAAGAAAGAAAGAAAGAAAGAAAGAAAGAAAGAAAGAAAGAAAGAAAGAAAGAAAGAAAGAAATGGAGAGAGAGCAGGGCATATAATATGTGGGTAATACGATATAGGAGATAAAATATTAAATTAAGATAAAAGCATAATAAAATCACAAAACGAAGCCATAGAATTGCAGTGGGATATACATTATAATTTGATATTTAAGGAAGCTAGGTATTTAACTGCTTCTGCCGTGGCTGTGGGGAGACCATCCCAGGTACCTTGAAGTTTCCTAAGGTTCCCTTGAAGAATCCCAAGGTCCTTGAAGTACCTTGACATTCTTGAACTAAGGAGGACCGTTTAGGTGTTTCTTTTCACTCTACTTCCCTAACCTTTCCTTTCCCCTCCACCCTCTCCCTCTCCCTCGCAGAACACGCGGCAGCCCTGTTGCAGAGGGCTTTCCTGGTGGGCATGTACGGACAAATGGACACCAGCACCCAGATCTCGGAAGCCTTGAAGATTTTGCACATGGAGGCCATGATGTGAAGGGTGGCAGCAGATCTGAAGATGGACCTTGTCCAAGGTAGCTGGACCAGCAACTCTTGAGAGGAGAAGAGAAGAATTCTGTGGAGGAGACCAAAACCCACCTGCTGGAACGTTTCCAATAGAAGATACTTGGGGGATCCTAGGATTTATTCCATTCTGGATCCTGGTTTGATTGAGAAGGAAAATGTTTCCCCATCCTCATCTGTGGTCATAAGCAAAGCAGGAGGGGTAATTTTATTTTGAGGATACAGAGCTTAAAAAAAAAATTAGGGTGCTTCATTAAACTCTTCCAGGGGGATCAAATCCCATCCCGTAGAACAGGGGTATCAAATCTTGGCAGCTTTTTAAGACTTTTGGGCTTCAGCTCCCAGAATTCAGGGAATTGGAAGTCCAAAAGTCTTAACGTTGCCAAGGTTGGACACTTCGGCAGTGGAATGTCTAAACCACCTCCTGAGAAACGATCCAGCTGTTTTTTTTTACCCTTTTTAAATTAAAACATTGTGTTTCATGTTCTTTCCAAATATACAACCCTTCATTTTGGTTTTCCGTTGTTTTTTGGTTATGCTCCATCACAGCCAAATAATACAGATACTTCTCAACTTACAACCACAAATTCCGAGCCCAGAATTTCTGTTTGTTAAGTGAGACATTTGCTAAGTGAGTTGTGCCCCGTTTTACGGCCTTTCTTGCCTCATGTTGTTAAGCGAATCGTGGGCAGTCAATAAGTCAGTAACCTGGCTGTTAAGTGAATCGAGCCTTCCCCCCATTGATTTCGCATGTCAGAAGGCCGCATGACTTTGGGGACACAGCAATGGTCGTAAGTAGGAGTCGGTGAGTTTTGATCACGTGACCATGGGGATGGCGCCAAGGTCATAACTGAGAAATGGTCCTAAGTCACTTTCTTCAGGCCAACTCTGAACGGTCCCTCAACGAACTGTTGTTAAGTTGAGGACTGTATAAAAAGTAAATTGGGAAGAATGATTTGTAACAATCCATCATGCCAAAAGTAAAACCTGTGCCCCCCAGAGAGACGGAATTAGCCAACTGTCGCCATAAGCCGGCGGAGCACCCATATTTAGGGGCACTCTGCCTTAGAAGAGAATCACAGAGTTGGAAGGGGCCTTGGAGGTCTTCTAGTCCAACCCCCTGCTGAGGCAGGAAACCCTATCCTGCTATTTCAGAACAAATAGTTATCCAGTCTCTTCCACCGGACAAGCAAACTGCCTACCCTGGAAGCATCTTGGGGAAAGCCAGGTGAAGATCCCAGGAGGATCTGCTCTGCCTTCCCAGCCTCTCTCTCTCTCTCTCTCTCTCTCTCCCCCCCCCCCCCCCCTCGGCCAGAGCTTCAAATCCCCCTCAAGCCACCAGCCTTCTCAACTCGGAAATTGCTTCCGCCTCCAGAGAGGGAGAGAAAAAACCCGAACCGTTTATATTCGGCTGCGTCGGCTTCGGCACGTGGCTTTAGTGGTCACAGTGGGCCTGAAATGAAATCCGAGGCTAATCACGGAGTGGTTTCCCCGGGCAGCTTAAGGATGATGAATTTGGCTTACCAGCCACCGAGTGGCTTTTAAGCACTGACTCGGGCCAGCGACCGACCAGATTTGTGAGAGCTGCTGCTGCTGTCTCAGTGCCTGGCTTGGTTTGCTTTCCGAGAAATTGGAGGGGAGGAAAAAATAAGCTGGAATTTAGCTGCTTCGTTTCTCTCTCTCTCTCTCTCTCTCTCTCACACATACACACACACACACACACCCTCCTTGAAGAATTCCTAAGGAAAATGGTTCCGAGTTGGAAGCATCAGTGAAGAGTTCCAAATATGGTAAAAAAAATTATTCAGGGCTTCTTAATTGATTCCAATTGCAGAGTATAATACCATACAATAGAAAAGAATATAGAATAGAATAGAACAGAACAGAACTATTGAATAGAATAGAATAGAATAGAGGAGAAGAATAGAATAGAATAGAAATTAAAGTAGAATAGAATTAGAGTAGAGTAGAGCAGAATAGAATAGAATAGAAAACAGAATAGGAATAGAATTCAGGATAGAACAGAATTCGGAATGGAATAGAATATTTTTATTATTTAGAATAATATTGTATTCTTTATTATTTATAATAGTTTTGATTCTTTAGAAGAATCGGAGTGTAGAATATTAAACAAGGTAAGAACGCTTTTCCAGACTTCCCCAGGCGTAATTTATTCCCACTGCAGAACTTGTCTTCCAGGATTTGAATTGCATCTGTGATGGGGTGGGGTTTTTTTTGTTTTTTGTTTTTTTTTGAGGTGGGGGGAG
This sequence comes from Masticophis lateralis, assembly GCA_030761175.1. Taxonomy (NCBI): domain Eukaryota; kingdom Metazoa; phylum Chordata; class Lepidosauria; order Squamata; family Colubridae; genus Masticophis; species Masticophis lateralis. The sequence goes on along the minus strand of JAUDYJ010000013.1, from coordinate 2,101,534 downwards.
GGTGTTGGGGGCCCCCGCAGCTCACACGCATTTGCATCTGCGAAGCCCTGCACGAAAGCAGTCTCTCTCTGCATTAGATGGCTTCCTCGCAGGGTTTTATTAGCACATTTATTTTGCAAATTTATTGATTTATTTGCTGAAGCGAAACAGGGCGCCCAGAGAATCCGGAGGGGCTCATAAATGGAGTCTAACCCCCCCCCCCACCGTTGGCGACACAACACAAAAAACAGCCAGAGCTTCGATTACCTATTCTTAGGACTGCCATCTTGACTTTTTTGACCATCCTGGGCAGATCCTTCTGCCTCCAAGCTGAGAGAGGGACCTGAGAGATGCCCGAAAAGGTACCAAGTAGGCAATTTAATGCAAAAAAAAGGTCAATCATTTAAAAACAGGAATTGGCAACCCGTGACTTTTTGGGATGCTTGGACCCCGTGAGTTTCTCCCGGTGCAATGATATCGAAAGAATATGGGAATTGTAGTCCAAAACATGGAGAAGGTATCAGAAGAAGAATAGGATAGGATGACGGCGTGTGTGTGTCTCTCTCTCTCTCCTTTTCGGAGACTCAGCAGCTTCCGGTATTTATTTATTAATGAAATATTAGCGCCTTGCTTGAAAATTTGAAGGGGATCCCTGCTGTGTCAAAAAAGGGAGCGCCAATTTGCTGGAAAAAGGAGGAGGCTGCCTGCTGCCCCTCTGCTTGACTTTGTTCTGCCTACTTTCCTGCTGAAAATGTATCCGAGTGCTTCATTTATTCGGAGCAGGAAGTGGGGCTCCAGATAACTGGCCCAGCGCAAAAATCCCAAGCCCATGATCATCTGAGGTTTAATGGGGCTGTTTTTCCCCTTGCTCTCTGTCTCCTCCCGCCAAAGCCCCCTGCCCGCCCGCCCGCCCACCCCACCCCAGGGACTGCCCGGTGCTTGGTTTGGCTCCTGAGCAATTTCCAATAAAACTCCCAAAGAGCAAAACGGCCATCACCACCGCAATCTGCAATCTCTTTTTATTAGTGTAAAAATAAAAGGAGTCATTTTATTGCTATTACAGCCTGTTTGCCCTTATTTGCATAATTGTTAAATGCTAATAAGACAATTAGCAATTATGGCTTAATAATTATGCTGGTGTAATAACTGTCCTATTGTATCATAATGAAATTCTTAATTGTTGCTAGGCATTTTCCTTTTTCCCTTGCAGGGCTCTGATTCCTGGAAAAGGAGCAGGAGAAAGAGAGAAGGAAGGACAGAGGAGGAGGAGGAGGAGGAGGAGGAGGAAAAAGGGGTGAGAAGGAGGAGGGAAAAAACCATGGGCCTAAAGAAAGAGAGAATTGAGGTTTTTGCCAACAAATTTAGTGCAGAGGCAGGGAACCACAGTCACTAAGTGAATCACCACAGATGTTAAGTGAGTGACACAGTTGTTTGGTGAATCTGGCTCCTCCATTGACATCGCTCATCAGAAAGTCGCCAAAGGAAATCACATGACCCCGGGACATTTATACAACCCGTCGTAAATATGAGTCGATGGCCAAGCATCCAAATTTGGATCATATTATGACCATGGGGATCCTGCAACAGTCGTTAAGCGTGAAAGAGGAGTCACAAGTCACTTTTTGTCAGTGCTGTTCTAACTTGGATCACTTGGATCAAACGGTTATAAGTCAAGGACTGCCTTATTGATACATAGGATGTGAAAGCAGCTATAGTTCGTGAGTGCAAGAAGAGTAGCCAAAAGGAGGGAAAACGTAGAAAAAAGGAAAGAAAAAAAAATCTCCATTCTTACAAAAAAAAAAAAAGCCACAAAATCGAAGGAGCCAAAAACACTCCATCCCTGGAGATTTTTAAGAAGAAACAAGACAGGCACTTCTCTGAAATAGTATAGGTCCCTCTCAGCTCTATTCTATTCTAACGTTCTAACTTGGCCTTCTCGGTTAAGAATTAAAGCCCAGAAATTAGGAATTGTGGTCTGGAGCCTCTTTTTTTCTTCTTCTTCTTTTAAAGGATTGTAGCTGGAAACTTCACCTAACTTTTTACCAGGGAATTGGGCTGAATGTAACCTCCTTGTAAAAGAGACTGATTTGGAGAAATCAAGACCAGATGCCCAGTTAAAAAGTTTTGGAGCAAAGGGAAGAGGCTCCATTTCCAAGTGGGAGTTCTGCTCATTTTTAAAAAGGCTTCGTTCCCTTTTCTTAAAATATATATATATATATATATTTTAAAATTTAAATTAAATTTAAAGTTAAAATTTGGACCTCGACCTACCCCAAAGAGGTTCCTTTTTATCAAAGAAAACAAATTGAACTAAAGTTTGGTCCATTTTGGGGGCTCAGGAAGGATCCAAGGAGATTCTCCTTCAAAATTGCGAGGCCAGGCAAGGTGACATTTTCTCCAAAATGAACCTTTTCATCTCGGAAAGCCTTGATCTTGTCTTTGGCAAAAGCCATCAGCTGCCAGCCGGCTCTTTGGCCTCATCATATTAATTTAGCTCTCGCATCAGAGCAGAAGAGGTTAATTGGTTCATATTTGAGGGTGATCTGAAGCCGAGCAGCCACTAAATAACGATTCTGGTTTATTACTGGCCCACAATTACACACACACACACACACACACACAGGCTTTTAATTGCCATTTCCTTGATCATGATTTGCAAAGCAAATCATTCGGAGAGAGGGGCGATCTTGAAGAAGGGAGGCGAAGTCCATTTTTACAAGAATAGCTGGGAGGAATTGATTTTTTTTAACAGATTAACAGTTGGAAGGGACGTTATAGGTCAGTGTTGGCTAACCTTTTTGCTATTGTGTGCCAAAAGTGGGGGGGAGTGTGATGGGGTCACACGCACGCGTACCCACATCCATAATTCTATGCGTCCCGCCCCCCAGTGGTCTCCCCACTTTTGGCATGTGATGGCACAGTGGGCCCAGTAGGCCTGTTTTTTGCTCTCCCCAGGCTCCAGAGCCTTTCTAGGAGCCTGGGGAGGGCAAAAATAGCCTTCCCCACCCACCCCCAAAGACCCTCTGGAGGCCGGAAACAGTGTGTTTCCTGACTTCTGGTGGGCCCAGAAGGCCCGAAAAATCAGCTGACTGGTGCACGCATGGGTGTTGGATCTGAGCTCACGTGCCCACCGATATGGCTCCGCGTGCCACCTGATAGGTTCGCCATCATGGTTATAGGTCATCTAGTCCAACCCCCCACTCAAGCAGAAGACCCTACACCATTTCTGACAAATAGCAGTCCAATCTTTTCTTTAAAGTCTCAAATGATGAAGCTCCCACAACTTCTGATGGCAACTTCTGTTTCATGGGTTGATGGTTCTCACTGTCAGAAAATGTCTCCTTATTTCGAGGTTAAATCTCTTTGTTCAGTTTCCATCCATTATTCCTTGTCTGGCCTTCGGGTGCTTGACCCCCTCCTCTCTGGGGCAGCCCCTCAAATATTGGAAGATGCTCTCCTGTCTCCCCTGGTCCTTCACTAGACTAGCCAGACCCAGTTCTTGCAACTATTCTTTGTTATGTTTTAGCCTCCGGTCCCCTCATCATCCTGGTTGCTCTTCTCTGCACTCTTTCTAGAGTCTCAACATCTTTTTTTATAGCGTGGTGAGCAAAACTGGATGCAGGTCTGGTCTTACTAAAGCTTTATAGGGTGATATTAATAACTCACTTGATCTTGATTGAATCCCTCTGTTAATGCAACTTTAGGATTTTCAGGTGGGCTTCAGTGTAGTACCTTCCAGGTAGTCCTTGATTTACAACTGTTCATTTACTGACTGTTTGAAGTTACAACGACACTGAAAAAAAAAGAGACTTAATGACTGGTCCCAGCACTTATGACCATCACAGGATTCCCCATACGCTGACGTATTCACAACGGTTTTAGTGTCCTGGGATCATGTGATCTCCACTTGCAACGTTCCCAGCTGGCTTCCGACAAGCAAAGTCCATAGAGGAAGCCAGATTCGCTTAACAACACTGTGATTCCTTTAATGACTGCCGTGATTTGCTTACAAAGCTTGACAAAAAAAAAAAAAGGTTGTAAGACTGGACACGAGC